>JBAFTA010000020.1:22586602-22598593 GCA_036919975.1 Melanotaenia parkinsoni
GTATTGAACTATTCAGAGCTCCATGAACCACGTGACCTCCTGTCGGCGAGTTCAAAGAGTGTCGTAACTCTCATTATTTGGCTCTGGCTGTGGTCGTGGTTCTCGTTATTTATTCCCATTGAGTTATTCTGAGGTGAATTTCTGTAGAAATTCCTCCTGAATGCCAACCACCACCCTCGAGCTCACCCAGTATTCCTATTTTTTTCCCATGGATCCCTGCTCTAATTCACACCCCCCTCTCACAAAAGCTTATAGACGCCATTCACTTTACTACAGCGCAGTAGTCTGGCTCGGCTCCATAAGATCCAGTTCTCAAACTTCAGCCTTTTCCTATTTGCATACTGTAACACAGCGGAGTTGGGGGGGCACTAACGTTCCTACATGGGAGGCCAAACACTGTGACATAATTGTTTGGCACATTATTAACACTGAGTGGCTGTGAATGAAGCCTCCCATGGTTGGCTGAAGAAAGCTCTCTAGCAGAATGCGCAGCTTCTGTCATTTATCCAAAATAATTCCCATCAGTCTTCTAGGATATGGGTCCTCACCCAAAATCCGGGAACGCCGCACCCTGTCTGGGCCTTGGGGCTGCCCAGTTCTTTGGCCCAGTCAGCAATCTGCAATGCTGGTAAATGTGCTGCTCCTTAGATCCTCTCATTCTGAAACCAAAAGCTTCCCTCAGTGACCCCCCCCCCCCTCGATGACATTACTGTTGGCCTTGGAGTGACTGTGGAAATTCCCCTGCGATGAGTTAGAAGCTCTGCTTGGTGGAAAGGTGCTTTCCATGAAGCAGATCATGTGGTGTTAATTACGTAATTATAAGGCCTCCCCCTCACCGTGGGGGCGGATGTTTTTGTCATAAATAAGGAGCATCAGTGTGGCTAACCTGGAGATGTGGCTGCTGCAGTTCTCAAGACATTATATGAGCTTTTTATTCCTTATAAAACATGATTAATTATGCCCACGTGTAATTTATATTTCGCATAATGCACCTCATTCGGTCTCATCTCAGTAAAAACTTTTTTCAGCCCAGCTCGGACACGTCCTTAATGAGCAGACGGTGGTCCTCTCATTCTGATCTTCGGATGGCGGTCCTCTTGTTCTGGTGTACAGACAGCGGTCCTCTCTGTCCTCTCGTTCTGGTCTACAGACAGCGGTCCTCTCGTTCTGGTCTACGGACAGCGGTCCTCCCGGACCTCTCGTTCTGGTCTACAGACGGTGGTCCTCTCATTCTGGTCTTTGGAGAGCGGTCC
The DNA here is from genome assembly GCA_036919975.1 of Melanotaenia parkinsoni. NCBI lineage: Eukaryota > Metazoa > Chordata > Actinopteri > Atheriniformes > Melanotaeniidae > Melanotaenia > Melanotaenia parkinsoni. Next base: position 22,587,856 of record JBAFTA010000020.1, read on the forward strand.
TCTCATTCTGGTCTACGGACGGCGGTCCTCTCGTTCATGTCTATGGACGGCGGTCCTCTCTATCCTCTCGTTCTGGTCTACAGACAGCGGTCTTCTTGTTCTGGTCTTCAGACAGTGGTACTCTCATTCTGGTCTTCGGACGGCGGTCCTCTCATTCATGTCTACAGACGGCAGTCCTCTGTCTTCTCGTTCTGGTCTACAGACAGCGGTCCTCCCGTTCTGGTGCACAGATGGTGGTCCTCTCGTTCTGGTCTACGGACAGCGGTCCTCTCGGACCTCTCGTTCTGGTCTACAGACAGCGGTCCTCTCGGACCTCTCGTTCTGGTCTACAGACGGTGGTCCTCTCATTCTGGTCTACGGACGGTGGTCCTCTCGTTCTGGTCTACGGACAGCGGTCCTCTCGGACCTCTCGTTCTGGTCTACAGACGGTGGTCCTCTCATTCTGGTCTACGGACAGTGGTCCTCTCATTCATGTCTACGGATGGCGGTTCTCTCAGTCTTCCCGTTCTGGTCTATGGACAGCGGTCCTCTCTGTCCTCTCGTTCTGGTCTATGGACAGCGGTCCTCTCTGTCCTCTTGTTCTGGTCTACAGACAGCGGTCCTCTCGTTCTGGTCTACAGATAGCAGTCCTCGTTCTGGTCTTCGGACGGCGTTCATCTCGGTCCTCTCGTTCTGGTCTACAGACAGTGGTCCTCTTGTTCTGGTCTTCGGACGGCGGTCCTCTCGTTCTAGTCTACGGGCGGCGGTCGTCTCGTTCATGTCTACGAATGGCGTTCCTCTCTGTCCTCTCGTTCTGGTCTACAGACAGCGGGCCTCTCATTCTGGTCTACAGACAGCAGCCCTCTCGTTCTGGTCTACGGACAGTGGTCCCCTCGGTCCTCTCATTCTGGTCTACAGACAGCAGCCCTCTCGTTCTGGTCTACAGACAGTGGACCTCTTGTTCCGGTGCACAGATGGTGGTCCACAAAGTGAGAACAAAACTTGGAAAAAGCTTTTAATTATAAAAATATTTGGTTTTCTGGTTTCTGTAACAAATGACCAGAAAACCTGGAGTGTGATCCAGACCTGGAGAGTCCTGGAAAACCTGGAGTGTAATCCAGACCTGGAGTGTGATTCAGACCCAGGAAATTGGGCACACTAATTTTAACTGAGCTGTTTTTTTGTTGGCATCTTTTTGCATCACATCGACTTGCATGTTTTCTCCCGTCTGTTTCTTTTTTTCACATCCAGGAAATTGTGTTGCTGTATGTGTAAAAAGGGCTATATAAATAAAGTTGTCCTGCATTTTATCATATAGAGAAGTTTTCTGCTTGTTAAAACCTGTGGAGAGTTGGAGGGAAAAGGAAGGAATAACAGAATTTACTGACAGGTATTTTCAACCTCTTTGTTTATGGAGTCATGGATGCAACAGTGAGTTTATATTTTAATTAGCTCAACACTGCTGCAAACACAACACGGCACAGTTATTGGATCCCAATCAATGAAATATACATTTTGAAATTAAGCGTGCACGCTTCCAGAATGAAGGCCGAGTTAATCATACACAGACACTTCAACTCACCGGTTCTCCAAATCAAGTCGCTTCCTGCTTATTCCCCTGCCAGCTATTCATCCCTTTTATTTGCATGACAGACTTCATGCGAGAAGCATCCTTTTCCCTCGACATTGTTTGCTTTTGTCGGTACATATCCTGTTGTTTTGTTTTGAGGGTGTAAAGGTCTTTGGGAGATGGAGACAGCCGTATCAGCCCTGTTTAGCATAAAGCTTGTGGCTGGCCCCCATCCGTGGCCTAATGAAAAGTAGAAGATAGGCTATGCTTGTCATGCTCGGCTCGCCCTGTGATCGGCAGACTGTGGACAGTTACTCTGCTTGCATGCCAATTAATCTCTGCCTCTGAATTTCTCACCGTTCATGCTTTCCCTGCTGCCTACTGGAGAAAGTTTCAGGCTTTTATTGCAGTCGGCTAAACAACGGCACAGATTTTCTCTGATTCGCTGATTTCCCTCTGCATGCTTGCCTCAGATGTGGACATTAGAGTATAACAGTTTCATTTAGCTGCAGATAAAATAAGGCAGCAGGAGTTTCAGCTGTGCAGGATTACAGCTTTTCACAGACTGTTAGATGCCTCACAGGATCATATTTTCCACCTTTTGATATGGTGCAGTGGTTAAAGGGCCCTTTCAGCCGTTTTAGCATGCTGTTCAGGCAGCCGCTCGACATTATTATTCTCTTTTATTTATGTGTCAAAGCAGTGGGAGGAACCTGGATCCGGCTCAAACACTCTTGGCTTGGTCGCAGCAGACATCCCGAGTGTCTTTAAATGACCAGTCATCACCATCGGAGGGCAGATAAAGATGGATTTCTGATGGAGAATCATCGGGTGAAAACAGACCTGAGCTTGCTGTTTTTGGCCTTCATCACTCATCACTCGCTAGCGACTCACAGAAAAATAAATAATCCAAAAACAATCTGAAAAGTTCCTATGCAGCTATTTTACAAATCAACAAAGAGCTGACAGAAAAAAGTGAAAAGCAAAGCCATTCATCATTAATAATAGACGTGTTGGCTGAGTGAGGAATCCAGGTTACAATCTACGGGATAAATATTTCATGGCTAACATCTGTCTGTGTATTCGGTGCCAGCGTGTTTTCAAGTTCTTACAAATGAACGTCAAACGGGAAGTAAGTGAACAAGCCGTCGAGGGAATGGAACAAAAGATGGAGCAGAGCTGGGAGGAGAGATGCTCCGGAGGAAAAGAACCAGTAGCAAACATGTGCCATCACTTCACAGTAAAACCTGAACCACGGCTTGGACAGTACTCACATTCTTCTACAACTTATCCCAGGACGCTTTCAATTAGCCGCTAACAGGCCGCCACACAAAGAGCTCGAACGGAAGGGGGGGTTCAGGGGCCCGGGGGGGACTCCTTCTTTTCAGGACTGTGAGAAGAAATGCACAATTAATCCCTCATACTGTTTCTTATTTCTTGTTTATGTTAATTGTTCAGTTTAATTACACCCCGAAGACGCCTCAGCAGCAACACGCCAGAGACGAGGTTCTGCTGGCTTTAACGTGGCGAGACGACGAGCAGCATCACCTCTGATGGGAAACGACCGCTCTGCTTCACAGGTCAAACGCCAGACTTTAACGTCATGTTTTCAGATCTCTGAACACTCTGAAGTTTCCTTCCTCCTGCTGGACAGCTTCCACTGCTGGTGTAGAATCTAGAGGAAAAGCACCATGCGGAGTTCAGACTGAAGCGGCTGCCACATCAGAGCACATCCATATGAAATGAGTTTCTGATGGGCTGTTTTCCAGCTTCAGAGAATCTGGCACTGAATCAAAAAGCCACACTTTCCCTCCTCATCCTTCACCACCAAAACATAAAGGCCTAGGAGCCAAACAGACTCATGAGAGGAGCACTTGAACGCATCTGAAGGAACAAATGTGTGAGAAGAAGGTTTACATCTGATGGTTGTGGTTTATGTGTGATACGTTGATTATGTGGTTAATTTGTGGAAAACTGGTTGAACAGACATGTAACAGCTCCAGTAAATTTCTCTGAGGACCGGTCACAATGAAGCTCCCTGCCTGCTTCAGGAAGTATCACCAACCTTTACCTCGTCCAGGTTTCTGACTCTGACGTTGTTCATGACTTCATCGGGTAAAGTCACTTTTTTTTACATATAATCAAACCCAAGGCACGAAGGTTGAATGAAGGAGGTCATCTCAGAGAAATACTATCACCCAAAGTCATTTTCTCTCATCTGCATCCTCTTGGGAGCTTTTCCTTATTGGTAATACTGAAGAAGTTTCTAGATCGGGTATCGTGACAATGGGCCGCTCCATAGGTGCAGATCTATTTTGTGTAATTCCATGCTATGCACTTTGAGTGACGTCATGCACTAACGCCACACCATGCGGAGGGATATGACACCTGGAACGTTTTCACCTCTTAGCAACACGTGTAGCCTCGCGTGTAGTTCAACGTCTTCATGTAAACCCTACGCAGCGAAAGTTCTGTGAGCAGGTCGACACCAAGTGGTTTGTGAGTGGAAAAGCTCCACATGTTGGGACTTTTGTCATGTTGAGTTCAACCATCAATGGTGTGAGATGAAAGCAGCTTTGCTCTCTAACTAATCAGAAGCTGAGCTGGGTCGTGGGAAAACATGCGGTTGAGATCCAGCTGCAGGTTAAATCTAGACCACGGATCGGTACGTAGAGCAGAGACTTTAAAACATTAAATAAAACGACGATCAAGCTACGCCATGTCAGCTTTATCGGGGGGAGAGAGGGTAAACTAGTAAAGCCGGTTATTATCTGTTATTTATACCACACACACGCTACCTGCCTGGCTGCTGGTGGGACTGTGCTCACCTGTGTGAGCACGTGTCATCAGGTGGAGGAGAAATGTGAACGTGCGACCATGTTCAGTCAGAAAGGACCTGCATTCATTTAAATAAGCTAAAGACCATCAGGCTGAAAAGTTTGTTGAGCCTGGATGAAGAAATAATAGAACAGCTGAACTCCAACAGCTAATGGAGATCAATATAAATAATAATTAAATAATTACACCAAACCATTGTAAAGAGCTGATTTCTGTTTATTTTGAATATCTACCATTGAATTCTTAATTGAACTGACTGAACCATTTAAAAAAGTTTGTTCTTGTTTACTTTTACATGTTGTTTAATCCGGCTGGTCAAGCTGGGGTTTTATTTTCCAGTTTCATGTCTGCTGACTGAACCACGAGACGTTTGGTTGCTTGACCAGGCTTCTTATTTAAGATTGTTAAAGCTGATTCAGATTGCTGTGCTGCTGCACAGGTGTTAAATAAGTAATTTAATACATTTATATCTGTTTGTTTTTAAAAATTAGGAAAGAAATTTTAAGTCAAGTCTGATGTTGCACGAAAGAAGCTTTGAATTGTAACCTAACCCTAACTCTATGGGGACATCAGAGCGGTGATACTGTCGACAGTAAACAAATGAGAAAGACTTCAGTGTTAAAAACAGTTAACATAATATTTATGGTCAGAAAAAGTTCCATGTGGAGCATAGTTTTCATCTGTCAACATCTGTCCTGTGTCTTTTCTGAACTTGCATCATATAGAATATGTCAGGGGCTGTGTCCGAATGTCCACCCTACTCCCTAACCCCTCGTTCACTACATAGGACTGCATTATATAGCACACTACATAGTGCACTCATTCTCTTGGCGATTCTGACACAAAGCTCCCTATTTTCTTCGTCCCCGCAAATCACGTGACTACCGCAGTCACCACCAAATCCAATCCAAAGTTGTGTGTAAATATTTTTATTTTTATTCCTTATGCCGTATTTTACTTTTTGTTTGTTTGCTTGTAGGTCATTTTGCGCCGCTCGTTTTTGTTGCCTCCTTGCGCCATGTTGAGCTTCCGCTCGCAATGCATTGTTGTCTATATTAGCCCGTCTAGAGACCATCGATGCTCACTACTTTTCAAGATGCATTGTGGGTAATTTTGAGTGCCCTACTTTTTTCTTTCTGGACATTCGGACACCCCTACAAAATGGCGTGACCCCTATATAGGGCCCTATGTAGGGAATAGGGTGCACATTCGGACACAGCCACTGTGTAGCAGGTAGCTAGCAATGCTAGCTTGATAGCTTACAGCAGTAGATTTTTACCAAGAAATAAGAAACAGGAACAAGAATCTCCAGGTATGGGATCCCTCTCTGTAAAACCAGCTCCCAGTTCGGTTTTAGGAAGAAGAACCTCCAGTTACCCCTCTCTGTGGAACCGGCTCAGCTAGGAAGCAGACTTCTTTACTACCGTCTTCAAACTTTCCTTCCAGACATCTCATAGTAGGTCTGCCTTGGTGACCCCTAAAACTCTGGTTAAGTTAAAAAAGTTAAAACAAATTAGATGTTTTGAAATGAATATTTTGACTGGCGGATATGGAGGTGTTGATCCCAGAGTATCAATAGATCACGCTGGTAGAGATGAATAATCTGTAAATTGAGTCTATTTTATCTTCCAAAATCCGAAGTTTTCACATTGGAAAGTAGTTAATAAAACAGGAACACACAGTATTTGTTGTTTTATAAAACCTGAGATATGTCTCTGACCTTATTTGGGCTGCAGATGGATTCTGACAAGCCGTCCCACGGGGTTTATTTTCTGGTGTGTACACTCAACTGTGGCGTGCTCGACTAAACTTCTTTTCAATTTGCTTAGTTTCACTCCGTTGAGTGGAGGTCAGAGTGTGCCGGTGGGGAGAAACCCAGGCTGTGGATCTTCCTCCAGCTCTCACCTACACTCGTTTGCACTTCAAAGTCTGGCGGCGCACCTCGAGATCACCAACTCTGCATCTCAGATGGAGAATAAAAGAGATGCATTAGGCTTTGAAGAAATTGATCCCCGAGGATGGCAGAGCTGGGTGTCAGCCAGCGTGGTTGCCATACAGTTATGGTTCTTCCAGGCAGTTTTTTTTTTCATCCTTTTGTAAAAGTGGTTCTATTAGATCTGCTATTACGAGCCAGTAATCTTCATCCCTGGTGGTGCTGATGGGTCTCATGTCATGCAGGAGGGTAAAGGTTGCAGCTGAAACAAGCTAAACACCCCCCACCTGATTCCTGATTCTCCAGCACGTAGAATTTAATTAAAAACAACTTGATTTGTCCGAATGTAGCTCTGCTCTGCTCTCAGCATCTTTACATCTGTGCAGATTAGATGACGGCGAGCCGGAGCATAAAGCAGATTCAGCAGGCGGTGTGAATGTGAAACATGCTTACTGCTCAGTGGAGCGGATGAACAGGAAAATCCTTACTCCTGACACCACATTATTTCTACCAGTCTATTAGAAAATAACTGCTTTAGCAAAGATGGGGGAGGAATACATTATGAGCAGTTAGGCTGAAATGACAACACACATTATGAGGCGATTAGTTTACACAGGCAGCTAATGGATCCAATCACAGCACATTAATAAACAAAACACTTTGCTTTTGTATCTACCTGAAGACCCTCATCAATCTTTCATTGAGATAGCTGCAGCAGGGCCGGGCCAAGACGCACGGGTCCAATATTTTGACTGCTGGGAAAACAATGTCAATCGGATCGGCTGGCGTCGGCCGCGGTGCTGGTTACCGAGAAGAAAAAAATAAACGCCTCGGAACAAAAGAGTAATCAGTAAAATTATTCTCTCTGCCCCGCTGCACAAAATGACCATCATATATCTGCAGGAGTTCATAGGATTGGCAATCAATACCTATAAATCAATGTTTGCAGTGCCAGATGATTCTGAACATCCCCCACAGCACCACCACCACCACCACCCACTCCATTCACATTAACCTCTTCATTACAGATCCCCCTGTACAGGTGGCAGCATGAGATCTTAAGCAGCAATGCTAACACGTAGCATAGCAACGTGACTAACAGGAAGCAGCAATGCTAACACGTAGCATAACAACGTGACTAACAGGAAGCAGCAATGCTAACACGTAGCATAGCAACGTGACTAACAGGAAGCAGCAATGCTAACACGTAGCATAGCAACGTGACTAACAGGAAGCAGCAATGCTAACACGTAGCATAGCAACATAGGAGGGAAAATCAGAAACCAAGCACAGTTCAAACCCCAAGCAGTTATATGGGAATATTAGAACAGCTCTGTCCACTTTAGAGATTCTGCTAATTTCTCCACACAAACAAGGTGTCACATGGAAGCCGAGACTCTGCTGGTTACAAAGACGTCTGTCTCTTCACGGTGGGACAGAAACTCTGGAACTAGCAGCCAGAACCAGAAATCATGTCTTACTCTTGCTGTTTTGTGGTGAAACATTTAATTCCAGCTCTAAAACTCTGCTAATGTTCTCCCACGACTCTGCCTTTGTTTGAAATGAATCATGAAGGTCCTGCTGGTTTCCATGGAGATGAAGGAGGTTTTATAGTGAAGGATTCACTCTTCCTATCATTGACTATCTTGGGCTTCACTTCTTTCTGGATCCTCATGGTGGTTCTAAGGTGAATGTGGGGGCGATTCCCTGGATCCTCCTGACTCTGACCATTGATAGAGGTGTCCATCATGGCCATGTACAGCATCATGTACATGTGCACTACCCTGGGTGGTGTAAAGGGCTGCCCATTGCTTCTGGTCTAACTAGTGATAGGTCCAAAGCAGAATATCATATATAAACTGACAAACAAGATTTCTTTATTTTTTTTTACTGATTCCAAAGACTACTTTACTCATTCCCATATAAACTAGGCTGCTATTCTCAGGTTTCCACTAAAAATAATGTGGATTCTTTTGGGAATGTGAACCATTCACATTTTCTACTGTGTTCCACGTGAATTTACAGTAACACATATGTTAATTCTGACATGTATGCAGTAACCTCACATGTCTCAGCTTTCTGTAGAGATCAGGATTATACACGCAGCCCTGATAGAGGGAAGATGAACTAAATTTATTTTGGAGATGTCTTTTCAGACAGGAGGCAGAAAATAGGTCTTGTGCTGAAGATGTTAAAGCAAATGAAAGCAAATGTCACAGTTTTATAATTATTGCTGTTAATTGTGTGATTTATTTCTATTGCATCACATGCTTCTCTGTTTATTCAGCTTCCTGCTCTTGTTGGTGAAGGTATGGGAGGGCAGGGGTTGTCCACAAGTTGTATCATCCTCTAAAAAGTCCTAATAGCCACTAATAGAGATCAATGAAATAAAGAAACTGTGTAAACAAAGCATATTCAGATGCTTCCAATACAGAAATGCATCAACTCTGCAAACCATCGCTCCCAAACTGTCAGCGCATTATAATCGATTTAACACCATAAACAGGAAATATGACTAAATTCTGCATGTTTGTCTCCGTAATCACGAGTCCATCGACATATTTCAGCAGAAAAGAAAGTCAGAGCTGCGAGTATACAGAGGGATCAATCTGCTAATCAGACAATTAATCACCTCAAAAATGCATGTTTATCATTTGTCCGTAACACTTTCATTCTGATGGATTACACGCATTACGGCCCTGCTTCCGACCTGATTGGTATTCCTCACCGTGCTGATTACAGAATTACTCTGCTGATGCACAGCTTTTCTCCATGCAAGACTGATGGTGCTGACGAACAAAAGGGAGGAACTGAACGTGAAAGAAACAACAAAAGAAAGTGAAGAGATGCATATGGAAGGATGAAAAAGATGAGTGGCAGATGGGAGTCTGCCAGGCAGGTATGCCGAGCCGAACGGCAGAGTTCCAGTGTTTTCGTGACTCGGGGGCGTATTCCCCGTGGTCTGCAGACAACCTCAGGCTGTTCTCTCAACTTCACCAAGTCTCTGTCTGCCTCCATCAGCCTGGGATCAGGCCTGATGCGAGTGTGCCCACGCTGTCTGTTGCTTCAATAAAACCAGCTAGAGCAGACTGGGACCTGGAGGGGGGATTGGGGGGGTGGGGGGATTGACAGACTACACCAGCTCAGAGGCACACAGTAATAATTCAGCACAGACACAGAGCTGGATGTGTGTGCGCTAGGGTGGGAATAGCGGGACTTCCTTCCCCAGGGTGCCAGGTGCCGGCAGGACATGGTCTGCTGGAGGCAGTTATCTGAGGACAAGCACATGCAGCAGGAGGAGGGAAGGAAACCTTTCCACCAGAGTACTGCCTGAACACTGCTGCAACATGCACACATCAAATCTGTGCTTGTTGAACAGGATTCACTAGACTGTCTCCGATGAGTGTTCCTGCCTCCAGATCCCAAACACTTCAGGATACTAAAGATCCAAGAGCTGACGATCAGATAATATCAACACAAATCACATTCCTAGAATTACTTTACTCATTCCTAGGACTAATTTACTCATACCTACTACTTTACTAATTCCTAGGATAACCTTAGTCGTTCATTAGACTTCTTTACTCATTCCTAGGATTACTTTACGTTTCTTTAAAACTTATCTTGCTTTTAATAAATTTAAAGTAATTTATTATTTTATTGTGATTATGTGCTGATGCCTTTTACTGTTTCTAAATATCTGTAATATCTTTGTTTTATGTAAAGCACTTTGAATTGTCCTGTACATGAAATGTGCTATACAAATAACCTGCCTTGCCTTACCCATTCACTACTTTACTCCTTCCTAGGACTCCTTTACTAATTCCTAGGATTACCTTACTCATTCATCAGACTTCTTTACTCATTCCTAAGATAACTCATTCCTAGGATTACTTTACTCATTCCTAGGACTACTTTACCCAAAATAATCTATTTACTAACATTTTAATTATTTTAAAAATTGACATACTTAAAAAGTGAAACTGAAATGAACATTTTTAGAATCAAAATTTTAAATTGAAATTCTAAATTTAAAATTGAAATTTATTAGGGAAAAAAAATCTAAAACGTTAATGAAAAATTTTCAGAATTTTATGACTAAAACATGTTATATCAATTTTTAAGTACATTTGAAATGATAATTTTTAGAATAAATTTTAAATAAAAAAAGATCATTTTTGTACTTATTTCTTTGGTTGATCAGTAAAGGGCTCATATTTCTTCCTATCTTAATCAGATTGAGCTAATTCTAGCTAATAAAAATGTTTTCATTGTCCACTGGTTTTTCTTTTGTAGTAAACAGTCTGATGAAGCTTAGTGTGGAAAACTCCTGGTTTTCTTCACACAAAAAAATGTTGGGTTATTTTTTTAACCCAACAGCTGGGTTGAGACTGTTGGGTAGTTTAATTGGGTTGTTT
>JBAFTA010000020.1:22704760-22721065 GCA_036919975.1 Melanotaenia parkinsoni
GTGTGTTCCGGTGATGCAGTAGATTGTAATGCAGCATTATACAGTCTGATTGCTGTGGGTATGAAGGACCTGCGGAACCTATATGCCAAGATCTCACGAGAGAGTAGGGTCACGTTTCCGGAAATGAGGACATGTATATATAAATAAATAGATAGATAGATAAATTGATTAAAAACGATAAATCAGTGTTTTTAATCCAGCCTTAATAATGTTAAAACTCTGAATCAACTCTATACAAACTATTGAACTGAATATTAACATCAAGGTAATTAAATCGCTAGAGACAGACACTCGTCAGCTTCTGATGGCTGGAGTTCAATATACGGAAAAGTTACCAGCTTTTCTGAAGTAAACAAGACAAATAGTTCCTGTAGAAATATTTTTGAACAAACAATATTATTGAACAAATACAAGAATTATTTCCTAATAAACACAGAATTACATTTCTTTCAGACTGACTGCAGGAACGATGTGAACCTTTTAAAAAGGAATAAAGAGGGAAGGGTGAAACGAGCTACTAGTTCTGGTAGACAGACTCTACAAAAGAAATCCTGAGCTTTGGTTAACAGAGTTTTCCAAAAACAGACATTAGGTAAAACTATGACCACAACACAATCAGTTTTAGTCCACACCAACAATAGCACAAAAGAAAAACACAACAACAATGGATGACCTCTGTCTACGAAGATGGCGAGAAGTCATGCGCCAGATATTCAGTGCAGATGGTTATAAAGGCACCTGTATAGAAACCCGAGACCTGCGAGCACAAGTCTCTTGCGTTGTTGATGAGCTGGCATGGGCAGACTACTTTTGAATGTCCAGAGAGTCCCTGGTGGTCCTTTCCGATGAACTTTGAATCTAGAGGGGAAAAGGATGACCATGAGATCACCGGTGTTCTGCTAAGTGATGAAGTGAAATTGTTTGGCTTGTGTCGGTGGACTGTGTCCATAATGCTGAGGTAGACATGCAAACCATCATCTATGCTGACATTTTTTGACACTTATGACTCCATATTGATAACTGACTGGGAATGTAAATGAAAAGTAAAATTCAAGCTGAGCTCTAACACGGGGAAAATCCAGGCCAATAGGAACAATATTATCTACCACAAATAAAGCTCTAAAAGCTGCTGAGATATTTTAGTCTGGACCAATCGGAATGCATTATTCAGTCTAAAGAAACTGTATTACCTCTCAGCAGAGGTCATCCCAGCGGCCACCTTTCCATTAACTATCACATTACACTTCCTGTCTGGTCATTTACGCCACCAACCAGCTTCCTTATTGCATCGGTCATTTTGTGTCTCGGGGGAAATCATGTGACAATCTGAGCAGGTTTCTGCTGTGTCCGCTCACATTGATTGTTGGTTTATTGGCTGCAGGTTGTCATTCAGATTGGTCCTTTTTGTTAGGATTAGGTTTTAGCAGAAGTTGTGACCTAAAGGGACGGAGCTCAATCTTCAGCCTTCCCTCCCAGGAGAGGAGGTGCTGCTTCGACTGCAGCACTGCTTGCATCAAGTTAAAGAAAGCTTATTGCCAAACGGGAGCTATTGCAAATATATACTCTACGTTTGCACTGCTGAGCAGTTTACACATTTATTTCATGACTATTTCCAAAGTGAAAATATCCCGGTGCCCCTGCCATTTTTTTAAAGTAAGAAAAGTTTGAGCTGTAAAAGAAAAAAAGAGAATTTTATTTCTAGAACCTTCTGTAATCTCTTAAAGTACAATAGAAATGTTGAGAATTCAAGTGCAGGTTTACACAGAACTGGGAAAAGCCAAACCTACAATGTTGAATTAAAAATGCTTATGTATTCAATTCCATCAACCTTTATTTATACATCACCAGTTCCCAGGGTTAGGGAACTGGTGCTAGGGAACATTCAGGGAACCAGGGAGGAAAAACCTCCATCTGGACCAGAACAAGGAAGGAAAACCTCCATTAGAACCAGGACCAGCAAGGACGGACATCTTCCTGGACTGGCTGGGGGGACAGAGGAAATGAAAGAGGACTACTTCACTAGTTCCTGAGAATACTTTACTAGTTCCTAGGATTATTTTACTAGTTCCTGAGACTTTACTTTCCTAGTTACTTTAACTTAGTTTACTAGTTTCAGAGAATCCTGAGACATTACTAATTCCTAGGACAACTTTACTTGTGCCTGAGAATATTTTAATAGTTACTAGGACTCGTTCACTAATTCCTAGAACTGTTTTACCATTTCCTGAGACATTAATAGTTCCTAGGACTACTTTACTAGTGTACTTGTGAAACTACTGATATTTTTATGACCTGGATCCCCCCCCCAAAAGATTTATATTTTTAGAAATGTCAATTATGTCATTAAACTGGCATGTTAAGGATAAAACTTTGTTTTAGGGATGAAGTTAGTTTAAAAAATGTGGGGAAAAAAGTTAATCTGCAATGTTCTTCTAGCAGTTTTGTGGAGGAGACCTGAAAGGATGGTAAATGGAAATGACCCACGAGGGTGAAACTAAAGTGAGGAAGTGACTCATTGCTGCTTCGGATGCGTTTATGTGTCTCATCTTCCACATTTCCACTTTCCTTCTGTCTTCTACTTTAAATTGAGACGAAAGTACACAGCAACCGACACTGTGAGCAAATGGTTTGTAAAAGGTGCAGAGCCATGAAGGATATCGTCCATGAACAGAATATTGTTGTGCTTGTCATCCATGTCTGCCGGTGTGATGCATCATTTAGGCGGATACATGAGGCTTATTAAAATATAGCTGCTATTAAAGATGTCTAATTACTGGCCATTTCACGGCTGATTTTGACATGTAGCACAGGGAACATACAGTAACTAAGCTCATTATTAGGAATAGAAATAACTTTTTTTTTCTAAAGAGCTTAATTGAGGGTATTGTTAACAGTGCGGGTATGAAGCCGGGGTTAATAGAGGTCCCATTTGGCAACAGGACTGTATATTTGCAGCAGCAAATCAAGAAGAAGGAAAAAAAAAAACGTTGAGAACTGTAACAAAAGAATACAAAGAGACGGTTTATAATGTCAGGTAACAGCATAAAGGTCGTGAATTGATTTTTTTTTCCTGTCTGATTGCCACATGGGAACAAATGAGCGAGCTGCCAATCTACTGAGCTGATTTTGGGGGGACCTCAGGTTGCTGATTAATGAAATGTGGGAGGACAAAAAAAACGTTTGTGAGCAGCATCCCAATCCCTCACTGCTTTTTCTGATTGGGCTAATCACCCCATTGTCCTGCAGCTCTTTGAGTTCACCATTTCTGACAGCGAGAAGAAAGAAAGTGCACGGAAATGTGCATTTCCTTTTTTCTTCATCCTCCCACCATCTCCCCTTTCTCCCGTTTCCAATCTTGCACCATTACCTCCAGTTTTTCCATAACGCCTCATGTGTCATCCATCTAGCTCAAGTTAATGGCAGCCTCATAATTATTTAGATGATTATGTGTTGCAAGCCATTTAGCATGCTCAATGACACATGTGTAATTTATTTGCTGCTGCAGCTTCTTGTACAGGAACATAGGCTGGAGCTGAAGATGGCTGATGTTGCTGCCGGTACTGAAGCAAATCAGAGACAAAATTGTTTGATAAATTGCAGCTGTTGGTATAATATGCTATGCTACATCAAAGAGATAATGCAATACAAATAAGGTGTGCTTTGTGTAGCATCACAAGGCGCCGTTTGCCCAGGCTAATGGCGTGTGTCTTGGTTGACCGGTGAACCCACATAACAGACCGGACCATTGAACAAGCTATTAGGACATGATAATGGGCAGAGCAGCCTGGTGCAGAAGAGACTGCATTCTACATTTTCTTCTTTTGCAGAAGGCAGAAGGAAAACAGAAAATATGGAAATAGTTGACCAGATTGTGATTTGATTTTAGAGAAAATTTAAATATGCTGCCTTTACTAGACAGAAAAATTAGACTTCAGTAATTGTTATAGTTTTTTGTCGAGCTCAGATATAGTTAAACATAATTTTGGAACAGTGATTTTTAATAAAGGAAAGCACAAAGATAAGTAAATGGGAAAAAATGAGTGGCTCTGTGTGACTGCAGTAATGTCATCTGACCACTGGGGGTCAGCAGAGGCTCACTAAAAGATTATAACTGCTCCTGCTTTAAATCCATCACTGTTTCTGCTCCTACTACACATTACACACTTTATCCAGCATATAACTTTAAACTCTGTTTAGTTTTCACTGGTTATCTCTATGGAAACAAAATTCCTGTGTTTAAAAGTTCCTTCAGCTCAGAATAAGACAAATCTTTTCAAACTGATAGGATTTTCATTGAAGGTTGTTATAATTGACCTTTAAAACACCATCTTCCTGAGTGCTATCACGAATATTATTAATAATTTCTCAGGAATGGTAGTGTGTAACTCTGTGGAGTAAACTGTGATGGATAGTAATGCCAGAGAGGATGATTCTAGGTGGGCCACATAAATCTTGGGCCAGTGTGTTGGTAAAAAATAAATAAATAAATAAATAAATAAAAGAATGAATAAGTGAGTAAGTAAGAACGGTTTGATCTAATTAGTAAAGCAAGGCAAGTTTATCTGTAGAACAATTCAACAACAGGGTGATTTAAAGTACTTTACAGAATACAAGAAGCATCATGTCGCAGCGTTGCAGCAGCTGGTGTTCATGCTGTTGTTGTTTAAAAAAATTAAACCCTCTGGTCCCAGTCCACCCAGTATAACTAAACAGAGAGACGTTTAGTTATTCCAGAGGCATCTGTAGGCTCCATTTAAGATTACAGAAAACTTCAGAATTACAGTCTTACTATAGATGTGTATTATTGAATAAATGATATTTTCGTTGTATTTGTGAACTTGATGAAAAACATTCCAATTGGTCAAATCTAAAATGAACTCAGACATAAAGACAAACTAAGGAAGGTGGAGAAAACTTAATTTTAAATGTCTCTGATGCCCCGTGAATGAAGAGACAGGTGAGGAAACAGGAAGTAGAAGAAAGCAAAAAGAAGAGGACACAGGAGATGAAGGACAGAGACAAGAGGACATGCGGAGATGGAGGACAGAGTAAGTGGACGACAGTAGGTGGAGGACATGAGAGAGGGATTTGTGTGAGAGCTGCTTCCAGTTCCAGATGAAGCTGGTCTGTATTCTGGTCTCAAGAGACGTGTGCATGGTAACCGTCCATCTATGGCTCTGTGTGTTCCACCTGCCGCAGGTCACGGCTCTTTCATAAAGGAGGTATGAAAACATGAAACTAATTTCTTTGGTTAATGTTTTTGTAATCTGTTACATTAATACAGAAAATTAAGGTTTTAATGTTTTTATTTTCCCAATGAAAATGACAGGATTGTAAGTAGTGAACAGATGTTTCATTTATCCAGACCATCAGAACGATGGCTGGTCTTAATATAAAACTCTTAGGCTGAAAACTGGTTCTACTCCGGCCTTCATGAATAGTTTACTCTTAAGTTTTCCAGGCATTTATATCCTGTCCAGGAGGTTTACAATCCAGCCACTAGTTCTTTAAAGGACTTGCTGTTGCAATCCCTAGAGTTAGCACTGCTTCTAGTTTGGCAAGTCTTTATGGATGCAAAAGGCTTTATCAGCGGGAGACATCGTTAGTTGTGAACCGGCCAATTATCAGAATACACCCTCTGCTGAGGAAAGCCCACCACAGGTTGATGTGGGTGTGTGTCCGGTGGTTAGTTATTCTCCCTAGCAGCCCAGGTGGTGTCAGTCCTCTTCAGCCACAACCATTGGCTGTTCTCTCAGCAGTGTGAGCCAGCTCTTTGATGGCTTTCCTCTGAGTATGTCCCCTGACTCTGACCTCCCTAAGAAGTTTAGGTATTGAGCTGGCAACAAAGCCCCTACACCCCACCTCAACCGGGCACACCCTTATCTTCCAGCCTCTGTCCGCTGCCTCAGCTGCCAAGTTGGAGTAGCGCAGCTTCTTCTGCTCATACGCTTCTTCGATGCTGTCCTCCCAGGAGACTGTCAGCTCTATGATGTAGGCCAACCGGCAGGAATTAGACCAGAGGATGAGGACTGGTCGCAGGGTGGTTGTTGCAATCTCTGGAGGGAAGATGAGCCTCTCATCTAAGTCGACTTGCATCTGCCAGTCCCTGCATACATCCAGTGGGGTCAGATCAGGGTTTGACAGGCTACCCTTTAAGTTGTTCCCCTTCCAAACAAATGATGGTGGTCCATGGTGCACATCCTGGTTGTTGAGGGGTTTGGCATTGATGGATACCCTCTTGTTCTCATGTTTATCAGCCAGACACCTGAAGACCTGGTTGTGTCTCCATGTGTATCTGCCCTGAGCGAGGCTGGTCTTACAGCCAACCAGAATGTGCTTGAGTGTTGCTGGGGTTGTGCAAGATGGGCCCTTACCAAGCCATAGCTGCAAATTTTTGGGAGATGGCAGCACATCATAAGTAGCTCAGATGATGAAGCTCAGCCTGTTAGATAACATGCCCCAGAGTTCACTCCAGTTTCCTCTCCACACCCTCCCACCACATCCATCAGCCCTGTTTGGCATGTGCTATGGCTTTGTGTCTGGCTGCTTCTACCTGTCGGCGCACCTCCTCTACCACCATGGTTCATTGTTCGTTTGCAGATGCCTTTTGCCAAATAGGTGTAACAGCTCCAAGGCCAAAGCCTCCTCTGCCTTGTTGGTCGTGGCCCACTACGTTACGATGGAGAAGAGCACATTTGGCCTGTAGCACTGCTGTGGCTGGGGTCTACTTCTTCCCTGTAACTAGAGCAGGACCGGCGCCTCTCACCACAGGGTGGGTCGTGAGGGTCATGTCCAGCCTCACCTTTACATGTTTGAATTCTTTGGACAGACTAGATAGTGGTAATGACAAGTTGTTGTGTTTATGGTCATGTCATCCATGTAGGCTCTAATTGGTGGAAGATGCAGGCCACTACTGGTCCTCTTGCCTCCAACTACAAAACGAGATGCCCATATGACCAACTCCATTTCCATGACAAATGCCAGAGGGGAAATTGTGCAGCCTGCCATGATGCCAGATGCTGCCAGGCAGTGCTGTTGTTCTCAGATGTTACACAGAACTGGAGATCCTGAAAGTAGATCTTCACCAAATCTGTGATGACTTGAAGGTCGTCCACAAGATCTTCTGAGGAACTGAACGGTGTTAACTGAAAGGTGTTAGCAAGGTCTAAGAAAACCACATGTAGGTCTCTCTGCTTTTTTTTTTTTTTTTTGTACAGTTTGTACCTGGTGATAGATGACATTGTCACACTCCAGACACCCTGAAACCCCCCCGATCCTGGCCTTTTGCACTGATGTATCAACAAAGTTGTTTCTTTGCAAGAAGGTAGAGAGCCTTTGCGCCAGGACACTGAAGAAGATCTTTCCTTCTACATTCAGTAAGTTTATCTGGTGAAACTGGCTGATGGATGAAGAGTCATTCTCTTTAGGAATCAGGATGCCCCCTGCTCTTTTTCATGCTTTTGGTATCACTCCTTTCTGTCAAACCACCTTCATCAGCTTTGAGAGGTATCTACAGGCTCCGGGGGTGTTCTTGTAGAACCTAAACGGGATACCATTGGGTTCAGGTGCTGATGCTGATCTCGTCTGCTTTACCGTCTTCTCCACCTCACTCCATGTGGGGGGCCTTCAGTCCATTTGGTGTTCAGGTGCATGAATTGGTGGTTTGTTGTTAGAGATGGTGACTGACTCATGGCTCCAATCATCAGAGTAGGTCTTCCAAAGGTGCTCCTCCAGGTCTTTTATGGGCACTTTGAGGCTCCCACTCTTTTCTCGGTTGAAAAGGCCCTTAACAAAGCTGTATGGATTGATGTAGAAGAGAGTCCTTGTCCATTCTTTCCTCTTACGTTGTCATCTGAAATGCTCTCATCTTCGCAGCTTTGTCAAATGATGCTTTATTTCGGCCAAAAGATTCCCACGCTTTCCATCTCTGTGGCCTTCCTCCACTGCTTTCTCAGTTGTCTTCGTTCTTTCATCAGCCTGTCAATTTCCCTTTGCCTCCTGGACTTGGGCTGGATTAACGGATCTCTCTTATGTCTCTGTATATTGCCCTTTGTCCCAAACCTCTCAGCACCATAGCTGTAGATGATGGAACCCATGTTCTCCATCTTTTTCTCCATCTGTTGTTCTAAAAGGAAAATAAGGTCTGAGTCAATAGTCTCCCACTCTCTCTTTTGGCTGGATTTGGGCCACAAGATCTGAGGTTTCCTTCCTTGCTGCTGGCGTTAATTTATAAGCTCAGAAAGCCTATAAATTAACAATAATGTCCAATCAGGAGCAGCCAAAGATCAACCAGTGAGCAGAAAGTTCTATATGTGTCTGAAAAGAAGAAAAATAATGCTCCTCTATGGCTGTAATGAAGCCAAGAAGACATTTCTGATACACGGTGGCGCCAAAAAGCAGCTGAGCTGGAGTTGGTTTAGTGAGGATAGCAGGTAAATAGCAGCTGGAATAACTGGAGATGAGGAAAAAGTGGAAACATGGAAATAGATTCTGTTGTGTGTTTGTTTCAATGCCAATATTTTTTTCTCCTGAAAGACTTGAGAGAATGATGCAGATGAAAAAAGGCTTGGTCAATGTTGATCTGTGTGTTATTTCTACAAAGTTCTGTTAGTAATAAATTCTGCTTTCTTCTTCTGGTCGGCCTTTATGATGTTATATCTATTGATAGATTCATTTTACATCATTTTAGCCTCAGAATCTGAAGCTGAGAAACATCATGTCTGATGCTGACTGGGTTTGCTTCAGCTTCTACAGACTGGGTTAGATACAAACAAAAAGTCAACAAAACATTTTGAAGGTTTAAAAATATGATGAGACTTATTTTTCCTCTAATTGTTCTTTTTCTACATGAAATATTTCCGTTTGTGTTCTCTGAATGAAGTTTTCCTTCTGGCCTCAGATTTAGTCTTTGCACAGCTTGCAGACCCGACGTCGGCCTCAGTCGGCTGCAGCTGGGTCCTGACATGAGCTGAAGTCTGTCACTGCGTTCAAGGACCGCTCTGTCATCTCCAGCATCTGCTGTGACTTCTGCTCGGAGAAGGTCTGGAACGATCACACTTCTGTGGTTGTCAGCAGCTGGTGTTCCTGTCTGCTTACCCCACAACACGTCAGCCCGAACCAAACCCACCCTACACACACTGCAAACCCACACACGAACACACGTTCAACGGCTCTCATCCTGGAAACAAGCCTCATCATGTTTAGTGCTTAAGTCTTAAGCCGAAATCACAAATAAAATATTGTATTCAAACGGTCTCAGTTTACTTGCATTTATTTTTTTCAAAATCTTTAAATACACTTCCGGAAGCTCTAAACAACTTCCGAAATCTCTCCCAAAATCAAACTTTCTCTCTTTGAACTGATTCTTCCACCAAAACAACAAACAGCTATTTCTGTATGACATCATCAAATAAAATTTTAATAAATTCACAAGAACCAATCAGAGGAGTTTCTGCAGGTTTTAGCTTCATGTGCAGAGGACGATGGACAGGTCTCTGGACAACAACAGAGCACATGTCCAGACCTACATGAACCCATCCATTATCTATGCTATTAGATATTCAGGGTTGCAGGGGAAGCCGGTGAGAGGCAGGTACACCAACACAAACAACCACTCACGCTCACTCCTAGAGAGGATTTAGAGTAACCAGTACAGTGGGAGAAAGACAGAGAAAGACCACTGTTCCAACCTCCCCATAGCCGAGGCTCGAACCAGCAACCTTTTCGCCGTGAGGTCGGGGTGCTAACCACCACACCGTGCAGCCCTCCTATCAGTCATTCTTTCAAAAATCTGGCATGTGGCTGCACATTTGAGATTTAGTCCCTGCAGGTACAACTACATTTTTATTTTATTTATTAATTTCTGTAATTCTTCACCAAACAAAACAATCAATGCAAACATCAACACTCAAATCAACAGGAGCAGAAAGAAGAAAAATCTTCTATAATCTGCCCCTTTCGCTCAAATCATTAATTAAATCAAACGTTCAATAAAATTAAACTAAAAACAGCTGCAGGCCAACATCCAACAGATACTTTACACATTATTTACTATATTCACACCAGGGTAAATATTCACCGCAGATCAAAACAAAGGAATCCAGCATTTTACATCAGATGGTGTGGTGTATTGTTGCCGAATGATCAAATGTTTAAAGCATGTCAAAACAAAGTGATCAAATCCCTTTAGAAAAAAAAAGCCTTTTTATTTTCATTGGTGTTTCAACCAGTATGAGTTGCTTTTTCTTTAACTCTCATTGTTTTGTTTTTTTTTTAGTTTTTTTTTTTGTATTGTTTAGCTTTTATTGTTTTTACTTTTTACTTTATTTTTTTTTAGCTTCTCAGCTGTTTTCTGTTGAGCACTTTTGTTCAGTAAGGTGCTTTATAAACAAAGCTGGCTTGGCAAACTGGTAAATCGACTTGAATTAAAAAAGTGTTTATTGTGTTAATAAACTTGAAAACAACTACATCAGTTTTTGGTTTTTTATTAGTTACATATTCATTATAATAGGTTCTGTTCTCTAAAGAAAAGCACGGGCAAGTTAGCAAGTACAGTATGTAATCAAATGTAGTTTAGGATACTTTCGCTTTCCAATTTGCCTCGTCGTTCTTCATGAACATGTCTATGTATATAATCCAGTTTCTGCTACTGTCTGTCCAATTTCAATGATTTTGGGACATTTTCTCTATCGGTGCTGCTCAGTGAATCCAAGAGGCAGCCATCTTTCTTTTCTGTTTACCAGCTGCTGGCCTCTGATTGGTGTAGAGCGATAATGTGACAGCCGTACCACCACTTTCTAAGTAAAATGTTGTTATGCAGAACAGTAGTTAGTGCCGATTTACGGCGATGATCACGGGACTTGTGTGGAATAATCATCTCCGAACTTTCGGAGTTAAGCTAAAGACGAACTAGTCTTTTTTTTCGAGGAAGAATTGTGTGGTTCCCAGACTGGAGCGAGATGAAACGATAACAGGGTTGAGCTTACGGCCTACCTGACACAGCGTTGACAACATCTGCCGCCTGCTGCCTTCTCTGCCTTTCTGACACTGGTGATGCCCACACCATCCCCACCAGATAAAACCTTTTTGCTTTGTCAACCTGGTCCATCAGGATCTCTGTGTCACACACCGAAAAATTACACTTTTTCATTCTTTTCCCCTTCGGAGCCATCATGGAAATGATATGATGAATATTTATTATAGGCGTTCACCTGACCTTTTATAGCCACCATGTGGGCGTGGCAAGGCGCTCTCTTATGTGGCCTGCTTTACAGTTGATTCTGTTTTATAAACGGAAACAGGTGTGGGAGGTTCGTGCGCACACTTTAATAAACCTGAAAGTTTTTGTGCACCACATTTCCTTTTTTCCCTAAGTATGCCACCTGTAGTTTGCTGTGCTACGCAGAATTTGACAAATGAGGTCTATCTCCCTCCCTCCCTGTCTTCTAGGAGGACCTTCCTTCTTTACATTGTGCTATGATCCTCGTCTTTCCTCCTATGGGACTGACCGCATGGTGTATCCATCAAAATAAAGCCCGCCCCTTCTAAAGATTCGGCTCTTAGGCAGGAATCGGTTCTTCTTGTTCACTTCTTAGAGCCGGCTTGTTCGTGAACAACTCTTCACTAGAGTTCACTACCTGCCATATTGTCCCTGAATCGCTTTAAGCTCGGAGATCTCCTGGGCCTTTGTGATTGCCTCTCTGCTGTGTGTTAGGGTTCTGTTATGGTTACTGGGTTTTTGTGTTTCTTGGTTTATTGGTTCTGATTATAGTTTGGTTTCTGGGTTTTTGTCATGTCTAGTTGTGTTTTTCCCTCATGTGCTCTGGTTTCTGTTCCTGGCTCGTTACCCCACCTGGTTTGATTTGTCATTCACGTCACCTGCTCCTTGTTACTCCCTCTGTCTATAAATGCCGTTGGTGTTCAGTTTTGGTTTGTTAGATCCTTGTGTGTGGTTCCTGCACCTGTATCGCGTGTTTCCTGTCCCTGAGTTGAGTTTAATAAACTCATTTTCACCTGCACAACCTGTCTCCTGCCTTGACTGCCTGCAAGTGGGTCCGCACCTCCAACATATGCATAACACTGTGGGGGAACTCGTCCATTTTTCCAGCAGGATACTGGATACCAAGGCTTCATGGATATCTGTATCTTTGGCCTAGCATGATTCCTAATCAATATCTTCCTGGTACTTTGAGGATTTATAACTTAGAATCAACAAAACCCCCACACGGGGTTGTTATCTTCTGGCATTGTGTTCTGGCCCGAGGATGTGAACACATGGGGTGCATTGTTGCAAAGTTTTACCGCCCTGTACAGGCCTGGCATGCACACTACATCGTTTCTGGTCCTGTTTGCATTTTCCTCTGCACCGAGACAGGCTTCATTGTGTAAATGCAAAAGGGGAAAGTTTCAGATGTGACTACAGGCATTTAGCGTTCTGTGTCTAAATCTGCCTGCTTCCATCCCAGATAAGACAGCTGTTTGGCCCAAATGTGCATCTTTGTTTGGCCCAGATTTGGACTTGACTTATGGCATTGATTAAATTTGAGTGTAGCTGCTAAAACTGAGTCATATGAATCACATGTGGCCCAAAAGGAGATTTCCATGAGAAAGGTTTTGCATACCAGAACCATTTCTGGCCCAGACAACACTGGCCAGTGCCATAACTGAGCCATAAGGGCCAGAGGTGGCCCGGATTTGGCCTTAACATGTCTGCAATGTGGGTGGTACCTGGATTAATTCATTGTGTTCGTTATAAGAACTTTTCTGTTCTTCTTACTGCTGTCATCACTCCCACCATTTTAGCTGTTAATTTATTAATATGTTTGCTTCAAGTTAATTTGTTTTCTGTAATAATGCCAATAAATTTAGTTTCATGTACTTGTTCGAAAGATGTGTTCTTTATTTTCAGGGTTAGATTATGATTGAATGACTCTTGGACCTGCTGCAACAGAAAAGAAGTACTCCACCTCATGCTGCTGTGGTTGTTATGAATTAAACATTTTGATTTTTAAATCCCCCCCAAAAAACTGATATAGGACCCCACTTATATAAAAAAAAAAACACAGATTCTTCATTCCTCTGAAACGCTGTAAAGGAGGGAAAGCTGATGAATAAGGAAAGAAAATGCATGAAGCGAGAGGCAGGAGATGTTTTTCACTTTCCCACAAAGCGATCCATTCTGCAGGTTCAGGGCTGCCTCATGCTCCCACTTCCCTTCAAAGTGAATTTACTCTGTTAACCAAACACGCTCGCCTCTTTCTTTGCCAGCGTTTCCTCAGCAGCTCGAAGATGTACTGAAATCTACACACCTTTAACTGGAAAAGGAAAGTATCTTCACACTGTGTGAGTAATATGCCAAGCTGCAGGTATTTTTAGTCTCAAAGTTCAGATGGTGAGATGCTTTTTTCCTCTCATATGTACAGAGGAGGGCTGTGGAGTCCCACCTCTTCCTCATTGCTATTAATTAGTGATTAAATGATGATTGAAAGTTCCTTCACCTGACTGCTCATGGAGATGTATTTAGTCTGAAGTCTCTCAATCAGCAGCAGTCAGTAATCAACACATTGATTGTAGCGTGCAGGCTAACGACATTTCTCACCCCCTCCCTCCTCCTAAAAACATCTTTCTATTTATTTTAATTAATCACTTCATGGTGTTAAGGTCAGTAACTGTCACATTCCTGCAGCCTGAATAAGTCCAGCCTCGCTCCACTGCTTCATCAAAATGACACTCAAAGTGCAGCAGCATAACCTTCGGCTTTTATTTTCCTAAGTGACTGATGGAGATGGTGGAAGCTGCTAACTCCCCAGATAAACGGATGCTACAGCTCAGACCGTGTCAGAAAACACTCGGTTTGATATGAAGACGCAGCGTCGACTCCTAATTTAAGGTGCAGATCGGATCCTGAGACAGATGTCAGATTTGTTCATTTTACAAAAGATAACTTAAAGGCTTGGAAATGTGCCTGCAGTCTGTCAAAGGATGAGGAATTGAATCAGGAGTCCTAAAAGAAGCAGGAGAAACGAAGCTACAGAAGCACCAACTGTTTATGACAGCGTGCTTTGTCTTGTAACAGAATCCTCCAAAAAGTTCTCGTGTGCAGGAGTCAGAGATAAAATCTCTTATATCCTGACAAACACAGGGAGAAGAAAGCGAAATAACTCTTTTTATTCTTGAGAAAACCAATGGCATTTATGTAAGCAGGCTGTGATGGTAGAGTCAGAAGGGGATTAGCTTAGCTTAGCTTAATCTAGTTTAGCATAGAAACAGTTTGCCTAAATTAACCTTGGTAGCGTCACTAAAACTCAGTTATCACCTTATATTTAATAACATTTTAGACACAGTATGTTACTGTACTGCCAGTGTGATGCTGGAATGTTAGCCACAAGAAGCTAAGCTAAGCTAACTGCCTGTGTGCTAAAGAACAGTTATGATGTTGGTAAATGATGGTGATTTATATTAATTATTATCAGTTAGAGTTAGAGGGTGAACTTTTTATTGACAAATAAGCTTTTCGTTTGGGGGAAATTTAAACGCTGCTGGCCTGTGGAAAGATGCTCAGCAGCAATGGGCTCAGGACCACCAGGTTCTGCACCAGCTTTGTTCCTCAGGCCACCAGACTGTTAAACACTTCAAATCACCAACAGTTCTCACTCTTACTGGACATTACTGCTCTACCTGCTGCAGTCTATTGTCTTTCTTACTTAATATTTATTATTACTATATAATTTTAAATCATTTTAGCAGTGTTATATAATGCACTATAAGGTACCCTGCTCCCTCATGTTTGTATACTGTATACTGAATTCTATGGAAACTACACTTCGTTCTGTTTACACTGTTTACAAAATAACAATAAAATCTACGTCTTAGTCTAAATTAATCTGTAAGCATAAATGTTCATAACTTTTCTAATTAAACCTTCAAATACAAATTCCATTTAAGGACCGCTCCAGGTGACATCCTGTGTTATTTGCTGATGACACAAATCCATTATTTATTCAATTTCCTGAGTTAGTGGATTACTGCATTTTACCAATTATGTATAAAGCAGATAACAACATATTACCATTATATATCCAAAAATGATGAAAATGAGTATATAATTTAAAAGGAGCAGAGATATTTAAGAAACCCAGATTTTGTAACTCATATATTTAAAATTCAAGAGCATGTAAAAATGAGGCAGTTTATATAGGATTTTTTTCTTCTTTCTGCTCCTTTTCGGTCATGTTTTTTTTTTTTATTATCATTCATCTGTTTTTTTATGTATCAAGAATGAATAAAATAAAATGAATAAAATATAAGTTTATCAAATTAATCTAAATGGAAAAGTTTATTCTGGTAGCTACATGTGCACAATACATCCAACCTTGAAGCAGATGCTGTCTTGGCCAGGGCTCCCTTGAAAAAGAGATTTTGTAATCTCAATAGCACTTCCATGGTTAAAAATAAAAGGTTAAATAAAAATAAAAGACAGAGTGGCACTCCTTCAGCTAAGAACAGGATACTGAGGCTACAATTCACACTGACTCACCAACACTGGACAAAGGAAGCTGAAAGGCAAAGCAAGACAATTTTATTTGTAGAGCAAAACAATTTGGTGCTTTACATAAATCATTAAAAGCATCACAGCGGGGTGCAGGAAGCAATGACAAGTGCATTAAAAACAAACTTGAAAAGAAAGTAAATAAAAAACAAAGAAAAAAGCTAAAACAAAATAGAATATAAATAAAATTCCAGTGTGAGGAATTAACAGCTGTTCTGATAAAAGGCAGCAAATAGAAAAGTTTTTAACCCTGACATAAAACTGCTGAGTCAGCAGACCTGCAGTTTTCTGAGAGTTTGTTCCACACGTGAGGAACATAAAAGCTGAACACTGCCTCTCCATGTTTAGTCCTGAATCTGGGAACAGAAAGTAGACCCCTGATGACATGAAGGATCTGGTTCTTAACGAACCAGAAGATCCTGAATGTATTTTGATCCTAAACCATTCAGGTCTTTGCAAACTAACAGCAGGATTTTGAAGTCAGTTCTTTGACAGACAGGAAGCCAGTGTAAAGATCTGAGGACTGGAGTTCTAGGACCTACTTTCTTGGTCTTAGTGAGGACTGGAGTTCTAGGATCTACTTTCCTGGTCTTAGTGAGGACTGGAACAGCAGCGTTCTGGACTAACTGCAGCTGTCTGATCGACTTTTTAGGGAGACCTGTGAGGACGGCATTACAGTAGTCCAGTCTACCAAAGATAAATACATGGACAAGTTTTTCTAAATCCTGCTGAGTCATCAGTCCTTTAATCCTCGATAT
>JBAFTA010000020.1:22802437-22815515 GCA_036919975.1 Melanotaenia parkinsoni
ACCCAAAAAGAATAATAAGATTTATATGCTGCACCGGAAGTGAATAAATTACATTTTTCGGCACTCCGGACCGCTTGCAAAAGACAAAAACAGGTATTTAAGGGCTTAAAAAAGTGGATTTTGCATGATACGTTCCCTTTAAGCTTCACTTCCTGATGTCACAACGCCCAATGCCTGCAATATCCTATGTATTCATGGGATGACAGCACTGAAAAAGGCTAAATTAGAGGCTTTTCTTTTCTTTCTTTTTTCTATAATTTGTTTTGTGCATTGCATCTCGCTAACAATGACCATAAATGGTCCAGATTTGCTTGGAAAATAAGCGGACGTGTCAGCTGAACCTTGCTGTTTCACATGGTGTAGTTATGTTACCTCGAGAAGCAGCTGGATCACAATTATGATCAGGCTGCTGGTTTCTGTTTGTCATTATGTGTGAAGTGCATAAGAGGAGGTAAATTGTGAGTAACTCCATATTTCTGAGCAGCTGAAGAAGCCATAAATAAATTCTTCTGATTTACCAGCAAGCTAATATATCAACATAATGTATTGTTACCTCCCTTAGCTGCCTTCATACTGCCCAAGAAAGTTGAGCAGACTATGAGGGAAGGTTGGCTAGCAGTCGCTGATGGAGTTCAGGTCAGTTCCAGACTGCTGTCAGCCACTCGCTTCGTCACATCTAGCTCCATTTTTGTCAAGTGCCTGCTCTCAGTGGCTAGCACAAGCAGGTGCTAGTCCCTAGGCACCAGTGACCGGAGTTAGCTGCGAATTGACTTGAAAACACTTGGCTGCTTGTTCAGTCCTGTCTAGGTGGATTTTGGCTAATCCCTCCCTCTTTTGGCAGGGCCTCGTCCTGGTAACTAACAGAAAGCACCATCTTGACAGCACATGTCACACAGTCCCACTCTAGAAAAGTCAGGACTCCTTGCAGTGCCAAAATATCTATATTAGCATATATTAAACTGTATCACATAACACTTGTTCTATGGCTAATGGATCTGAGAGCTGACCACAGCAGAATTAGAACCAGTATCCATCAAAATGGCAGACATCCATGAAAGAGCCTATGAAGAGTTGGACCACAGATTGCTCTAAGAGGAAACACACCTACTGGATAAAGAAACTAACTGCACGCCATGAATTCCTAACTGCCAAAGGATGGTAAACACCCAGAATGTTTAGTCTGAGGTTGGCCAGTCCTGATCATGAAGGATCCTCAGAAGGATGCAAATCCATTCAACTACCAGCCAATAAACCGCTAGCAATAGCTGAAGCTGAAAAATTAAACATGCTGATAACAGCTGCCTGTTTCAGTTAGATGTTTGTTTGCCTTTATTTCCAATGACGTTTCAATGATAATGACGTTTGCTAGTGCAACAGCTGTAAAATCTGCTAGTCATCAGGCAGACATGCACACATCTATGAAGATAGACCAGGTTCAGAAATCTAGTGAGAGTGAAACAGCAAACGGAAGCAAGAAGACGTCTTCGCTAGATCTTTGTGCAGATGTTGGATGTCATGTGTAGCGGCGGAGGTGAGGACCCAAATGTAGACAGTTCAGGCAGAAGGGTGTTGGTAACCAAGGCTTTAATCCAAAACTCATGAACTGAAACCAACACATACAGGGATAAATCCAAAGGATCCAACAAGGAGTAACTGAAAACCCAGGACTTAAATACACAGACTGACAAATTAACCACAGGTGACATGAATGGGTAATCACACAAGGTGCACTAATGAGCCAGAAACAGAAACCACGGAGCACATGAAGGAAAACTGAACTTAACATGACAAAACCAAAAACCCAAACCATGATCTAAACAGAAACTAAACATGACATACTGTATAACACAAACCAAAGAACAGACCAAAACCAAACAAGAACCAGGAACCTACACCGTGAACCATGACACATTTAGAGGGTAGAATGAGGTGAAAGACACTATGACCAGGGTCTGAGATACAAACCAGAGCAGGACCGTCTCTAACACAGTAGCTAGCTGGTGGGAGAAAGGGTTTATGCTTCAGCTATGCAGGGGCGGGTCTAGAGAAGTTCTGCAGGGGGGCCAGGCAGGAGCTCTGACCAGGAAAAGGGGGGTACAGAAGTTTTTTTAAGGTCTAGATTTCATGAAATATTGAATGTATTATTACAATTAAAGTGATCATGTAATGTAGAAAAGTGAAGAAAAATCCAAGTAAATGTTAGTTAACATTTAATATTTGTAGCACCAGCTCTTTCTACTGACGCAATACAGTAAAAATGGGCTGATTTCATGCAGAGTGATTAATGAATTCATAAGCTGTGATTAATCTGATATATAAATTTCACGTTTTATGTTTAACCCATTGAATGACAGTAACAATATGATACATCAAGTGTAATGAATATAATTTATTTAAATTAAAAATTTTATAGACCTCCTAATAAAATAACACAAGTATCGGATTGGTACTCAGTATCGGCCAATATCTAAACCCTAGGTATTGGAATCGGTTTTGGACATAAAAATGGTATCGGAACGTGACTAAATAAGAGATTAAGAGCCTTCATCAAGAACTCAGTGGCATTTTGGAAGACAACTCTACTGCTGTTCTTCATAAGTCTGAACTCACCCAGATCATCAGCATGGCTTTGGATACAGTCTTTAAAGTGGAGCCATCGTCCATCGCCTCCTCTGCATAGTTAAAATCAAGCCAGACTTCAGCTTACTGAGCTGCTTCACAAGGACATACAGCAAGAATAAAAAGTCATTTAGATTGGATACAAACAGCTGAATGGTATCCAAAGGGTAACCCATTTAGCCGACCCCTGACAGTTCAACAAGTTTGAATAATCAACACATATGGCCTGCCAGTTATCAGATACCCTACTGGTGTAATTACCTACACAAGGAGGGGCAGAAGGTGCTGATGAAAGAACAGGAAAGCACTTCAAAATGCTCTGGAGGGAAGCACAAGGGCAACAGAGGTCACGGTATACTACACCGTACATGAGCCAGGGTGCAGGCCACTCTTTAGGATTGGTAGGAACACATTTAGTTATTAGTAATAATTAATCAGTGCCCAAGGACTCTTAGTAACCCTTGTGTTGCCCTGTGGGGTAATTTTGACCCAAGAGGAAAAGTGATGTAATAAAATCAGGAGAACATTACGAGGATTGATATTCAATAAAATTATTACAGAGAAATATTAATAAAGCGATATCACAGATGGAATCCAAAAAAGCAATAACTGAACGTTGGTATTAGTCTTGTGTCCGTCTGGGACAAGGCCTGCTAACCTCAGCCTGGTGTTCCAAGCCTCCAGGATTATTCTGCCAAAACAACCAATCCAAGAGTTCATTGCCAGGCTGCTAATGGGTTCAGTCATAGACTGGTAGAAACAGCAGATAATGAAGGTTATGAACCCGAGCACCAGCCTTAGCAAACTGCACAGTACACACACATCATCACAATCAACAGCATCTTTGAAATGGGCTGGTTTTTCATTAGCTGCGTGTAGCTGCTAGTCCTAATGCTAAAGCTAACGCCCAGTATGACATCTCTCTAACCACAGTCGTTAGGAAATGGTGTGGTCTATGAAGGAAAGGAACTAAAAGTGATTTTGAGTCCAGCTAAAGTCCAACTGTGCTAGAAGTCTCATGTAGGCATTGTATTGATACTGCAAGAGAGGGTAGAGAGATAAACTGGTGGCTACTGGCAAGCAGGTCATTAAGACTAAGGAGAGCAGGACTTGTCCCCTGGACTGGAGAGAGAGGACATGAGATCTTCTAAGATGTGTCTTTCCTCTTCGGAGAGCCAGGGCACAAATGGAAAGTGTGAAGGAAGCATTGAGAGTTCCTTTGTAGTGTTAAAGGAGGCAGAATATGTTTTTATTAAACAAAACTGAACTAGAGGACATGGACTGAACCAAATAACATGGCGAAGCGCCTGGGAAACATGGCATGAAGACTACAAATGGATTGGTAGAAAATAAATCAAACCAAGGATGTACATAGAGGGCTAATGAGAAACAGGTTAAATGAATGAACAAATCAAACCAGGTGAACTAATGAAAAGGAAACAGAAAGCAAAACAAAACACACGAGGGAAGGAAGTAAAAAAATAAAACAGGAAACAGAACTAATCACAATATTGTAAAAACCAATAACCAAGATCATAAACCAAGATTATGACAGAGAGCTGGTTAAACTACCTGGAATAATGCGCAGGAACATCAGTTTGGCCTGGAAGTAGGTGTCCTCATTTTAAGATTCGAAGCAAACAATAGTGCACAGGCTTGTGCTACTTAATCTGCCTTTAAACGTCTTCAACATAACTTAAAGTCACTGTATTTAATTATTAATATTCCACATACAAGCGCAACGTTAAAGAGCAAATAACAATCAACATGAACATGACAGGTACGTTTTAACTGCTGCACCTTGTGCTGATAAATCATTGCCTGAATTATTCGAGAAATGAAGTATGTACAGACTACTGTACCCTTCTGGTCAAGAAGCTGACGACAGCATGAAAGGCTGAAAAGCGCCCTGCTTAGCTCAGGTCCCATAACGTACCGCTGTCGATTAGCATAAACACTCAGTAGCTCAAGGACCCAATTTGTCCTATTTTCACTAAAGATGGTCAAAACCTTGCTAATCCCAACTTTACATAATGACTGTTTTTAATGATATTTGTCGTAGAAAAGAGACGATGAACGTGAAATTAGCTGCCGTGTTTTCCACTATTTCAACTCTTTGAACGGAGCAATCTGTACACTTTATGATCACATGTTCTGTTCCTCACATACACAAGGCAACACACACGCTAGGCTGAGTCTAATAAAAGCCACGCTCATTTTGCCTCCAGGCTGCAGGTGGAAGGTAAATTGAACTTCAGCTGGGCTGAAACAATGTGATGGAGAAGACTAGGATTAAACACCTTGTTCATTTTCTGCTCAACACAGACTTCAACTTCCTGTTGTCCTACACTCATTTCATCCCTTCTCTACACTGTTGACATGGCAACTCAGTGTTAAGCATTACTTAATGATCACTCAATTCAGCCCTTGCTATATTCATTACATCTAACGGTCATTTGAGGGATCATTACTTAAAAAGCTCTTTAATGACACAAGAAAGCCATGGAATAGTAAAGTAGGCCTAGGAATAAGTAAAGTAATACCAGAAGTGAATAAAGTAATCACAGGAATGCGTAAATTAATCCCAGGAATGAGTAAAGTACTTTCTGATGAGGAACTGTGCTATAGTAGATGGTAAAAACTTAACCTGAGCAGGTTTCCAGGTGTTTTAATGGAGGTGTTACGCAGGTAAATATCTCTTGATATTTGCTTGAAGTGGATGAAATTAGCAGAAGCTCTAAAGTGGACAGAGCTGTTCTCATGGTTTTCTACATTCCCATGTAATTGCTTGGGGTTTGAACTGTGTTTGGTTTGGATGCCAGTGCTTGGTAGAGTCTTTTAGCTGAGTTTCTCCCCATCGTGTTGCTATGCTACTACATGTTAGCATCACTGTTTCCTGGTGGCTGCTAACATTTTCTGGACTGTAGGATCTTATGCTGCGTCCTCTACAGGAGGATTTTGTCAAGAAGTTTTATGAAAGCATATAAATATATTCTACTAACACTCGTCTGTCCCACATAAAAAGATCACAAGCTTGCAGGTCTTCTGTGTATTGTAGTTGCTGCAGTTTATTGTTCTTCTTTTGTGGGATTAATGGTTTATAATCTTCTGATAAACTGAGAGAAAATAAATCACCAACGCTTTCTATTTCCAGGCCATTTTTACTGGTTCCAGCTTCTCAAACACAAGGTCTTTTATTTTGCTGTATAAAACTGTGAAGTCGGCCTCTTTGAAAATGATAAGTTAGGTTCAGAACACACTCATAAATGTCATGACGTTCTACATCATGTGCAGCTCAACCCAACATAAGCTGCAGCCATATTACCATGAATTATGAGGAGGTATGTTTCTGCCATGTCCACAGAGGTGATGGGATGCACATTCCTGCTAATGTTACATTTTCCCACCACTCTGAAGAAACTAATTTATCCATTAGCAAAGGAAATGAAGAAGGTGACTGCATACCAACAGGGATTGATGTGAACAGTGGGGGTTTAACATGCTGTAGGAAGGTGTATGAAACAAATAAACCATCATTTTCACTGTTGTGTTCTTAAACACAACTATTTTATTTGTTTATTAATTTAAACATTTCAAATGTTGGACTGTTTTGTTTCAAGAACCTAAAAAGAAAGAAAATATGCTCCAGGAGGTCTGAGGGGGCGAATCCAAAGGAGGAAGTAATAAGCCGAAGTTCATCTATCATATTTTCTCACCTTATTCTATTAAATTTTACTCAGTTTGTCAAGTGTTTCTGATCCTATTGCGTTTCTTTGTGACCTGTATAACTGTACAACATTTTAAATACTTTTGTTTTAGGATGAATTTCTCTAACGTTTCCTACTTGCACTGAAAATTTAAACTGCCTGGCCCAAAATACAGTTTCCTCCTGGATTTAACAGGTCAGAGCCTCCTATTGGATAATTCCTGCAGAGTGATCATCTTTAAGCTTCAACAAGTTATTTAACCCCAACTGATGCAATGAACAGCTTCTCATTTCCTAAACAACCACATGGAAAGACACGTCCGTGGTCGTAGAAAAGATTTTAGTCTGTTTCAGAAGGGTCAGATCATTTGGATCAAGCAGAGAAAACATCTAAGGAGATGCAGAAACTACTTAAACTGGGTTCAGAACTGTCCAACAAATCATTAAAAGCTGGAAGGATCGTGAGGAACCATCGTCTTCCAGGAAGAAATGTGGTCCGAAAAATATCCTGAATGATGGTGATCGGTGATCACTTAAACGTTTGGTGGAATCAGATGGAAGAAAAACAGCAATAGAACTCAGGACTTTGTTTAATAGTGACATTTAGAGTATTTCCACATGAACAATGTGAAGGAACTCAAGGGACTGAACCAGCGAGGCTAACTGGAGAAAAGGCTTCAGTTTGCTAGGGAGCATAAAGAAGCAATGGAAGGTCATGTGGTCTGATGAGTCCAGATTTACCCTGTTCCAGAGTGATGGAACATCAGGGTAAGAAGAGAGGCAGATGAAGTGATGCAGCCATCATGCCTTGTGCTACTGTACAAACCTGTGGGGGCAGTCTATGATCTGGGCTTGCTGCAGTCGGTCAGGTCTAGATTCAGGTCTAGGTTTCAAGTCTAGGTTCAGCAACATGATGTGTCCAACAAATGAGGTCAGCTGACTGCCTGAATATACAGAATGAGCAAGTTATTCCATCTTCCCAGATGGCACAGTTCCAGGATTCATGTTCAGGGAACAGGAGACATCATTTTCATACATGGATTGGCCACCACAGAGTCCAGACCTGAACCCCATGGAGAATCTTTGGGATGTGCTGGAGAAGGCTTTGTGTAGTGGTTGGACTCTCCATCTTCAATACAAGATCTTGTAAGAGAAATTAATGCACTGGATGGAGAAAAATCTTGGGCCGTTGCAGAAGCCTATCGAGATGATGACACAGCAAATGCTAAGCATTCGGAAAATAATTTCTTTGTGACCTAAATTTTTTTGTTGACCCAATCTAAAATACCTCCTCATATCCTACTTTCTTTTTTCTTTTTCTTTTTTTTGCTCCTGAAATTCTTATTGAAGACACAACCACTATTAGCCCTGCTCTCTAGAACAGGCTAGCCAGAAGTGCAACAGGGACAGCCAATCACATCAGCATAAAACAAAACGCAGAGCCAATCATTCATTCATTCGTTGTCTGTTTCCTTCCATCCATCCATCCATCCATCCATCCATCCATCCATCCATCCAACTCAGGGTTGTGGGGCAGCTGGAACCTAACCCAGCAAGTAGCAGGCAAGAGGCATGGTAGACGCTGGTTAGGCTGCCAGTCCATCACAGGTCTCAGAGCCAATCAGAACAGCTGAGATGCTTTATAAGGTGGGACTAACAGCAGTGAAGCCAAAAGAGAGCACAGATGTCTCTGCTGTTAATGTGATGGAAAATGATAGGGACAACTCAGGAGCAGCTGGACATTGGTAAGGACATGTCCCTACGGCCATGCTTGAATCACATGACTGTGGAGTATGTGATGTTGACATCCGTCTAATTTTGGACATGTGATGAATGCTACAGCAGTGACAGCAGTAAACACTTAGCTGGACACTTTGAATCCTCGTGGAACCAGCTGATAATCATGTCTTATTTCAGATTTTCTTCAGGAGCTACTAAATCATGTAGTACAGTAAAAACTGTTGCTGTGTATTTTTACTGTGGCGTCTTTATTTGCTGCTACACCAGCTCAGCATCCCCTCAGGTCTAATTACAGTTTTAGCCAATATTATCTTGTCTGATGCCTCTACAGTCGGTCTCTATTCCAACCTGAAGTGCATGCACCCACTGCCTGCACGGCGCTCGTACACCAGAGGGTTGGTTTCCCCTCTCTGTGTGTGTTGTCCTGTGGTTTTATCCATCTCACCTCCTCACCTGGCTGCTGGCCTGTGGGCTGCCAGCCTCAGATGGTTAATTATCTCCCGTCTGGGCCATGATAACCTCCCCCAGGGTCCAGCAGGATAACGCTGTATCAGAGGCAGCCTATTGACCTTCCCCCCAGCTCACCGGGTTGTCCAACCGCTTGGCTAATAACGATTCATACAGCTGCCAATCCAGCTGAGGTGGACCATCAATATTCCTGTCTGCAGCATGACATCAATTAGGAAACATTAAGATGCACAACAAACACCATCACGGGGGCGATGCCTTACAAAGGCGACACTGGAGGGAAGTTTATCAACCAAGTTAGCCACATAGAGAAAACAGAAACAGATGCTCATTGTCTAACTACTTGTTGGAGTAAAATGTGCCTGTTTTACTCTTCTGGAAATCAGTTTGGTCAAAATGTCAATTTTTCTGACTCAGAGGAGAAGCCCAGTGATGTGAAGTCTGGATGTTAAAGACAGAAAATACAGGAAAGACCAGAGAAACGTCCAGATGGTGGAGAGTCTGATGAGAAGCACTGAGACCATACGGATAACTGATCGAGAAACAGGAAATTATATTTTACTAACATGACTGAGCTGAAACTAGGAAAACAATGACGTTAAAGAATAATAGGTTTTAATGCTTCTCTTTATTGTTTCTAACAGTTTATTTTATTTTGATTTGTAAATGATTTCACATGCCTACAAAGAGCCATGCTTGCTCTGCACCCTGCCATCATTCATGTTTTAAGTAAAACATTTGGATTGTTGTAAACCTTCCTTGCCTGTGGGAGTTGGCCTTTTCAGAGATCATTTTCTCCTGTTGTACTATGATCTGATAGGTTCAGAGCTGCAGATCCATTCCAGAGATATTCATCCTCATCCTGAACATGTTCAGTTTTCTTTTTAAGGGAAGCCTGAAACCTCTTAAAGTTGTACCATGTCCCATCTTCATTTATTCTTCACCTGTAATACACAGATGTTTACACATCTTAACAAATCTCCCTTTACTGGGAGTCCACAAGTGTTCAACAGGCCTTGTGGTTACAGAGATAAACTCACTTCATTATGGGGGTTCAATTTTTAAGCAGAGCTCTAAAGAAAGGCACAGGACTCCAATGGTTAAATGTTTGAAATTCAGTTTACATCAGTTTTGTTCAGCAACTTCATCTCAGGGTTTTACAATTCAAACCAGTTCATTGTCATCCAGTCAGATCTCATTCAAGCCCGTTTATAATAAATAACAGCCGAGCTAAGGAAAACAGCCTGCATCAAAACTAAACTTCAATCCTTCTGAGCTGCACGAGGTGAGTGGAAAGGATAAAAATCTTTTAACAGAAAGGAAAAACCTCTGGCAGAACCACAACCAGAACCCGGCTCCATCTGCCTGGACTGGTTGGGGAGGAGAGGACAGGAAACAGAGACCAGGAGACCCAGCAGCTTTTATCCATGACGACCTGCTGAGAGGAGAGACTCGTTATTACTGTCACATGTTCCTCCGTGAAAGAGGAGCCGAGTGCATCATGGCCGTCCCTCAGCAGTCTGCAGTCTCTAACCATTAGTTTAATGTTCAATAACCATCGCTCACCATGATGAAACATTAGAAAACCACCCTCTTTAACAGGTCCTCTATTACTGTATGTTTGTCTTAGAAACAACAAGTGCAGTTAAAATTCACGACAGTTCACGTCCAAAGGGTGAACACGTCTTCGCCCCCCGGGGAGGGGTGGTGAGAGGTTGTTTTAATCATGTTGAACAGTCAGAGGTGTTGCAGACCCCCGCTACGCTCCTACCTTATGATGAACAGATGTCACAAGAGAGTCCTGCTGTAACCTGGATCTTTACGGTGGGGGCCGGGATTATTATCCACAATTACTTTGGTTACTGGGCCCTTCATCTGAATGACTGAGCTGAATTTCACATTGTCCTCCCTCCACCAGCAAACTGAGGCAGAGATGTTCATTAAAGAGTCTGAAAAGGCCTCAAAGGTGATGCATTTGGTAAAGAAACAAAAGATAATATAAATATGAATAATGTAACCGGTTCTGGCAACCAGTCGTTTATTCTACTCAACCTGAGAGCAGGTTACGTCCTCTGAGCTCTGTTTCTCTTTGTTCTCTCAAACTGTTTTACTAAAACACAGTGAAGCCTCATTGCATTCAATAAAAGCACTTTCATCGCCCCAGTTATGCCATCTGTGAAAGTCAACTTCCCAAATACATACTTATTGCTAATTCTCTCTGCGTCCTCAGACAAATTTTGCTGCTGGGAGCACCAGAACCAGTGATCAATCATATCAACTCTTGAACCTGCTCTGCAATTTATTAAGTGCTGAACAAATGGGCCGAAGCAGGCGAGCGGCTGTTCCCAGGCCGGGGAATGGAAATCTAAGCAGAGTAACAAATTAGTTGGACATTGCTCTTTTTTCCTGCTTACATACTAAATTTGCTGTTGGCAATGCGGAGCGACCGAGGTGGACATTAAAGCTGCAGAGGAATTTGTTTTTGTGGAGGCAGGAAGTGTTGCTACCAAAGTTTGATGCCAGGACATTTAACTCCACTCTTAACTTTAACGAAACTTTGTTTTTAGTGTCTAATTATGATTTTACCAGGATAAAGTCTGTTTTTGTTGACCAACTCTAAGATTTTCATTAAATGTACGGTAAACTCACCATCTACTTCATTAGAGCCGCCTCACTAGGATCAGGCTGGACCCTCTTTTTACTTCAGATCTGCTTTTAAGAATGAAATAAATTTGCTTTTTAATATTTCTTTTGCCTTTTATATATTTTTTTAGATGTATCTACCTTTACACAAAACAAGCATATGAAGCACATGTAAAAAACAAACACGAATCACAGCTTAATTACATGTGATCCACATGAAAACTTTCCAAAAGACCATTATCCACATGTGGAAAAACATAAAAATATTCCAAAACCAGCTTTCCATGTTTGTTTTTTTCTGGGCAGAAAACGTGGAGTTTTAGACTCCAGGTTTAAGAACGCCTGTGA
This sequence comes from Melanotaenia parkinsoni, assembly GCA_036919975.1. NCBI lineage: Eukaryota > Metazoa > Chordata > Actinopteri > Atheriniformes > Melanotaeniidae > Melanotaenia > Melanotaenia parkinsoni. The sequence goes on from JBAFTA010000020.1 coordinate 22,813,962, forward strand.
GGTGGACAGTCGGTCCTGGATCAGCTCCCCCCGGTTTATCCTAAGTCCTGCGATATCAGGTCTGAGCTGCAGTATCAGTATTCCTCACCACATAAAATTAAGAATGCAATTACAGTCACACAAAGAGGCGGCGATGGCTCGCTCTCCTCCGCACAGCTTTATGATAATTAAGCGACAGGAGGTCAAAGGCAGAATGTGTAAAAGTAATCATCGAGTCGCACTTTATGAATTTTAAATCACCAGATAAAAGGTGAGGTTTTGGCTGTGTTAATGTGAGGAAAGAAGCCCCCCTCCCAAAATAGAGAAGATCCACCGAGGAAATCCAGCAGAGGGATTTCAAACATTTTGCCATTTTCAGGAGCACATCTGTTTGGCAAAGATACCGGAAAGTTCACGACCAGGTCGGAACATCGAGATGAGGCTGGTATTCGTGTTGAAAGGGTCTTGTGATGCCATTTACATCCAAGATGAGAACTGGATGGGGGGCTGGAGGGGGTGATGAGCCAGCCACTTTGCTTATTAGCCAAGTCAGCCGTCTATAATTTCCTCTGCTGTCTTAACTCCACGGTTTTGTGTAAAATTGGTTTCCAAACTGATAATAATAGCAAATGTTTTATGGTGTAATGTATTTGAACTGATAAGTCCACAGAAATGAATGTTTAGGCTCAAAAATTACACAGTTCACAAACTATTAATTTCATATTTATTACATTTTGCTGGAGGGAGACATTATTTACATGAAGGAGGGATGTCAGCCGTGGAACGTCAGGCAGGATTTACTTCCCTACAAACACTAAGTTTCAGACTATTTAATGCTCTTTTTAGGTTAACCACTACACTGTCGTTTCTTCAGACAATAGCTTTCCTGATCAATGATCAGCTGGTTTGTAACCGATTAAGTTGCATTCTGGGGAAAAAGGCTGAAGAAATTATTACTGTTCAACAAAAATCACATAAATGTCATAAGCAAGTAAAACGGTGCTCCCTTAAATATTTCACTCCATTTCAATCCAGCTTTATGTATACGGCTCCAATGACCGAGATGGAGACCGACCAGTAGTCCCGGGGCGGGGAACTGGCCGAGATGGAGACCGACCAGTAGTCCCGGGGCGGGGAACTGGCCGAGATGGAGACCGACCAGCAGTCCCAGCCAGGGCAGGGAACTGGCTGGGATGGAGACCGACCAGTAGTCTCGGGTGGGGAACTGGCTGGGATGGAGACCGACCAGTAGTCTCGGGTGGGGAACTGGCCGAGATGGAGACCGACCAGCAGTCCCGGGGCGGGGAACTGGCCGGGATGGAGACCGACCAGCAGTCCCGGGGCGGGGAACTGGCCGAGATGGAGACCGACCAGCAGTCCCGGGCGGGGAACTGGCCGAGATGGAGACCGACCAGCAGTCCCGGGGCGGGGAACCGGCCGAGATGGAGACCGACCAGCAGTCCCGGGGCGGGGAACTGGCCGGGATGGAGACCGACCAGCAGTCCCGGGGCGGGGAACTGGCCGAGATGGAGACCGACCAGCAGTCCCAGCCAGGGCAGGGAACTGGCCGGGATG
>JBAFTA010000020.1:22840148-22850805 GCA_036919975.1 Melanotaenia parkinsoni
CAGCTAGAATCCTGCATCAGACCAGAATGGGACAACATTCCTCTCCTAAAACTCCAGCAACTGGTCTCCTCACTTCCAGACGTTTCTAGACAGTTGTTAGAAGAAGAGGGGATGCTACACCATGCTGAACACCACCCTGGAACTACTTGTTAGGAACTGGGGCTGTAAAACATTTAGAACAAGAAGTATTTTCATGTATTAAAATTTCTTCTGTAAAATTAAAAACTGATTGGGGATCAATGCCCTGGCCTTGTTGATCTCAGTCTGACATACATCAGCAGTCAACATGTTCATGTCAGTGAGTCACTGCTCTGCAGATTTTCCCCAGGGAGGCCTCATTAGAGGCCCACAGAGACCTCTCCGTCTGTCACCTCCACATCAGCCTCTGATTGGATGTAAGACTGATTACACTCTATTCATGCAGCGCCATCATTGGAAGAGAGAAATGCACACTGCTGGTCAACGGGGCCTCGTAATCAGTACCACTGCAGAGGTATCCTGCCGCCCCATTGGTAAGAAAATATAATCCCTCAGCACATTAAAATCTGTGTCGGAATCTCTGTCCAAATCAGTCCAAATCTTCACAAACACCAGGTCTGTATGTATGACCTCGGTCTCCAGAGAAAGCCATGCAGTCCTAGGACGAAGTCACAGGTGAAATTCTTTAGAGCTGGAATCAAACTTTTCACCACAAAACAGCAAAAGTAAGACAAGATTTCTGGTTCTGTCTGCTAGCTCCAGAGTTTCTGTCCCACCAGGATGAGACAGACATCTTTGGAACCAGCAGAGTCTGCTTTCATACGACTCCTTGTTTGTGTGGAGAAATTAGCAGAAGCTGTAAAGTGGACAGAGCTGTTCTCATGGTTTTCTTAAATTCCCATATAACTGCTTGGGGTTTGAACTGTGTTTGGTTTGGATGTCAGTGCTTGGTGGAGTCTTTTAGCTGAGTTTCTCCCCGTGCCGCATCCTGTCCTGGGGGCTCTGTGATGAAGAGGTTAATTGTCAAGTGAGGATTTTGGTGGGTAAAAGCTTTCCAGGACTTCCAGTCATCATTTCATCTGAAGTAAATGCAGTGAAAAGCGTCCTATAAGACTAATCCTCATTAATCTTGAGACACATAAGCCTGATGTTCATTTGGTCAACATCTCCATATTATATAAAGACTGTTTGGTCTCATTTCCATGAAAGCAGAGAGAGGAAGTGAAAATGTCACTGGGAGTCGTTAATTTTTTACTTTCATCATATGAAAAGATTGAGCAGAAGGATATTTTAGTGATGAAATCCCTGCAGCCATCTGTTAGCGGAGTGGAATGGCCATCGCTGGCAGAAGATCTGGATCATATGCTGCGCTGGCGGTCCAAGACACAACCTTTGCAGTGCTGACGACCGTCATCCACCTCATCAAAACCTCATCTGTAACACTCATAAATCCCACGCCGCTCTGGATTCTGGAGGATTTGCAGAACAGAGCGCGCCATATGCTGCCATTCTGCTCACGCACATCCATGCAAACAAAGACAGGGAAATTAATTAAAGCTGCAGCTTGCTGGTTTGATTTTTAAATATCACAGGAAAACAACAAATACACCCTTTCTGATCTCTGCTTCATTCCTCCAGGATTTAGATGTGGAGATGGAGCAGAGATTCTGCAGCTCTCATCAGCATCCTTGTTCCTCTGTGAGGCTTCAAACGCCTGCCAGACTTACAGCGACGCTTCCTTCAGGCTTTCATGTGCTAACAGGCTGGTTATGAGTGATCTGGTGTGTGTGGTGAGGCCTCCATGTCCTCGGTGTGCGTGCGGGACTGGAGGAAGCCGGCTAAGATGCTGTTGCGCCAAGCAGAAGCAGTTTCAAGGATTACTGTCAGGGCGGAAAAGAGGCAATTAATCTCTGTCTTGAAAATGGGATCCAGCTGAGCCTGGAGGCCTTCGGGATGTTTTGGAAGGATGATAAGCTTCTGTTTACTCATTTTTCCGTGTGCTTGTATCGACGTTTTCTGCCAATATGTGGCAGATATCCAAACATGCATGTGTAAGTGTGCAGTGGTGGCTCAGTTAGAGCAGGTTTAGTGATTTATGATCATCTGGCCTCTGAACACAGCAGCGTTTGTTAGATTTTGTTTTCGGTTCCCGAGCGGCATCCAACCTGCTATCAGTTTGAACAGGATGTTTGATCACAACTAAGCTCTGATGACATTTGTTTTTTCTTCTTGTACAAACGTCCTTGTTCCCCCTCTCGGCTGTCAGGTCACAACCAGAACAGCTCATAACGTCTAGCTGAGGTGTGAGAACCAGGAAAACATAGACAGATTTTCACACAGCTGCATCTGAATGTGAAAGATCTGAGTCTGGAGGCTGGTGGAGTTCCCAGCACTGTACCTGCCTGACACCGTAGCTGTAGCCGTGCATTATCCCCCCTCCGGCTGCAGAATTCAGCCTGATCAGACCTGGCACAACAAGCATCTTTACCTTCAGGACGTCCACGAGGCTTTTCTCCATCTGTCTGTGCTGATATAGGTCTCCATGAGCCTGGAAACACAACCTGCAGAGGAACAAACACGGATGCAGCTTCAACTCATATGGATCACTTATTACTAAAAATACTAAATAAATATATATATATAAACATCAACATATTTCTTTAATAATTATTTTATCCAAACAGAAAATTCAGACTCTGCATGTCAATAACACTGTGAAAATATAAAAAATATACAGAAACTTGGACATTTTTCCTAAAATGATCACATTTTTGATGGAAAGAGAGCCAGAGCTTTGAGACAATAGAATTAAAATTAATTTCTTGTTTAAATAAAATTATTTGGTATTAAAGTTTTGAAGCATGTGGATCCCTAACCCGTAGCAAGGAGTCAGAAGAAGCTTCAAGGCTTTATTTTTATCTGCAGTCACTATAATTATGCTGATGGTCAGAAGGCGGAGACAGAAGTTCAGCTTTAAAACATCTGAGTGTTTGCTGGGGCTAAATTATCTTCATACTGTACCTGAACTGTAAGGAAGATCTCAGCAGTATAAATTACACCAACCAGCCTGAACTAATACTGAGTAGCAGGATAACCCTGACCCATCCCGGCATGGACTCCGATGGACCCAGACTACGGTCAGAGCATCAGAAGACTCAAACCAAACTGCAGGTCTGCAGCCCAGAAATCATGATGGTTAGAACTACAATGTCTGAGGATGTCCTCAACAGCTTCTCCTCAAGTTCTGCACAATGAACCGATTCTTTCTGGCTCCACTTCTTTTTTATTAATGTTGCAGGTCTGGATTTAACACATGTAAATTGCCACCTGTATGCTGACGATATTGTAATTTATTCTTATGCATCAACACTTAAAAAAAAAAAAAAAAAACGTTTAACGCACGTTTCAAGGAGGCAACAGCTTTTTAAGTTTAAATTTTAACTTAACACAAACAAAACCAAACTTGTGTTGTTTTCTATAAGTAGAAATAGGATTTCTCCCTCAGTGGTCCGTCCTGGTGGAGATGTGGTTGGAGAAAATAACTCTTAAATATTTGGGTTTTTACTTCAAGGATTCTTTGGTTTTTCCACTCTCATGTGGTCTCTTCTTAACAGAAAAAATGTTTGTTTGTTTTTTTCTTTTAATGTGTGGAAGAGACGTGTTGATGACATGATTTATTTATTTATTTATCGGGTAGGTGGGCTGGGGCATTCGGGCCGGTGTTGTAACCAGGGAAACGGGGTTGTGCACAGTAGTTCCTGAAAAAAAAGTACTTGCGTTCACGTTGCCAGCAACTTCATTTAAAAAAAACAACCCCAAACCCTGCAACCTGCGACTGACGATATTTGCAAGTGACAGAACCACAAACCCAAAGTGGCTGATAACAAACAGACCTGGCAACGCTGCTAATCAGGCTTTCTAACAATGTAAAACACAACCCTAAGGGGAAGAAATAATCAATAAAATGACTTTTTCTGTTGTTTATTTAACATGTCAGACCTTAATCTGGGGACAGGTGAAGATGCTAACAGCTCTCCTGGTAACAGCAGTTTAATTACTCTTGAAATGTCATTAATTTTAGAGCAGCAACACAACTGCACAAACATGGTCAGTAAAGAAATGCTTTATTTTTCTAACCCTTCAGTATAATTTATTAGTTCTTTGGCTTAGTTTAGCTTTCATTTAATTTTCCTTTCAAATGTGACCCATTTCTATCATGAGACAAAGTGTTATGAGCTGTTTCGGATCAGCTGTTGTGGAGGAACGTGATGTCTGGTATTAAACCCAACAAAAGGATTAAAAAGGTCTAGTATGATACATGTTTTAAATACCCAGACTCCTACAGATTGAGTGATATAAATACTTTTAGAATGTGGAATGACGTCCTTTAAAACCAATCAGAATTAACCTCAGTCATACGTGCTATTAACATGGATATGTTTGAATAGGTGGATGAATTCCGCAAAACAGAGATGGAATTTACTTTTATTCCATTCATTTTCTTCTTCCCTGTCTTCCCCTGATAAGCTCTCCTCAGCAGCCAACACAATGGCTCCATTGTCCCGAAGCACAGAGCTGATAATGTTACGTGACATTAAGGGCAATGATGTTCGCTCCTATTCAGAGACATTTTCATTGGAATGTAGACTCACAAAGAGCCATAATATTCAATGCTTCTGAAATTAAGGAATCCAATATTAAACACAATTACTATAGACTCAGAGTATCTCATTAGCCTGCATGCTAAGAGATGTTTAGTTTTCAGACAGAGAAGCGAGAAGACTGACTAATAAAGCAATAATGTTCTGGAGATGGACTTTAATGATGTTCTTTCTTCGGTTTTATTTGCAGCTGCATGTATTAAATCAATAAGGGAGTCCTCATTTGAAACCTACCAGGGCTATCTGTCCACAGCAGAAACACAGTTTCTAATGTCATTTAAGTCTTCTAAAGTAAGAACTCCATTGTTTTCTACTTCTTTTTATGCATAATATTCCCATCCCCGTGAACAGTGACCTGCAAAGAAAAGGGGGCTATTTCAGAGCTGTCAGTGCAACGTCTTTATCTCCACTCTCCAAATGTTGGGGTCAGCCAAGACTCCACGCTGTCAGACAATTCTCCCAAAGACCTAATGTGATTAATGGGTGTCACTTAAGAGGGGCGGGTGGAGGCTGAGGCAGAAAAAAGTTATTTGAAGGAGATAGTTACTGAAGAAAAGGTACAGCAGTGGCTCTTCATCAACAGGAATTAACTCTGCTGTAAGATTAAATGTTCAAAGTTAAAACACGACTAAGAATCCATCCTCAAACCAAGCCGTAGGATGACTTTCCAGACCTTCTAGTACCGGGTCCTCCTCTTCATGAGGAACACCTTCTAGACCCGAGTCTTCTGCTTCATCACGACCGCCTTCTAGTACCAGGTCACACCAAGCTGGAACCAGGTGGTTCCTCAGAGGTTTTGCTCCATATTGACATGACAGCATCAAACAGTTGCTGCAGGTTTGTCGGCTGCATCCATGATGAGAATCTCCCGTTCCACCACATCCCAATGCTGCTTTACTGGACTGATATCTGGTGGCTGTGGAGGTCATTGGAGTCCAGTGAACCACTCTGGATCTGAGAGTAATCAGATTACTGTAATAATCTGATCTGATGTGTCTACATCTGAAATACGATTCTGTAATCCATCATTATTAACGTTATTAATGTGGTAGCTAAAAAGCTGCTAAATCGACTACATGTGAATGTTTTTGTTTGTTTATACACCGACTTCCTGCGACTGAATGCCATCCTGTTTTTCTTTCGTGTTCCACTCACATTGTGTCGTGTTACTTTTGTCTTTTAATGGAAAACATTGAAGACGAACGCAAAAGCTGCACAGAACATGCTCAGACATAAAAAGACAAAGACATCGAAGTATCGGGGGGAAATCTAGTGTGTTACTCTGATTAATTATAATCCAATAATGGCAGTTATGTGTGATAAAGGGTAATTAGATTATGCTGTTACACAATCACTGGAATAATCTGATGCCTCCAGAAATTATACAATGATCAGAGTTTTGGTGTGCATAGAAACAGCCTCATTGTTAGAACAAAAAATCCAGCAAAAACATTTATTGACTAAGTTTATAAAAGAAACTATTCAGCACATGACAATAACACCAGGAATCCATCATCTGAGTGTTTGTTAGAAAACTAAGCAGTTTTCATCTTTAAATATTGGTCCAACTTCAGTTCAGCTGTTCCAAACAATCCTGCTGTTATTTTTACGGGTTTTCAATACATTTCAAGTGTCTTCAACTTAAAAAGAAAAGTAGCTTGAATTTGTGAGTAAATTCAGCTTTCAGAGTGCAGTTTTTAGTGCAGTTTCAACTTACGGTTATGTGTTGTTTTAACTTGATGCTATGTTCATAGATGTTACGACCCTTAGTGTTTGCACAATTCACGCAGGATGTCATCTGTTCACGGGGTAGTTGTTACGATCTCTGTGTGTAGCACAGACGTTGTTTTTAGACAGCTAGCAGCGTGCCTTAGCTTTAGCCCACCTATCTTCATTAGTTGGTTAGCTCACGTTAGAGCCGAGTTGGTTCAGTTAGCTCTTAGCTACAGGCAGCTTGTAGTTTGATAGACGTCAATAATCCACCCCCACGCTCACAGCTCTCCTCTCAGCTCCGCCACTTTGCCCATTTTTGTATTTTTTGGGAGCGACAGCAGGCATGTCCCTGCCAAGATGGCGATGGTGGGAACCGCCCAACAAGCTTCACTTTTGCTCTTCAGAAACCTACGGGTGACGTCACGGAGGCTCCGTCCATCTTTTATCTAAAGTCTATGTGCAGGCCATAGCTGCAGATTTGTGGGGGAAAACATATGTAGCTCAGGGGATGAGGTCAGCCTGTTAGATCCCACCTCATCCAGCGGCCCTGTCCGGCTTGTGCTACGGCCCTGAAGCGTCTGGCTGCTTCTTCCTGTCAGCGCACCTCCTCTACCACTATGGTTAAATGTTTGGTTTTTCCAGACCGGTGTAACAGCTCCAAGCCTGCTCTGCCTTGGACGTGGCCCACTACGTCAAAGTGGAGGAGAGCAGATTGGCCCTTCAGCACCGCTGTGGCTGGGGTCCATGACTCCCTTGTTGCTAGGGTCGGAGCGGCGATTCTTACCACAGGGAGACAGGGTCCCGTCGCTGTAGAGTCCAGCAATGCATGAGGCATGATTTATAACAACTTAGGTTGTTGCATTATCTTTATGATAGAAAGTAAATCGTTTATAGGAAATTTCAACTGAATCTGCATCTCCTATGAGCCTTTGTGCTCCAGGTATGTTGAGTTTTTAAAGTAGCCCTGCCCCCTCTGACAGAGATGTAACAAGTACAGTTACCTTTGCTAATCATTTTTATCAAAACATGAAATCAAAACATGAAATAAATTAGTCCCTATTTAAAAGTTTATGTTCAAACATAATCCGGGTTAACTGTGCATTCCCTGTTTCATGCCTCAACTGAACATTAGTTTAATGATGATAACAAGCAGTCAAGACAATTTACAAGTTAAACACCTAAAAACGCATTAACTCGAGTTCTGTATGAAGAACGAGTGGAGTTTCAGTAATAAGTACATATAACCTGATGGATCTGTCAGTTTTTACAGTGCACCGAGTCCCTGCTTAAAGAGAGAAATCTAAACCATTACAGCCTGTTTGCATCCTCATTACTCGCACAGCGTGCACATGGCGCACACACACACAGCAGCCGTGCACCTCCAGTTATTGCAGCAAAGTGCCACCGCTTGCCGTGGATTAGAGTCTGAGGAGCAAACCGGCTGTGGAGGGGAGATGAAGGTGCATGAGACTCTCCCAGCTGCCGCCTTTTGAGGAGCCTGAGCACCGATAAGGCGGCAGCTGCCTAATCCTCCCCACCATCACCACCCTCCCACACCTGAACTTAAAAAAGCTTAAAGTCAGTACTCACCCAGAGACTTATGAGGGGAGCCTCCGAGGCCTTCAGCTCCACCACGTTAGCCTGGCTGGGAGGGTTGATAAGCAGACCCACTTCTGGATGCATGTTATTTCCATCTGCCAGACACAACTTTATATACAAGGAAATAAAAAATTCATAATAAAAATGTAATCAATGGGTCACTTTGTTTCCTTTATTTGTACAGTAAATCACCAATCAGTTCCTCCGATGATAGCTCTCCTGTGATAGGACCTAGTCTCTAATAAAAGTAACTGTAATCTCTAATAAAACTGTAATCTCTAATGTTTCTATTTGAGGTTTCGTGTTTCTGTGTAAGTGTATAACATTTCCAGGTCAGGAACACTTGTTCCATCTTTCTGACTTCAGTTTGTACGATGAGGTAAGTCAGTTCAGGTGGTCAGGATTACTACACACATGTGGAAATGTACACATATGTACATTTAAAATCACATCTGGAAAAGTTGTTTTGTTGCAAATTATTAAAATATGTCTAAACTAAATATAAATTTAAAATTTAATTTGGTTACTAAAAATATAAAATATTTCTACATGAAGTTAATAAAAAATAAACCTTTAATATATAAAATTTATAGATAAAAAATAATATTAAATAAAAAATATGTAGAATTAATTAACTTCATTAACGTCTTAAATATATGAAACTGGACGTGGCTCTGGTTGGGTTATTAATTACAGTGGCCCTGAAACTGAGACAAAAAGACTGAGGCAAAATATTGTTGAAAATTTCAGGTTGTTTGTAATATTGTCTAAAAGGATAATTCATTAAAAACTTGATGATGTAGTTCTTATTTCGAGGTTATGCTGCGGTTGTTGTCCTGGGCGGGTCCGGCTGGAGACCAGGTGAAAGTGGAAGCTGAGTTTTACTCCGCAGGTATAACGACCAGAACGGCTTTCATTTCCCCCGAAGTTAAACTCTTTTCTCAAGTGCATCACCAGAACAATAACCATTAATTACAGCATCATGATCAGAGCAACACATGTGTTACCATGGAGACCGCACTACCTGAACTCCAACAGGGTGTTAGAATACTTCTTCCAATAATAAAAAAAATCACTGTGGCACATGAAAGGAATTATAAGAGCAAACCAAATATTTCTTCATTTCATGCAGCCTTTAAATGTGAATTTAAAATAAATCCAAATCAACTGTGCAGGAAATGAAGGTGTGATCTGCGCACTGATTGACCTCCTTATCTTAGATTGCAGGTGTCTGATTTGAAGCTGGAAAAAAGAAGTTGTTGCCACGTGTTTGCTGTAATCACAATTTCTATCTCACTCTTTAATCCATGGATACGACATCAAGCTAATGCCAAGAGTTGGGATAAACACGCGGCAGCGTGGCTCACCGTTTCCACACAGGAGCTGCACATGCACATCACTTCCAGGGCACTCTTCACTGCTGCTCCCGTCTTCAAAGGCCGATCCACTGATTATCTGATAAGGATTAGTTTGGTTTTTATTTGTTTTTATTAATTTTTCTACTACAAATTTAAGCTGTATAAAGATTTCATTCTCATTCTCATTTATTGGGTTTCCTTTAAAATCTGTTTAGTCCTGCAGTTGGACAGGAGCGCTGCAGTTGGACAGGAGCGCTGCAGTTGGACAGGAGCGCTGCAGTTGGACAGGAGCGCTGCAGTTGGACGGGAATGCTGCAGTAAACCAGTGAGGTTTGACAAAATGGCAAAACCAGTCCAAAGAAAAGCTGCGATGCTGCAAAAACATGGAAATATAAACAGAATGAAGTGACTGGAAGAAACAAATCAAATGCTGACAGTGTGACATTTTATGTAGCTCATCCTGAATTTACAGCAACAAAATAAGAATGAAACTGGTCCAGCTGGAAGAACAGGGGGGCCACTGAGCAGGATAATTATCAACTGACTGTGTATAAAAGAGCACCATAGAGAGGCAGAGTCTCTCGGTGGTAAACCTGTTAAAAACAAAACAAGATAATTAATGTTTGTTTGGCTCCTTACTACAGGCAGAGGTGGCTAAAATCTGCCTTTTTTGTCCATATCTGACCCGAATCTGATCTCTTATACAGTCTGACCAGAAGAAATCCAACCCATGTGGTTACCACATCAGCTCTGTCTCAGACTGACCTCAGTCTGAACATCATCCGACAAAGGTCAGAAATCTGTGAGATCCAATGTAAACAATGTTTTATCGTGTTTTCAGCTGTGATTGCACGACGACTTCTAAGCTAACACAGGCTAACACATGTAGCATTCATGTTTACCTCCGTAGATACAGCATCACGTCACGTCTTCCTCTGCATCATGTCTGCATGCTGACTGGGATTAAAAGCTTCAGCTTCTACAGACTGGTTAGATAATAAATGACTTGGATTTTTAACGGTTAATATATCTGGCTTCATCCAGATGGTTCATAATAATAATAATAATAATAATTAAAGCCGCAAGCGGCATCCATCGGGTCCGAGCAGCTTGGACCCCGTCACCCGTCTCATACACCTTTTCCTAACATGGTAGGTAACCTGGTAACATCATAGTTAACATGGTAAAACACCCAGCTAAAAATCTGAAATGTTGATATACTTAGTTAGCATTTTTTGCTAGCATGCTAATTTGCTAACTAACATGCTATGTTGCCATGACAACAGATGGTGTAATGCGTTAAGAACCCAACAAGTATGAATCCTGTCAAGTTTGGTGCAGATCCCA
>JBAFTA010000020.1:22960511-22973272 GCA_036919975.1 Melanotaenia parkinsoni
TCATACTGGTTTATACTGGTTCATACAGGTTCATACTGGTTTATACCGGTCCATATAGGTTCACACCGATTCATACTGGTTCATACTGGTTTATACTGGTTCATACAGGTTCATACTGGTTTATACCGGTCCATATAGGTTCACACCGATTCATACTAGTTCATACAGGTTTATACTGGTTTATACCGGTTCATACTGGGGTATACAGATTCATACTGGTTAACAGTAGTTTATACCAGTTCATACTGGTTAATAACAATTCAGACTGGTTTATATTGGTTCATACAGGTTCACATTGGTTCACACTGGTTTATACTGGTTCATTCGGGTTCACACTGGTTTTTACTGGTTAATGCTGGTTCATGCAGGTTAATATCAGTTCATACTGGTTCACATTGGTTCATTCAGTTAATACCGGCTCATACAGGTTTACACCGGTTGAAAGCAGTTCATACTGGTACATACTGGCACATACCAGTTCATACTGGTACATTCTGGTTCAGACTGGGTCATGCTGTTTCATGCTGATTCACAATGGTTTATACTGGTTCATACTGGTACATTTTAGTTTATACTGGGTCGTGCTGGTTCATACTAGTTTTTATTGTCATATTGTTTCTGTAACAATGATAATAAATATCTAAGCCCCGCCCATCCTGGACCAGCAGGCAGCAGATGGATGCTTGCAAATGCGCTGCTGTGTTTGGATGTTTTCCACCTGCAGGGCAGCGAGAGGTTGGCTTGTCTTATCAGCACGGAGGGTGTTTAGTGTTGGCAGGGGGTTGTTTATGACTCTGAGTGTGTTCGAGCCTTTTGGAGTCAGTTGTGTTTGAACCTAAAGCATCCCATTACATTTATTTCTCTGCCACATCCTGGTGATTTTTCATCTTTACGAGGTAGATCTTTATTCTTCTTCACTGTTTCAAGGAGCCTTTATTATATCTATAAAGCAACAAGTAAATAGTTTAGCACCTCCCCTTCTAGAGAAGCTCTAAATGAGTAAATAACATATTTCTGCAGCTTCTGTCTTGCGATGGCTTTTCCTCTGATCTGAGCATCAACCTGTGTCACGCTGCTGTTGTTAAATAAGGTAGAGAAGATTAAACTAAAAACACAGAGTTTCAGGCAGTTTGAAGCTGAGTTTTCTATGCAAGTGATGATATTCCCTAAATGTGGAAGCTTTTACACAATTTACAATCATATTAAAGGAAAAGAAAACTTCTTTTTGAAGGTTTTATGTTTCAATACAAGATTTTTATTAAATAATGAACCACAACACATATTTTTTTCACCAACATTAAAACACACAGAGCAGCAGCAGAACCTGAAAAACTCATCGAATCCACCGATTAGATAATTGACCTCAGTTTGCTGCTATACACAAAAACAAGGAGGAAAGACATCAGCTGTGATCTTAGAGAAGCAGTTGTTGTTGCATCAGTCTGATGGATAGCTGGAGGTGGAGGACGTCTCAGTTTGGTCCTGTCAGAGTCCAGACCTCATCCTGGCTGCAGGTAACAGGGAAGGGGAAGGGGAGGAGGTCTTGGTGTGGTCCAGAGTCCAGACCTCATCCTGGCTGAGATGCTGTGGTGGGACCTTCAGAAAGTTGGTAAGAAGTGGATCCCTCACCGTACTTCTACATCTTGGTTTAATTTCTGCTAAATAAATAATAAAATGATGTGATTAGACCTTTCCTGTCGCTCATCTGAGGTCTCTGATCTAAGGCCTGCTGAAAGTCTTGTTACCTTGTTTCTGTTGTAACTAGCAGCTCGTGGTGAGTAATGTTAGAACTCAGTGTGAGCTTGTTGTGTGATGATCCACACCTCCTCCTACGTCTGTGACGGAGTGTGTTTGTGTGCACGTGAGTCAGCCTGCAGGGCTTTGTTTTGCGGCAGCAGCAGCGCTAGCATGGCGTCTCTCTGGCCAGGGTGGTGTCAGCTACAGAGATGAATAGCCCTCTGCTCTCAGCCCACTAAGTAATTCAGCCCATGATGAATCGCTGCTCTCACTGACACCCACACTGGAATCATTTGGCCCGGGAGCCAAAACTTAGGAGGAAAAAGAACAACAACAGAAGAAAGAGGGCCTCTGGTGGTGGTATCCAGTCATCTGTTACTGCGTCGCTTCCCGAGGCCGTACAAGCCCCCCTCCTCCATCCAGGGTGCTCAAGGCCTCTGATGAATAGAAAAGACAAAGAGCCTTTCAGAAATGTGTCACACTGACTTCCCTCCCCATGATATGTTCACCCTCATGTTTGGACCGACTGCAACTCCAACCCCAACTCTGTCAAAGTCTGGATGCTGCAGAGTCTCATCAGCTCGTCTTTTATTCCCAGTAGAAGATCAACAACATATCAGACACTGAAACTGAGACATTTTACCATCTGATGGAAAATATGAGCTGAATTACAGCTTTTTGGCGCTGTGGATGTAAACCCTTTTTTTAAATCCAGTATGTCGCTCCCTGCTCTGGATTTCAGTGACTAACTGCCGCTCGGCTTCACTGTTGGCGGCACATGTAAAACAAATCCCCCAACACAAGGAATGACTTAATGAACTTAATGAGGTTTTCTAATTACACAGGGAAGTTAGTCCATGTCAAATGGGCCTTTTCTGCCTTCCTTGACATGGATTAAGAGCCAGGCTATTAAATCCAGCCCTACATTACAACAGAGAGCAACACAATCAGCTCTATCTGCTGAAATTCTGGCCTACACTCAGAGGCTCGCTGCTTCCTCTGAAGCACATCAAGCTTGTATTTTCTAGCATGAACTGAGCGAGCCTAAGGCAGGATCCGAGCCTCCACTTTTAACCGACTCAGAGATGGTGAACAGGGAATATAAACAACGGCAGACATAACCTTCAAATGAATGACATTATTATTTGGTCTTATAGGAAAACCTTCAGGTTGGATGTTTGCCAGTTATTCTTCTGTTTCCCCGACTCCTCCATCGGAGGGAGGATGATTTTCTCTGTCATCATTAACACATCAAAAGAAGCCAGTGTATGTTTCAAAGTCATCTGATAACTGATACTCTTTAATGGTGCTCTGGAACAGTAATTAATTTCAAAAACATCCCGTTTATTTGTTCTGGAAGTGAATACTCCCACCAAAGCGGTATAAATCCTGTCTGTTGCTGCTGCTCAAATTAATTTACGTGCTGCGTCTCCTTGCATCTTTGGAGAATTTAATTATCTCTGCAAACAGGCTCTGGGTGTGTTGAATGTAGTCATATCAGTGAAGCTGGAGCCAAACCAGCTCTGGGACATGTTATTTCATTCCGACTCCTCCTCTTCCTCCATCTCTGCACCCATAAACATGAAGACTTTTTAAAGAGAGAAAAGCGATGGTGCAGGTTTGATGCTCGTCCGTGTTGTGTGAAGAGGTGTTTTTGTTTCTGGGTTCCTCATCAGGTCGACTGACTCTGGACATCTTTGACCATCATGTTTTCTCAGCAGACCTGAGAGAAATCTCTCTTTTCATTACGCATTCATCATGGTGACTTTGCATATTTTCTGTGTGTTTGAAGCGTTGTTTGTCCCATCCTCATAAATGAACGCTATGCAGTCACAGCTGAATTATTCCAGTAACCACTAGGGGGGCGGTGTAGGGATCAGTTAGACCAGATGGAAGGTCACAGGCTGGACAGCGGTGATGATGGAGACTTTGAAACCAGACCAAGTGTTCTGGTTTTAGGGTCCTTACAGACCATCTATAGTCCCCTTTCCACCAACCAGCTTAGTCCGGCAAACCCTGATCTCTGCTGCGTTTCCACGGCAACCATATCCTTACCTGATAGGTGGATAGCAATAGATGCGTCAGCTACGTAAGAGTGTGATGTCATAGCGGTGAAATGCCTACCTTGAATTCCAGTGAAGGAGAAGGCGACCCAGAAGGAAAGGAGGAGGATGGTGGACATCCAGCAGGTTGTCTTCTTTCTTCTTGTCACGTGGCTTTAAGCAACAATAAATCCAGCCTCTAGCGGCTGTTCCTGCTTTATTTACAATGGATTAGATTTATATCACTTCCTGTTTAGGTGTTTCCTGCTGCAGCACCTGAGTCAGGTTGATGAGTCAACATGTTCGGGTAGAGCTTGAAGCTGTTGAGAAGAGATATTTAATCTGAATCAGGTGGATCAGGAAACATCTAAAACCTGGAGCCCTCCAGGACCTGAACTGGGCACCCCTTGTCTATGATACCATGCTTTGATCTCTAAATGAACCAATCCCTGACCTCCTCCATCGTCTCCATGGTGATTATGTTTCCATCCTACAAATCCAGCATCTCTGTCTGGTCTGAGTTCTCTAACGCGCCCCCTCCTGGAATCCTCCGGTAACAACCGTAGTACGCAAGCCAGGATGCGGACAGTTACACTGAAGATGGAGCTGATTGGCTACAAGAACAACTAGATTTAAATAAAAAATAATTTCAGTTTTATCTCTTTAATTAAAATTGTTCATTCAGAACTTTATTGTAATAATACAGGCCTCAGATTTTGCCCAATCTATCATTATTTCATTTTTTTAACCATTTTCTGCCTCGTCTGGACTAAAACGGATTTAAATCAGACTTATTTTTTGTTCTGTAGCTTGAACTGAGATTTCCTGTGAAAACGTGACAGAAATCTGAGTTTCTCTATGGAAGTGAGCAGAAACCCACATTAATGGCTGGTTTATTGTTGTTGCAGATATTAGAGTGTAAACTAAAGACAGTCAGGCTGGTTTGTAAAATTTGGGTCTGCTGCCAAGATTGCAGCCTTTAATATGATTTCTGTTTATGCATTCTGGTATTTTTAGGCTTGCTTGGTGTTCAAAGTTTTTATTTTTAAATGAGTCAACCTTGGCAGAATGAATCAAAGATGATTGAATAAAGGAGAAATGATCATCCTCCCACACACTGAGATAGATTTCAAGCTGTTTCTCACATGAATTTTTAACTCCAAATCAGGCCTTTCTGTGCATAAAGCAGAGTCAACGATACATTTCCTCATTTATCTTTTATTGTTTATTGATTCCTCCATCTATTGATTGGAGGAGACGCCAGAGGAAAACTGTCCTCTGATTCTTCATTTGAAGACGATTCCCTTCTTGAATCAACGCTGACTGAACTGAAGGTGAAAAGTACGACTTCATCTTTGTTTTCACACACACCAAACAAACAGATGCACGCTGGTGTGCACAAAGTCAGCGTGAGTCGGTGGGGATTTTCTCACAAATCGGCTCCCTGAAGGGAAAGAGGCCAGCATAAATCAGCTGGTGTCAGGGCTGCAGACACCCACAGCTCCTTATCACCGCACACAGGCGACACTCTCAGATGGAGAGGCAGATAGTCGCTGTGACAGGCCAGCTGACGGGTGGACAGGTACAGAAGCTTCCAGAAACACCACCACAGGCTGCAGAGGGAACCGCCTTCATTCTTCTTCTTCTTCACCTCGTCTTCATCATTTATTAAACTAAAATCAACCCTCAACCTTCAGATCTGTGCCCACGTTGCCAGGTCCAAATCCAGGTCAGAACCCCTCATTAGTTCCTGGTCCAAAGGATTCAACAAGGTGATGCCAACATTCCGTCAATCAATTAATCTTTATTTATAAAACACTTTTCATTCAGTTTTCTCCCTCTGGCTCGTTCACACACACACACATAAACACACACACAGAGACATGATCTGATCTGAGTCCACAGATTAAAAGTGAAGTGAGTAAAAAGCAGAGATGGAGCTCATGAAACACATCCAGGCCGAACAGGATTTAAACAGAATAAAAAGATTAAGACTAGAAATAAGACAATAAAATAATAATAATAACTAAAGATCAGATAAAGCAGTTAGGCTGAACTGAAAAATGAACGAAGAATAAAATGAAACATACTGTATTATCCCAGAGGACGGTCAGTGGGCGGAGCTTCTGCTGAGGCTGCAGGTGGAGGCTGATCAGCTGTCAGGATGCAGTTAAACTCTCAGTTGTCTCTGGCTGCCGGCATGAAAACAGATGAAGTCTTGTTTTACCGTCCAGCAGCATCTGGTTCTCGGGGTTCTGTGAACGGCCACGTTGAGCAGCAAACAAGGCCAGGACCAGGACCAAACTGCTGCTCCACCTCATGGTCATTCACCAAACACAACACTTCTCCTCCTCCTCTCTTCCCTCCCTTCTGGAGCTTCTCCTTCTTTTCCTTCCTCCTCTTCGTTAGGCTTGTTGCAGCTCCAGCAGGAAACGCATCACCAGACCTGCAGATGACTAAACTTTCTGTCCTGCCGTGGAGGTGAGATCCATGAAACCAGAGTGGAGGGTAAAGAAAGAGCTGGGAGACCTGAGTTTGATGACTTCCCGCCCGGCATCATGAGGTCCTCATTGCTGCTTCATAGCTGCATCACACGTCTCCTAGCAACTGCTGGAGGCATCATGAAGATCAAAGTTAGAGGCAGGAAAACTCTGAAGACAGAGGAACGTAGGAGTTAATCAGTCTTTAAACGCAGCTTCAGAACAAGTTATAAATAAAATAAACACATAGGAAGCAGCATGTTGAGGTACTCGGAGTCATGTTTGTAGGTGTGAATTCTTCATTACGACTGCTTTACCAAGAGGAGCTTCATGGATAGAAGCTTCTCCTCATCCCTCCTGCTCTCTGTTTCACAATTATTTATCACGGGATATACACATTAATGCTAAATCTGAACAAAAGAAAGAAAATGTTAAGAAAAAACATGAGAAAAACGATCTGCCAAGAGAGCAACAAGTGAAAACACCTAACCTCATTAAACCCACAAATACCCTCAAATGAGTGTTTTCTCACTAATAAGTCTGTTTTTATCGATACCAATATGATATATAAAACTTATTTTTTTGTTCTGCCTGAAATAATAAATTATTACTTGGAAAAGCAATTTTACACTGTTGCTTTGGAACTATCCATTTTCTGCTTCAAGCATAAACTCTTAGTAGTTAATAAAATCTCAGTAACAAGCCTTAATATATCACTGAGATAATAAGACAAAAAAACACATAAAAAAAAAAAAAGAAAAATACTCAAACATAAAAACTACCAGAAAAATGAACATCCTGACTGCACATAGTCCATCTTAATTATTTTAAAACTTGAATTTAATTTGTTTGACTTTTAAATCACATTTTAGTGAAATTGTGATGAATTTGAAAATTGATTATTACTGGGAAATTAAAAAC
This sequence comes from Melanotaenia parkinsoni, assembly GCA_036919975.1. NCBI lineage: Eukaryota > Metazoa > Chordata > Actinopteri > Atheriniformes > Melanotaeniidae > Melanotaenia > Melanotaenia parkinsoni. The sequence goes on from JBAFTA010000020.1 coordinate 22,967,692, forward strand.
ATATAATAAAAAAAGTTTTTGTGTATTTTCTAGTTACAGGTTTGTTTTGGTAATCTTATATTAGAATTGCATTAAATTTTACATTATTTACAGTTTATTTCTGTAATCTCATTGCTATGGCCCCATATTTGAGAAATGCAGATAAAAAACTAAAATAAGATTAATTTGGAGCCCTGGCTGCAGATCTACGTCATTGGAGCTCCGTTCATCGTTGGTCTGTTAATAAAAAAACAGCTTTGTTTGCCTGAACTCTGGGCTCCACTTCGTTAAGGAGCTCTGACTTTTGACACGTCCTGAAAACCTGGTGGACTTGAAGAAACTGGGTTCAAACATGCAGAAAGATTTTCAGAGTTTTGGGAATCAGGTGATCCTGAAATCTTTGGTGTTTCAGTGAGAGTTACATTTTTAACCCTTTAACATCTGAGCCAATAAATGAAAGGCAGAAAAGTCCACTTCTTCTAATTTGCCCAACTTATTGTAGTACCCAAGCTGTCCACCAGGGGGCAAAGACATGTATCAGATTGCTTATAACAGGGTTATGACCATAATGTGATGAAATCAGTCTGCGTAGTATGTATCAAACATATGAGGTGTTAAAGATTTATAGTTACCTATAGACACAAAGTAGTCCCTGTCTTTTAAACAAATTAATAGCAATGCCAGAAAGTCCTACCCAGTTCTTCAGCTGGGCTAGTGAGATGTTCTGGTCAACCATGTCAAATGCAGCACTGGTATCCAGCAGTACCAGTTTGATATCGGCCTGTAGCTGCTCATGAGTGACGAGTCTAGTTTTTTCTTTTTCAGTAGTGGCTTGATGACGGATGTTTTTAGGGTCTGAGGGAAAACACCTGAAAGCAGAGATGTGTTTACAATCTGTAAGATATCTAAGGCCATGCATCCTGAAACATTCTTAAAACCCACTTGGCAGGGTGTCAAGACAGCAAGTGGTGGTTTTCAGATGGTCAGTAATTTCATCCAGGTTTTAAAGACTGATTGGAGAAAAGTGTATCATGGTAGCATGTGCATGAACATAAAGCCCTTTTTATGTACTTAAGGGAAGGGGTTGTCATCAAACATGGAGTCTAAAAGACTTCCACCTGAACAGCATCACCTCCATGCAGTGCTCGGTGAGATGATCCTCAGCCTGAAAGTGGAGATGAACAGAAGCAGCCGCTTCCCACCACGACTCAGGTGTGCTGCACACTTAAGAGTCTAAAGGACTCATGAATGGAGTGGAAATGAACCGCTCTCATCTCATCTCCATAACGACCTCAGTCTCCTGCATTTTACTCACCATTCACTGAGCCACAGCAAGCTGGGGAGGGACCGCTGGTGATGGAGGGGGCTTTGAATGAAAATAATTTGGATTATTCTGGAACTTTTCTGTGTTTGGTTTAATGAGCTCCTCTTCTTTCCGATGCTTAAATACGACATGATTACCACTCAGAGCTTCTCTGTTTGAGGAATGAGAGGAAATCTGAAGCCTTTTGCCCTGCAAAGAGGGCATGGCCGCTCTTCTGCTGGGGGAGGGTTGCTCTGAGCTAGGGTGGTGCATCAAGGTGGATGATGGGCATATAAATCATCTACCAGACCTCCACCTGGTGGAACCAACAGAATGAGGAAATATGTGCTGGAGGAATAATGCTCATCCTCCAGCTCTCTGTGGGTAAAATCCTGACCTTCAGACCGGAATCTGGCCTGAATCACAGCTTCAAACCGGAGCCATTGGAACCTGGCTTACCACAGGGAAACAGAGATTAGGTTTCATGATGACAAGACTTAGCATCATCGCAGCAGCACCAAATCAGACAGAGAAAAGCTTTTAGCTTGTCGTGTGCCCACACTCTATTATTCAGCACACTTTTCTGGATCTGGTGACAGTTTCAGGACTAAATATATCTGTTCCTGTTCTGCTCAGCTTCGCCTCGCTGAATTTTCATCTCAACTTTGATTTTTTTTTTTTTTTTTTTTACTTTAGACAAGCTGCTATTTAACCCTTAAAACTCCACCAGATCTTTTCTATCACCATCAGTTTTTCAGGAACGACAGTTTGGATCTGATCTGTGTGTTATTTCTACAAAGTTCTGTTAGTAATAAATTCTGCTTTCTTCTTCTGGTCGGCCTTTATGTTGCTATTTCTATTCATACATTCATTTTACATCATTTTAGCCTCATAATCTGAAGCAACATCACAACATCACATCTGCAGGCTGACTGGTTTATACTGGGATTAAAAGCTTCAGCTTCTACAGACTGTGTCATGATCAGGGTTTTGGTTTCTCAGTTTACCGTCAGGTTCTGGGTTTTTGTATTGGTGGTCATGTTTCATTCTGTGTTGCTCTTAGTTTCTGCTCGTTAGTTCACCTGTTCCTGATTGGTTGGTTTTTCCCAATTTAAGGATTAGTCCCTGTCTTATGGTTCCAGTATTTCCCGAGTTCACTTGCTCCTGTGTTCCATCTGCCTCCGTCCTCTGAGTTCTGCATTTTGGGTCCTCACCTCTTCTCCACACCATGACAGACTGGTTTAGATAAAATAAATATGGCAAAAAATGTCTGGAGTTCTTAGGGGTTGAAACTTGAATTGTGAGCATGATTTAAAGTAAGTCATTTAGAGGAATATATATATATATATATCTATATATATATATATATATATATATATATTCCTCTAAATATATATATACACACACACACACACACACACACACACACACACACACACATTACTGTATTTATCTATTTGGATGCATCTTCATATAAAACTAAATGTTTCTGGAGGGCTTTCAGAGAGACTTATTTCCTGTGATGGAATAAAGCTGCGAGCTTCTGCAGCACTGTTTTACTCTTCACATTATGACACGTATAATCAGGCTGGCTCTTTGCACCACTTTGTTCAGCACAAATTGCTGCAGCGATGGTCGCTGCGAGGCACAGATGGGACGTGGACAGTTTTTCATCGACTGTTCCGAACCACAGAGCCCGACACATCTGGTATGCAGCGAGAGGCATCTTTGCACTAATTTGTTTGTCACTATAAATTGAAGGAACTATCTGTCTTCCTGCCATGCTGTGGTTGCAGCATGATGTTTGAAGAACATGGCTAGTCATCAGCTTCAGGCAGCATGGCTGGCTGGCCACTCGGGACCTAAACACACACACCATCTGACTGCTGGGAGAAAAGGGAGGACGGGAGTCTGTAAATTCATTTTAAAGCAGCACGTCAACCCTCCGTATCCAGGGAGGGATGAAGGATCATCTGTCTCACTTCCAATTTCTCCCAGAAGCTGACAGGAAGAAGACGCAAGTAAAACCAGGAGCCTTTAAAAGTCTGAGCATGACCACAGGACGTCTACCTAGTAGTGTGTCTAAAGGTTTACCTGTAGGTCTACCTGGACGTTTACCTGGACAATTACCTGGTGTTCTACCTGGAGGTCTACCTGGACGTTTACCTGGACGACTACCTGGTGTTCTACCTGGAGGTCTACCTGGACATCTACCTGGAGGTCTACCTGAACGTCTACCTGGATGTCTCACTGGACGTCTACCTGGTGGTCTACCTAGATGTCTTCCTGGAGGTCTACCTGGACATCTACCTGGATATCTACCTGGAGGTCTACCTGGATGTCTACCTGGACATCTACCTGGAGGTCTATCAGGTCTTCTACCTGGACATCTACCTGGAGGTCTACTTGGACATCTACCTGGAGGTCTATCTGGTCTTCTACCTGGACATCTACCTGAACATCTACCCAGAGGTCTACCATGAGGTCTACCTGGACATCTACCTGGATATCTACCTGGAGGTCTACCTGGATGTCTACCTGGACATCTACCTGGAGGTCTATCAGGTCTTCTACCTGGACATCTACCTGGAGGTCTACTTGGACATCTACCTGGAGGTCTATCTGGTCTTCTACCTGGACATCTACCTGAACATCTACCCAGAGGTCTACCATGAGGTCTACCTGGACATCTACCTGGACATCTACCTGGAGGTCTACCTGGAAATCTACTTGGCTGTCTACCTGGACGTCTACCAGAAGGTCTACCTGGACATCTGCCTGGAAGTCTACTTGGACATCTACCTGGAGGTCTGCTTGGACATCTACCTGGAGGTCTGTCTGGACATCTACCTGGAGGTCTACCTGGACCTCTACCTGGAGATCTACCTGGACATCTACCTGGAGGTCTACCTGGAAATCGACTTGGCTGTCTACCTGGATGTCTACGCGGAGGTCTAGCTGGACGTCTACCTGGAGGTCTACTTGAACGTCTAACCAGAGGTCTACCATGAGGTCTACTTGGACATCTACCTGGAGGTCTACCTGTATGTCCTAGCTACAGCAGTCCTGTCACACTGAGCATCAGCTGTTTACAGACAGGGTGAGGAGGGAATGATGCTCTGAGATATTTGGAAAGTGCAGGTTTGTTTGGTAGGAAGTTAAACATTTGCTCCCTGAAATGAAAACACTTTGATTTAGACTCAAACGGGGTCAGAAAACAGGTGAAAAACAGAGCAGGTCTTCTTCACCTGCACCAGCCCCGTTATTAATGTTCAGAGCTCTGGATCAGGTTGGATGGTTTCTGTGCCAGGATCTGGCATCCATGATGATGGGGAGGATACACAGTAAAAGCAAAGATTTGATGGTTCCGTCTGATGGCTCATAATGTCCCGTTTCCTGTTCAGCGCTCAGCTGTGAGTGAGAATTTAAGTCTATTAAGACCAGTTTGATGTTAATGCCTTCAGGCTGGAAATGAATCCTCACTCTGGTCTAGTTGGTCTTTGTGGTTTTTCGGCATCTCCTGCAGGCCATATCACATCTATTCTGGCAATATGAGCAGGAAAACATATTTACATGCATATTATATGTGTATTTGCTGGAAACAGCTCTCCATCAGCACAGTGAATGGACGTCTTTGATACCAAATACAGAGAAAAGACTGGAAAGGGACTGAAGGAGCGAGACTTGTGACTGAAATGTAAATGGCTCAATGTTTGAACAGAAATCTATTTTCAGGGAAGAAAAAAAAACACTTTTATCTGACAGAAAGCACTTTCCTCGGCTACTTAAGGACTATGCTAATGTTGCAGGGGAAGATGATGCTGTGATAATGCCACCTGCACAGCGACGGGGGAAAACTCCAAGCCACTCAGTATCAGAGAAATATCAGTTTTACATGCATTTAATGTGAAAAAGCTTCTGATTTTTGCTTTTGGCTTCTGCTTGGGTAATCTATGTCTAAGTCACTAGAAAAAAAATGTGTGCAAAGAAAGCTGAAAATTACTTGAACTGGCAGAGCAGGAAGATGTGATGTGCTCTTATTTAAAGTAGTGAATTCATGAAGTCTAAAATGCAGGTTTTTATCAGCTGGAAGAACTGGGAGAGACCCAATGTTCTGTAGAAGAAGAAGATAATTCATAAAGCTCCCTAAAACTTTAAATTAGCTAGAAAAAAAGAAAGAAAATCCCAACTCTAATAAAGTTTCAAACGTGAATAAAAACAAAACAACTGTCTGGAAACATCTGGGAAGTGAGGAGACCAGTTGCTGGAGTTTTAGGAGAGGAATGTTGTCCCATTCTG
>JBAFTA010000020.1:23028577-23041062 GCA_036919975.1 Melanotaenia parkinsoni
TCTGGGGACTGATAAGAAACTGGATCCAGATGACCTGAGGGTTCTGGTAGGTTCATACTGGGTCAAGAGGTCTCTGAGCAGAACTTTAAAGTCTGTCCATCGACGAACAGGAAGCCGTTGTGAAGACCTCAGAGCTGGACTGATGTGGTCCACTTTCTTGGTCTCAGTGATAGTGTTGCTTTCGTCAACGATCACAATGACGAATTTATTTCATTAAAAACCTTTTTTCATGACGATAATGAGACGGTGACGAGCTAAAAATGGCTCTCTGATGACGAAAACATGCCGAGACGTTTGTGAGATTTCATTGACGAGACGAGAGGAGGTGAAAATGTTCAAGGTCTGATTGCCCGACATTAAAAATGCACATTTCTGCCTATTGTGAGCACAATCTCTGTCAGTGAGCAATGCTTCTGCACCTTGGCCACACTCACCACCTGCCGTGTACAAGCAGTTTATTCATTCATAGATGAATCATGGCCACAGGGTGGTCGAAGAGGTTTGGTAAAAGCAATGGAACGATATATGGTAATATTTTGACTATAATCCATCATAATTTCACTGGCAGACCAGGTCAAGTTGAGCATGTGTTCCTCATCCATTGTTTATATTTTGGAAATGTGTATGTTCAGGGTGGAGTATTACACTTCAGAAAATTCTGCCACAGTTACCAAAGTAAAGATGTTGTTGCTCTTTGCTTTTTAGGAGTAACTGATTACAGTATTTTATTTGACTAAAACTAGACTAAAACCTCTTTGAGTTTTTGTCAACTAAAACTGGACTAAAACTATCAAACTTAGAAATGACTAAAATGTGACTAAAACTAATAAGCACTTTCGTCGTGACGACTAAAACTAAGACTAAAACTGAGATACTGCCAAAAACAACACTGCTTAGTGACGTCTCGAGCAGCGGAGTTGCAGGTGTATAATTAAAGGTTTAGGTAGAACCTTTAAAAACACTGTTACAATAATTAAGCCGACTAAAGATAAAAGCATGGACTAGTTTTTCCAGGTTTTTTACCCTTGATATATTCTTAAGGTGATAGTCGGCTGACTTTGTAATTCCCTTCATGTGTTTTACAAAGTAAAGGTCTGAGTCCATCACTATACCCAGATTTCTGGCCTAGTTGGTGGTTTTTAGGTGTACAGACTGAAGTTCTGTGATGACCTTTAATCATTTCCCTTTGACTCCAAAGACAATCACCAAATGTTTAGACATATCCAGTCATTAATCTCCTCAATGCATTCATCAAGAGCCTGTACAGGGCCTCGGTCTCCTGGTGACATTAAAATATATATCTGTGTGTCATCTGCGTATGTTACGCCCCTGAAAGGAGAATAATGTAAAACAAACACGAGACACGGTCTTACTGCTGCCACGTCCACTGCTGTGATGTAGGTTTTTTTTTACAATAACAAAGTTCTCACCAATACATTACATTTTAAAATGAAAAGATAACTTCATATTAGTTACCAAAATCTCTATACAAACACAAATCTGAATAAGTACTGTACTCTAAATATGGGTAACTACATTACTGCAGTCATATTCAGAAGTTAGCATGTACATTCACAAACGGAAATGGAAATATTATGCTATTTAACAGTCACAATAAAACAAACTGATACATTCCGTCTTTCAAACCATTTGCATTACTATTTTACAAACACAGAAATATTTAACCCTTCACAATAATTTATAATAAGGCCTATCTTCTCTAATGCTAAACATTGTACACACTCGATACAACCATCTCTGCTGCAATGCTACTTCTGCCACATGATGCGACAAGCAAGAAAACTGTGGCGAGTAAATTTAAATACGGCTAAATATACTACTCTAAGTAGTCTTCCGGTCCAAACTTGTTGTCCGTATTACACAGAACATGCATACAGACATAAAAATGCATTAATAAAATAAAGGCTTTACCTGAGAGGGGAATAATGTAAAACAAACACGAGACACGGTGTTGTAATGGACGAGCAGAAGCAACTTAGGCATAATCAATCGAGACACAATAACTAGGTCAAACTCTTCTAACACAAAATCTTGAGACAAATACCTAATTAAAAGTCATGTATAATCAAGACGAACTGAATAACATTTAATCAATGGCATTTTTCAAGCATGTTATCAACCTAATTTATCTTTTAATAGCATTACGGCTTAAAGACCCAAGTAGTCGATCATAGATCATCGATCATTCGATCTGTAATTCACTGTATACTTGTTCTGCAACTTCCATTTACCACAGAATAAATTGTCTTCTTTTTTCCCTTTTTGGCACTATGATGGTTATAAGCAAATAACATTTTTGCCACATAGTGTTATCAAATTATATTCTTTTGCATTACATTTTAGCAAAAATTTTAAACCATTACACGTAGCTATGGTAACTAATTTTGTTTTTCTTTATGACCTGTGCCAGTGGGAGCATGTAGATGTTAAACAGAAGAGGCCCCAGGATGGAACCTTGTGGAACTCCACATGTAATTCTTGTCTGCTCAGATGTAAAATTACCTATTGACAGAAAGTACTTTCTATTCTCTAAGTAAGATTTAAACCAGAGTAGCGCAGTGCCAGAGAGGCCAACCCAGCTTTCCAGTTGTTTAAGTAATATATTGTGGTCGACTTTATCAAATGTAGCGCTGAGGTCCAGTAAGACTAAGACTGACATTTGTCTGTATTCAAACATATGTCATTAATGACTTTGGCCAGAGCATATCAGTGCTGTGGCGCTGTCTAAAATCTGACTGGAAGACATTGTAGCTACTGTTTTGTGTTGAAAAGTCACTTAATTGATGAAAAGCTTTTTTTAAATTATCTTACTTAGAAAAGGAAGATTTGAGCTCGGCCTGTAGTTCCTCATTTGTGTCTTGTCTAGATTGTCATTTTTTAGCAGGGGTTTGATAACAGCTGGTTTTAGAAGTTCTGGGAAGATGCCTGAAATTAAAGACAAGTTCCCAATCTGTAACAGATCTGGTTTCAGAGTCTTTGAGACCTTTTTGAAGAAACCTGTTAGCAGGATGTCCAAGCAGCATGAGGAGTTCAATTGACATTAAATGTCGCCCAGATCTTTGCTGTTAATGGGATTAAACAGTGCCATGGTGTTTAAACTGGTTTTCAATTGACACATTATGTCTGTTGAACCTGCTGTTGATGAACCAACTACTTATTTGATATTCTGGATTTTTTTCTGTGAAGAATTTGGCGAACTCATTGCAGCCTTGGTGGAATAAAGTTCGGGTGCTACTGACACAGGAGGGTTTGTTAACCTGTCGACAGCAGTGAATAAGGCCTGATCATTATGATTTTTTTGTTAATAATGAGAAATAGGACTTGTAAATTATAAGAACATGTCATGTATAAAGAACCTGTAATGAATCTGTAGATTGTTTTTCTCTATCTGCATTCGGCTTTCAGACACTCTCTTTGTTCATTTGTCACCAGTGTGGCATTTCTCTATGGAGACTTTTTCTTTCCAGAGACAACCTTCACCTTAAAAGGAGCAATAGCATCCATAATATTTAACATTTTAGCATTAAAACTAGTGACAAGATTATTGGCTGAACCCCCTGACAGGGCAGGTGTTAAAGAGAAGACCTGGTTAAACATCCCACTCGTTGTTTTCAGTTATACACCATTTCTTTGATCAGCACTAGTGAGACATTTGTGTGAACAGGAACTGTACACTCAAAGAAAACACAGTACAGTAATGATCAGATAGGTCCACATCACACATAGTAACCTTGGAAACGTCCAAACCCTTGGACACCAGTAAATCTAGAGTGTGTCCTTTAGTGTGTGTGGGCTCTGTTATATGCTGAGTCGGGCCAAAGTTGTCCAGACTGTTACTCAGGTAACAGGTAACTCGTTTTGTCTACGTGGATGTTACAATCACCAACAATAATTAAACAGTCAGAATCTCCACAGATGACAGCAACAGTTCACTAAAACCATCATAAAATGCTGCACAGTGTCCGGAGGCCTGTCAGTATTTAGAAACTCTGGAAGAGGCATTCAGCTGAAGAGCCATGTATTCAAAAGGAGGAAACTTCCAGGAAATAACTGGAAAAACTAAAGTTGGGAGAGGTTTGTTCTATAAGAGCGGCTGCTCTGTAATTTTGGTTTAACCAAGTTTCAGTTAAAAACATAAAATCAAGGTTGAGTTCAGAGATAAAATCATTCATTAAATTTTTTCTTGCCAAAGACCTAATATTTAATAAACTTGAGGAGTTGTGAATAGTTTACCCTATGTTTGGGGGCATGCTGTGACTCACAGGGTATGTTAACTGTACTGGGAAAGCTTTTACAAAGCAGCTCTCTGTATTCTGACTGAGCTACTTTTCTCCTTCTGTTACCAAACAATCCAGATATTCGGGAACCTTCTAATAAACAGGGATCCAGCTGGTCCTGGACCCTCCACATACATCCCAAACACAAAGCTGGCGCCCTCCCTTCAGCCGCTCTGGTGGTGGGTTCATGGTGGGTCTGGGGGTAGATCTGAGTCCAGCATGGACCCGCTCCATCATCTGCTTGGTGAATTTCAGGTGAAAAGGTGGGTTAGGATGATGATGACCTGTTGGGGGTTTGGCGGGATGAGGGTCCACCGTTCTGGTTCTTGGGTTGGGGGCAAATAAAGACCCTTCCTCTTGCCTCTGCCAGTGTCTCTGTAAAGTCTTGTTTGAGAACAACAGATTGTTGCTTGTATACATCATTTCACCCCGTATGCAGAACAATGTTTCTCACATTTGGGTAATCAGCCACGGCTTTCAGAATTCTCTCCTGTGTGTTACTGATCAGATCTTTAGGAAAGCAGAGGACTTTGGTGTTCTTTCCCCAGCCTTTAGCTTTCCCTGTGGCCTTTTCCTTTCTGATCGATTTTCAGTCCTCACCTCGCAACCCTGGGATAGATGGTCGTCCAATAAAGATCCAGAGTCCTCTGATAGTGGAGCAAATCTGTTCTGCAGGTTCACATTCAGCTGCTTTGGAGGTTTGTTGTCAACCTTCCCAGTCTCTGTTTTCCAGTCATGTTTCCTACCAAATAGAGGGGTAAAAAAGGTTCTTTGTTTTGTAGGAAGTGGAGGCCAGTCAGTCTAATCATAGACTTCAGCTCGCTGCACCCGGCCTGTGATACGTTGTCCTCCCTTTTCCAGAAGGCATGATTTACTTTTTGGCTTTGCATCAGTTCCAAGGAGGGTTGTTACGCTACCTCTTTCTTGGTAGTGTTATCTGTGCCTTTTAGACATCTGTTAACTTGCTCACCTCTGCTGTTGTGGGTCAATGACTAGGTTGTTTCATTTCCATGCAGTCCATTTACTTCAATATTGACTTCAAGGCGGCAAATTTTCGCCTCCAGCACTGTTATCTTCTTGAAAAGGTAGTCTTGGTAGTCATCTGTGGACATGGAAGGCATCTTGCTGCTCGTAAGCCTAGCGTTAGCCCCTTTCCCAAGCTACTTAGCTTTAGCTGAGTGCTACATGCATGCTTCAGCTGCGTGTAGGCCACGCACACGGCGCGCTGAAGATAAAAAACTATGAAAAATGTTGCAGTTTCTATTAAAATGCTTCAGTCGCAGTGATTTATAGGAATTCAAAAACAACTGTGGGTGGGTTTGTAAGTAAAAAGGAAAACAAATCAGTATAAAAATCAATAAAGCAAGTGAGAGCAAGCAACAAGCGAGTGTATAAGTAACCAGGAAGCAGGAAGCCAGGACCAGAACTAGGGAGGACAGCCATCTGGACCCTTTGGGGATGATGATGTTTGGTTGTTAGCGTAGTTAACATAGCTGGTGGTTTTGGATCAGCTGTATGAAGCCGGACTGAACATGTGGTTTGATTGGTTGAGAGATTTCACCTGTTGACAGTTCAGGTTCTTCTACTCAGTTCTGACTTCATATGGATCCTTTTTCCTTCTTTACACCTTACTGAGGTCACTAATTCAGATTGATATTTAGAATATAGTTTCTTAGGCTAAAGCTGCTTGCTACTAGTTATTGATGTCTAGTTATTGATCAGTAGTTACTGATGAGACAAAAACCGAATGGGACATTAAAATGACATTATTTATATGGAACTATTTTATCTTTTTGTGGAAGGATATTTCCCTCATTATTGACTCAAATTTCAAAGAAACTAAAATCCTGATTCACTCATAAAGTCCAACAGAGAGGACACGATGAATTACGGGACATCATTTCCAGCTGACCATATTGATGTAGACATGCACACACCAACAGAGGAGTGTTATCTGAGTGTGTCTGCAAACTGGGGGGGTTGGAGGGGGGTATCGGTATCACTGCTGTCTTTGGAGTGTTGCAGCTCATCAGTTCAGACTTAGATCAGCATTCATCTCAACCTAATCCCATCCACCTCCCCCGCCTCCCCCACCCTCCCCCGTCTCCAGTAATTGCTTCTGTTTGTTTATTAATAGCTGTGTTATCTTCAAAGGTCCAGAGCGCAGGCTGCCGAGTGCTTGCTGCGTAGCATCAGGGTGGCGTGGCGGTGTCCTCTCCACCCCAACCGGTCCAGGAAGATGGCCGCCCTCCCTGAGCCGGGTTCTGGTTCTGGTTTTGCTGGAGGCTTTTCCTTCCTGTTGAAGGGAGTTTTTCATTTCAGCTGTCACCCCGTGCAGCTCAGGATGAAGGATTGAATCGAAGTCATGATTCAATGCAATCTGTTGATTTTCCTTAACTAGGCTGTTATTGATTATGAATTGGCTCAAAATGATTGTCTGTAAGACCCCGAGATGATGTTGTGAAGTGGGGTTATACAAATAAAGCTGAATTAAATTGAATTGACTTGACATAAGATGAGTTTAGCATGGTGGAGTGGTGGTGGCACAGTGGCATGGGGGTGGCCTGGGAGTGGTTCGGGGATGACTCAAATTTATTTATTGAGCACTTTAACACAACGTCTGTTGAAACAAAGTGCTGAACGCAGCATAGAAGCAAAAATTTAAAGAAATAATAGCAGTGACATGATAAAACAAACAATAAAACAATAAAGACAAGAACAAGGGTGGAGGGCGGGTGACATGGCGTGGCGTGGTGGTTGCTCAGGGGTGAGGCATGGCCCGCATCATGCAGTCAGACACCAGACCTGAAAGGAACTCTGGGGAGTCCCTGAGAGTTTGAACTGGAGACCGAACGCCTCCAAACCCCCCCTCAACCCCCCCAACTTTGCTGCTGGGATCCTGCCAAGACCATTGAGCCAAATTAGCTCCAGCACCGGGCTGGGAGAAGCATCCTGGAAGCACACACAGGGTGGATCTCATTTGAATCGATGTGAGAGAAGGTTGGTGTCTGGAGACGGTAAACAGAGTTCAGAGACATGAAAAATCAGGATCATCCCCACAGAAAAATGCTACGAGACAAAAACCCCGCCCCCCACCCCAGATTTCTTCTTCTCTTTGTTGGGATGAGAGAAACTTCCTCTCAGACAGCGAGGAGGAATGCCACCGAGACTCAAAGACAGAGATGAGAGGAAAGGCTTTCAAACAAGTCGATTACAAATGTCAAATAAGCCTAGCGTCTTAGTCTGCGTATCGTTTTCAGAAAGGGATTTTTCTCTGCTCTTTATCTGCTTGCCCGACCATCACAAACTGGAACGTTCAAATAATCACATCCAGCAGCAGAACAGCTTCTGAGAGCCGGAAAACATGAGAAAAATTAGCCGAGATGTGCAGAGATTTTCACATTTATCCGGGTAAAGCTCAGAACGATTTAACAGGGCCTGCTTCTGAACATTTTAAAGATTTTCAGGGATTCAGACAACAGGAATTATGACATTCAGTGAAATCATCCAACAGATTTCTGATGGCAGAACATATGAGAGATGGAGCTCAACTTTAATGGCATATAAATGAGTTGGCATATAAAAGTTGACCTTGAGAGAAGAAAATGTTTTAATGTCTGCTTTATGGTACTTAGAGATAATGGCTGGCTTATTAGGAGGAGGTTTTCCCTGGTTTTAGAGGCTCGGCGGATGAAGAGATTCCTGTAAAACTTCAGCTACTGCTGACAGTTGTAATAATAGATGCTGCAGAGTTCATAGTCACATGGTTCATATGGAGGCCGTTGCTCCTACAGCTGCTTTCTCATTGGTGCTTCTCTTTATCCTGATGTGTCTTCCTGGAACCGTTCAAAAATGACTGTAAATCACTTATTCTGCCAACCGGTGACTATTTACTCCTTTATTTACTGCTTTATTTATTATTTTTGTTCAGGGTTGATTTATGTTCTTTGGTGGATAATCAGCTCCCTCTGTCGTGTTACAAATATTTTGGTATGTCTTTTCGTGAGATAACACTATATAAATTAAACTTTGTTATACAGAATATCAAACTATAAAAACTAAACTTTGATATTCTGTATGTTAAAGTTTCCTTTCTATAGTGTTGTCTCATGAAAAGAGAGAGACTAAAACTAAAAGAGAAACTAAAATATTTGCAAAAATGTGAGGGGTGTTCTCACTTTTGTGAGATACTGTATATATATTTTTATATATATATATATATATAATAATAATATTTCAAATAATGCCCCATGAAGATGAAAACCTGTGAAGGAGCCTGATTTGGACAGTAATTTTTTCTTATAATTTGCCTCCATATTCAGATTGAATTTAGTTTTTCAGCAACGTTTCATTCATCTGTCGTCACGGCAGCCGGTAAAATTAAAGACTGCTTCTAAAAACCAATTCATTTCCTGCTGCCATGAAAAATGATAAATAAATTGATTATAAATCTGTTTGGGAGAATGAGCTGATTGTTTTAGTGTGTGAGTGATGAACAACGAGAGCGCTGTTACCACGGCAATAAAAGATGAAGAAGCAGGAAAACAGTGTGAGACTGATGGAGGAAGAAAAGAAGAATTATGTTTTTACTGAAGCTATGTGTGTTTATGGATGTGGAGTCTCATTTAAGATTTAATCTCAGACCTGTATTAGCTGAGAGAAGTTGCTGATCTTCCCCTCAGCTGGTCCTCGGTTTTAAAAGGCTGAAATCTAAACCTAGATGTGAATTTAGGAGGAACGGCTGGATGAAACCAAACATACGGCCAGCAGTCTGCTGCAGAGCTGGGTAATGTACTGTGATGCAGCCTGGTGGTGAGAAGTCATTTCTGCCAATATGCGGCGTTCAGTGGGCTGGTGTTGTTGGGTGGAAGTAAGGCAACATTGGGCAGAAACACAGAGGAGATGCATGACATTCGCTCTAATGTAAGAGAAAACCAACCGCTTCAGCTCTGCTTCTTACAGCCGCCGTTCATTGTGGATTTCCAGCTCAGCTTTTCAGTGTTTTGTTCTCGGAACAGCTACAGTCTCAGGTCATCATGTCCCCCTTTGTTAGAGGAGACAGACCACCAGGTTTCTAAGACTACATGCAGGTGTGCAGGAGTTTGGTGGCACAGCTGGAAGAGTCAAAACTCTGAGAAGAGAGTATTTTAGTTACAGCTGCCATTCATGATCAATAAAATTCTTTCTTTTTTCTTAAAGGTAGTATTTGTAGAAATGTACTGGATCAGCACTAAACCAGAATCCCTTCAGCTGAACATAAGAAAGTTAACCCTTAAAACTCCAGCAGATCTTCTACCATCATCATCGTCTCAGGAGCAGCAGTGTGTAGCTCTGTGGGGTAAACTGTGATGGATATTTTACCCTTCAGGTGATCTACAGAAGTTTTCCAGGCATTTCTGTCCCGTCCAGGATGTTTACAAACCAGCCACTAACTGTAGTTTTATTTTGAGACTTTATCTGGTAAATCCACAATGATCCATGATAACAGCATTATTTATCACATTTCATCATAAAAAGATCACAACAACTATGTTGCTAAGAGACCTCTATTTAGACCTGGACATGATGATGAAGCCACTTCCTGTCAAACTTTCCACCAATCAGAGAGCTTAGATTGACGGTAATGTCCAATCAGGAGCAGCCAAAGATCAACCAGTGAGCAGAAAGTTCTATGTGTGTCTGAAAAGAAGAAAAATAATTCTCCTCTATGGCTGGAATGAAGCCAAGAAGTTGGTTTAGTGAGGATAGCAGGTAAAGGGTTCATCTTCTATATGTAGTTATCTATGATGAAAAAAAAAACACCACACAGACCAAAAATAGCAAGAAATAACTTGAAGTTTAAAGGATTAAACTGGCAAATTTGGCCTCAGTAAAGCTGGTAACATCTTGAAAATTATTTCTTTCAGGTGTCAATCACCTGAAAATGAGTGCAATTTGCTCACACTTTAACCTGCACAGGTTCCATTTAATTCCTCACGGGAACATTTAACTGCTTTGCCTGATTGTTACTGGACCTCCTCCTTCATTTTTACCTCCACTCAGGTGGTGCCAAGATATGGAACAGTTATCAAAATACTGGGAGAAATAATGTTGTATGGCAATATCACACATGTTCCAGTCTTTCAGACTTAATCCACTTATTGTTCCGCTTCTTCCCTTTCCATAAGGAATTTCTGTGCTCTAACTCGTCATGCAGGTAAAAAAAAAAAAAAAAAAAAAAAAAAAACACACCTAACCTTGGAGTCCCATCAGGGGAAGAAAACCTAGACCTCTGGCAGAGTTTTATTGCAGCATTTATGGGAGAAAAAAACAGCAAAAATGTGTCCTTTTGAAAGTGAAAGGACATCTAGCAACCAAACACTGCTGGTGGAAATGTTAACAAACAAACAAAAAACAACAAGAAAATGAGCTACAGAGCTTTTGGCAAATCTGGAGGAATTCTAAGAAAAGTTAATTAAATGAATAGTTTAATTAAATGTTTTGTATTTAAATATATAAACTATAAATTTATTTACACTTTATTTAATTTGAACCTTTTATTTTTAATTTATTTTTATCACTGTGTCATTTTATTGATCATATTTACGTCTTTTTCAAGTTCCTGCATTTTTTTTTATTTACAGTTAAGATATATTTAGTAAATTTTCTGTTTATAAGCCTAACTTGAGCTTTGAAATGAGTTTTTGTAGAAGCCTTGTTTTGTTCCATGAATTATTCTCCTACTGGGCGTCTAAAAAGATTTATTGATTTTGTTGTGTGTGCTAGTAGAATTATGATTCAGTAAAATATCATCATTGTGCTTTCCTTTAAATAATTAGTAATTAATATGATAAAACTGAACTGCAAGAGATATTATGTTTAATATTTTAAATGCACTTTTAAAGTATGTCAGTGCAATGTGAAAAGCTGATGAAAGGCCAAACACTGACACTTATCGCTGCTGGAATTTCAGGTAAAAAAAAAACGTGCATTTTTCACATATTTTGTTTTTGGGGGCGCCCCAGGTGAGGTTCACCTATTATTCAGAAAATTTTGTCAAATAAACATCTTTCACGCCCATAGTTTCTCCTGTAATTCTAGAAATTTTACATCAAAACTAAGACATTTTTTCTTCTTTCACCCAGTGTGACCATCATTGTAATAGACCTTACCTTTTTCTCTAAAATCCATGCAGAGCACAGAGTGCTTCCACAGCAGCCCACAGTCTTAGCATTAGCTTCTAAAATGGGAGCCTGTGGTCTTGGTGTTAGCTGCTAGCCTGTGGTCTTAGCATTAGCTGCTAATGTGGGAGACTTTGGTCCTATTTGTTCACTGGAAATATGGGACCCATTGGTCTTAACGTTAGCTGCTAATGTGGCAGCTTTCAGTGTTAGCATTAGCTGCTTTGACAGGCGCTTATGGTCTCAGTGTTAGATGCTAATGTGCAGGTTATAAAGCTGCTAAACAGACTACGTGTGAAGGCTTTACATTGTTTATATGTGGACTTCCTGCTGCTGCACTTCGTATGCTTTTCTTTTATGTTCTCGTGTTGTCTTTGGTTGTCTCAAATGGGGGTGATCTCAATGTTTTCCTCAATAAAGGCTATCAAAGACACCCATAAAATATGAAAAGATTTCAGGGAGCCATTCTGCTGGGATCTCAGCTCCTCTAACTGTAAGCATTGTAGAATATTTTGTAACCACTGGTTACATGTAGGAGGGAGGACATGTTTTGATTTGTTTTTAACAGGAATGGCTCAATAGATGGATATGTCTGTGGATAGGCTCAGACTAAATGTGGCTTTCAGAGGGTCAAGGCTAATCAAATACCTGCTCCAGAACATGTGTAAAAGATCACCAGGTAACAATTACCGTTGTACACCGGCATAAACCGCTAGAAGACAGTGGCATTTGCCGTTCTTGGACATTCTTGGTGTGGACAGCGGCATAAGAAAGAACAGCAAGCCTATGTTTGGACAAAGTAACATCCATCCATCCATTGAATCAGAGTAACCAACTTCGTTACATCTACAGGTGGTGTACCATAATGGGATCGTCTGTCAGAAACTGATTAGATGGTACTAGTTGGCCAGTAATCTGTACGATATAACTCTTCACAACTCATCAGAGCACTTAAAGCTAGAGTATACGTTTTTTTCCGAGAGTCGGAGAGAGATAGAGAATTTGAAACAACACAGCCGAGAAGCTC
>JBAFTA010000020.1:23061648-23077528 GCA_036919975.1 Melanotaenia parkinsoni
TAAACTTTCACCAAATGTAGACATTTTTAAATCCAGGTTAAAAACATTTCTTTTCTCATGCGCCTATGCATGAAATCATCACGGTAACTTTTTAATTCATCTTGCTTTTAATAATTTAAATGTAATTTATGATTTTATTGATTCTTGCTATTTGTTGTTTCCTTTAACTATTTCTTAATATCTGTAATGCCTTTGTTTTATGTAAAACACTTTGAATTGGACTGTACATGAAATGTGCTGTACAAATAAACTGACTTGCCTTGCCGAAAGTGCTCTGTAAATAAATTGGATTAGACTCGAGTCTCATCCAGGATCATCCCAGGACTCTCTGCTCGTCCTCCATCAGACTTTTTATTCCCCTCACTTCCTGAACTTTATTATACTCACTTAATCTTTGTCTACAGGAAATATTAGGACCTTCAGTCTTATCATAAACATCTCTGATAACAGTTATCGCAACTTTAACCATCATCATCTCTTTTTCCAGTGAAGCTTCTTCACTAATATTTGATTTGAGGCTGACAGCTGGATTTAACAGTGTTCATATAACGATGATGATCTCAGTTTTATGCAGATGAGCACATTACTTTAATGGTGGGTGTTTAGTGGAGAAGTGAGGAAGGATGGCTGGATGCAGAGAGAGGAGGAAGAGCTTCCTCTCCTCTCCTTACAGACAGATGGCTGTCTTTTCTTGCATGAGATTAAAAGATGCTTCTGATTCGCAGTGTCGCTTTTGGACCAAATGAATATTTCAGCCCAAAATATTTGAGTTTAGTTGGAAAGCTGAGGTTTCTCCTCCTCTGTGTTTAACAGCCAATGACGGATCTGCTGACAGATTGCAGGTAAAGTGATGGCGGCTGCTCCTACAAACACGCTTGTGTTAATTGACTTGGGATGCAAAAGAAGCTGTAATGAGTGATTATTAAGCCGGCAAAGGTAGAGGGAAAAAAGAAAACACAAGCAGCCATCGTAATTACATCACTGATAAAAAGACATTGATTTACAAAAGAACTAATAATGTGAGATTAACAGAATCATGTGAAGGTCCTAGTTCATATTGGTCCAATTCACCAGAGAGGAACAACATGATTCCTCTCACTCAATGGAGACAGCAAAGAAAATAAACACGCTAATTAGCATTTTCAGCCTCTAATTAGCATAACTGGTTAAATGGAGGCAGGGCTTTAGCAGTACGTTTCACATGACCAGCTGACTCCAGGCATAGATTCTTCTGTCCCTTGTGGATCTCCTGGAAACAATCCGGATGTGATGGGTCCTCAAAGTTACCCTGAGGTCCGGTTCTGGGTCCTGGTGGGTACATCAGTTCTCCTGCTGTACCCGTTTATCTCACAGCATTATCAACATGGTCTCATCTCTCACAGCCCTCCCTCCTCTCTTCATCCTTCAGGTGGAACATCCTGGGCCTGCAGGGGGCATTGCTGAGCCACTTCATGGAGCCCATTTACCTGCACAGCATGACTGTGGGCAGCCTACGCCACTCGGGCCATCTGGGCCGAGTCTTGAACCAGCGCCAGGAACGTCTGGGTCCGCTGCCTGGAGCATACCGACGGAACCAGCCCCTGCTAAGCGGTACGTCAGCAGAACCTCCAGCCCAATCCAAACACTTAACGTCCAGATTTTCCTTTTCTCATAAAACAGTAGAATTTACGGACTTCCTATTCAGACGCCGGTTCTACTGTACGCAGATGTTGGCCTACTGTACGCAGATGCTGATTCTACCATTCACAGATGCCACGCCACGTTTTTACTGAATGTTTTCCAGGTGTTATCTGGACTTTTTTGAGGGTTTTCGGTTTAAGTGTTTATTTATTTATTTATTTATATAAAATTATGTAATTTATGTATTCTTGCTGGATTTGACCGCAGGGGACAGAAAAAAATGAGAATAATGAAGAGAAGTAAAAGAAAAGTAGAAAAAGGTAGGTAGGTAGGTAGACGCAACGACCTTCAATCCAACCTAACACCAGACAACCAGCTGCTACACCTGTACAGAAACACGCCAGAGAATTTCCTACAGCTTTTAAAGGTAAACTAAGCTGGCAATGATCGGGGATTCCTAAAAAAATAACCAAGACAACTACATGTATCACAACAACAACCAAAGTACCAGAAACACACAAAAAGCTGAACCGAAGCATCTCTTAGTGTATAAACCCACTGGACAACTCAGTGACTGTGTGAGCATGCAGAGTTTGAAGACTGATCCTGCAAATGTGACCACGCCTCCACGGAGGCTAGAGGCAGACTAGTGAGAGCCAGAGACCCAGGCCATCAGCAGCAATCCTGGAGCACGAACCCAAACCACCGTGAAGACCACCCTGGACCCACCCAGAGGGTGGCAGAAGAAAGCCAGAGCCCCCCATGGTCACCACCGGTGTGGGCCAGCACCCACCCCAATGTTCCAGCCGCACACCCTGGGAACCAGGGCCCCATCAATCACTGTCCCATCCTTCTACACCCTCCCCCTTTCCTTCCCTTCCAACCACCCTATCCTCCACCCACCCATTACCACTATCTATCCACCCCGTAACCGCCTCCTCGGTGCCGTACCCACGAACTCTCACTTTCACACACCCATATCAAACTTAACCCTCCCACCATGCCCCTTGGGAGACATCATCGTTGACCAGAGGATAGTGATCCCCAAATCAAGTCCATCCTCCCCCTGTGTTTACTTAATGTTTTCTGGATGTTTTCTGGATTTTCTGGATGTTTCCTTAGTGTTTTGTAGATGTTTTCTGTTGTTTTTTTTATGTCTTATGTTTTCTGAGTGTGAAATCTTTGTAGCTGCACTAGCAGCCTATTGAAGGGTAGAAGGTTAAAGAGGAGAGGGAGATGGACAGACAGTGGAGATGGCCCTACACCAAATCAATGTAATCACAGCTTTTATCAGACAGCCATTCAATCTAAAGGGAGATCTGGACAGAGAGGGGGGATGAGGGGAGATGAAGCTTTGCTTTCATTCAGATGTCTGCACGTTTCTCCCCCCACTGCCTCACCACCTCCACAGTCCTTTCGTTGGTCCTGATGAGCTTCATGACCATTGTTACGGCAGGTTATTTTAAAGCAAACCCCCTTCCCAGAGAAGCTTCCTGGGACCTCAGCGTCCGGTCTTATCACACCCAGCCAAAGCAGGTCCACCTTAACCCTGAGGACTGATCACATTGATGGACCGGCTTGTCCTTCACTTAGAGAATAGAAACAGTGATGTTGTCGATGTTCATCGTCTTATTTTCAGTTTGCCGACTCGTTGCTGTCATTGGTGTAAACTGTGACTTGGGCTGTTATCTTTCCATAAGCCAACAGCTGCATGTGCAGCTGAATTAGGAGAGAATTTCAAAGAAGGTGACGTGTGGAAGGAAAAACAGATATTTGACAGTGGGACGGTGGAAATAATGATGCCATTTACAAGAAAAAAAATGGAGGAAGGGGACGATTACCACAACTAACGAGGAGGTTGAAGACACTGAGATCTGACATGTAGATAGTCTGAACTCAGATTTCATTAAGACCTGGTCCACACATAAAGTTTTTTTCTAATCTGATGAGATGTTTTATCTGTTCGAGACCTCACACATAGATAAAAATCA
This sequence comes from Melanotaenia parkinsoni, assembly GCA_036919975.1. Classification (NCBI taxonomy): domain Eukaryota; kingdom Metazoa; phylum Chordata; class Actinopteri; order Atheriniformes; family Melanotaeniidae; genus Melanotaenia; species Melanotaenia parkinsoni. The sequence continues at coordinate 23,065,260 of JBAFTA010000020.1, forward strand.
GGCATGAAACAGTGTTGGTGGTGCCGTGTGTGGTGGCTCAGATAACCTCAGCACAGAACAACAATCACAGCGATGCTGTCCCGCATTCGATCTAGAATCTAGTCCTCCGAGCCAGAAATCTGTCATGATCAAACGTGCTCTAATAAGAAATGTAGAAAAACCATGGCAACAACCAGAAAACACAACACCCATTATAGAAGAAGATCTACAAGACGAGGGAATGATGGTGGTCTTGGGACTATTGTCAACAGGAAAATCCAGAACTGAAAAAATACCAGACTGGAGACGGCGTGAACACGGAATTAATATCCTTCCTGGTTTCCCAGTCAGCTCTCTCTCTCTGATTGGCTACGTTCCGTTCCACGTCACAATCCACACAGTCACAACTCAGGAGTCGTCGGCTTTCCACAAACATGAAAACATGTTCAATACTTCCGACTGTTGGCCACAACCCATTTCAGAACCGATTATTGGGAGGAATTCGCTCTTAACACACCTCAGACCACAGGATCATTTTATAGGAAAATCTTATAAGGGCGTTAATCGAGCGTTTGCTGTCCTTGGTTGTGAGGGGGAACAGCCTGATAATCTTTATGCGTGTACCAGGCCTGAAACTGAGAATCTCCTGAGAGGAACAAATTCAGTCTGAAGGTTTAAGTTGTGATGAAGATCTGAAGATATTTGATTAAATAAGGAGTTAGGATGTAGATTTAGCTCAGATAATTGTATTTGTTTTTGATTTTTTTTTTCTTTTTTTTTATCTATATTTAACTTATATTAAGTAGGGCTGCAACAATTAGTCAATGTTGTCGACGATAGTTGACAATAAAAATAGTCAACAATGAATTCACCCATCGACTATGGTTGGCAAAAAAAAAAAAAAAACTACAGCGTGAGACATCGTCTTCTTACCTGTCTCTGCTGAGAGTTGCACACGTGCACTAAAGTCCACCGGGGGAAAATATGGCGACCGACCAGGGAACAAAACGGTGGAAGAGGACGTCAACAGTCTGAAATAACTCCACGTTAAACTTATGAAATAAATTAAAAACATGTGAGATTTGTAAAGCGGCCCTTAAAAGTACGTCTGTGAAGCTCGAACATTTAAAGAGGAGGACTGTCGAACTTACATAACCTCATGCGAGATTTTAAAGCTGGAAGTGAAATAAGAACTATTTAATAATTATGAGATATATAATCCGATTGGTCGACTAGTCGTTTTAATAGTCGATGACTAATCGACCATCTGAATAGTTATTTGTTGCAGTCCTAATATTAAGTATTCCAAAATGTTGAACAGACAAATTTACTCTAGTGATTTTACAACCTCAGCTGTATAAAAATTGTGACTCTGTAAAATGTAAACAAAGGCAGAATCTCATCAACTCATAATTTATTCCCAGTAGAAGATAAACAACATCTGAGATGATGAAACTGAGTCATTTTACCATGTGATGGAAAATATATGCCAGGCAGAACCAGAGAGACAAGCGCAGGTGAAGTTATACGGACTTTAATAAAGTTTCTCGTACAAAAGATGGCCAGTGCAGGTCATTTGAGAGTCAAGCTAATACTACAATCAGTCTGAGCAGGGATGACCAGGTGCATCAACTGAGGGTGTGGATGGGACACAGGTGTAGTCCATGATTGGTGAGTAATGTAGTGCTGAAACCGGTGCTCAGTAGATTGGGGATGTGGAGCACACCTGAGGGGGAGGAGCAGGCATGGCAGGATAAGCTGATAAGAAATTCTGATGGCAGTAACACGTCTGGAAAAAATCCATACCTGATGTAGCGTAGAACTCAAAGCTGCAGGTCTGAAGATTAAATCATCTCTAAAGGAACTGAATTAATCTAAATTTAACCAAGTTTGAACCAACAACCTTTGTCCTTATGTTGCTGCTTCTCCTCCTCCTCCTCCTCCTCCCCTTCTTCTTCCATATGTAAATAGACACGATGAAGGAGTGACAGCCTCAGAAATTAAGCTGGATGTGTGTTCAGCTATGTATCCTAGAAGCGCTGTAATTCAGCCTCTTTCATGTCTGCCAAGCTCTTCCCAGAAGAGCCATTGATCAGGTCTTCATTGAAGGAAAATCTAATTGGCTATTACAGAAACACAAGAGTCAAAACCGTTGGAAGGGAAGAAATGAGCCATGAAAGAGGTGAGAGGAAAGGGAAAAGGCAGGATGGATAGGAAGGTCTTTTGTTCAAAGATGTGTGGCACAACAGGGGAGAGATGGGTAATAAGAGGCTTGGAGATGGTTCCTGTGGCAGGTGATTCATCAGCAACAGAAGCTGAGAGGTGAGCCAGGTGGATGAAAGAATGGAGGTGGAAATGATCTGCAGGCAGCTGCTGTAGATCAGGTCTGGAGGAGACCACCTCCACCTCTTCTCCAGCCTTCTCTCCCTCTCTCTCTGGAGGTCTGTCAGGGCTTCTAGTAAACAGACTCGGCTCGACTCGGTTTCCTGCATCACTGCAGAACTTAAGGCTGCTGTTTGTCTGATGGGGAGAGCCGAGGGTGGAGCAGAGTAAACCGAGCAGCAGAGTGGAGGATTGACAGGAAAAGCAGACACATCAGAATTTCAGTCATAGCTGAATTTTCCTGACTGAAAACCAGTGGAACAGAACCTGGACTGTTACAGAAGTTAAACTGTCTCCATGTTTTCCTCCATCAGGACTGAGCAGTGCTGAGTATCAGCAGCCAGGGAAGGCTACCTGTGTCAGCATTAACTGGACACTGGGCGATGCCCAGCTGGAGGTGGTCAACACCGCAACAGGACGGAGGCGGGACTCAGGGACGCCGTCACGCCTCTGTAAACACGCCCTGTTTACCCGCTGGACCAGACTGCACCGCAAGGTGAGGACACATCTGGAAGAAGGCGTCAAACTTTCCATTTTATAAAATTTACATTTAATAGAATTTCTCGCTTTCCCTGAATTTACAAGATTTTAAATGTATTTTTCTGGCTTGATTTTTAACCACCATGATGAGTCAGAGCTATCTGTGGTATCCGATATTTAAACATAGAGCTGTTCCTGCGTTGTTCTTATTGCTCAGTCAAATAGGAAGTGATGGTTTTTTGCACCAATCAGATGGTTCCAGTGTGTCAAGCTCCGGCTTTAGGAATGGATCAGTAAGATTGAGACACAAATGTGAGGGTTTAAAAAAAGTAGGATGGCTCAGGTTTTCTGGCACCCGACCCAGTTTTACCTGTGGAAACACAAAAAAATTTGACCTATCCCGTTCTGACCCGTTCCTTGACTGACCCATACCCACCCATACCAAGCCATCCCATACTAACCTATACCAACCCATACCAAGCCATACCAAGCCATGACATACTAAGCCATACCAAGCCATACTAAGCCATCCCATACTAACCCAAACCAACCCATACCATCCCATACCAACCCATACTAACCCATACAAAGCCATACCAAGCAATCTCATACTAACCCATCCCAACCTATACCAAGCAATCCTATACCAACCCATACTAACCCATACAAAGCCATACCAAGCAATCTCATACTAACCCATACCAAGCCATCCCATTCAAACCCATTCAAACCCATACCAACTCATACCAACCCATCCCATACTAAGCCATACCAAGCCATACTAAGCCATCCCATACTAACCCAAACCAACTCATACCAACCCATACCAAGCCATCCCATACCAACTCATACCAACACATACCAAGCCATCCTATACTAACCTATACCAAGCTATCCCAAGCCATACCAACCTATCCCATACCCACCCATACTAAGCCATACCATATCAACCTATACCAACCCATACTGGTGGTCGCATGTGAGCTATTCGCTCAGCACTAGGGCTCCACGATAAATCATTTAAAAATCGCAATCTCGATTCTCATTTCTCGTGTTCTCATTTCTGCACACAACGATTCTACAGCATTTGATATCAGGAGCTGCATCACACACAAATGCTCCTAATTTCCTCCCGGGTTTTTTCAAATGTCCCCAAACGCAGCACTGCCGTTGCCTTCTCCCTCGACCAATAACAAAGCGCTGTTACAACTTGCGATTCAGTGGAGGAAGCCCGCCTGCTGTCAAGTGTTTGGAAAGAAAAGTGAGCGAGAGTTAAAGCGGAGGAAAGTCTGCAGTAAGAAGGTATAAACACATAGCGATGAAGACCCAAGTGGTAGTGGCGAGTCCCTCCCTCACCCGAACCAAACTCGTAACCAAAAAATGTTTCGGCAGCATTGTGGAGGTATTTTGAAAATAATCCAGATGATGACAAACAGTGTGAGTTGCATAGTAAAGTGTGTTTTGCCCTGGTTGCAGCACAGCAAGGCAACACCACAAATCTCTACAGTCACATTAAATGTCGCCACAAAGTACGGCATGATGAAGCCGTACGAAGCAAGAAATAATGAACAGATGTCAATAACAGGACTGAACCTTGTACAATGCATGTATATATATAGATAGATAGATAGACAGACAGACAGATAGATTTTTCTTGATTTTTCAAATGAGGAAAGTCTGTAAAGAATGTTTTAAATTGAAATTCCTCTGGGAAAAAAAGTGCATAAGGAGCCATAAGAAATAAATACAACAGATCTGAAAAGACTTTTTATATATATATTTATTGATTAATGTTGTTTTATAGGCAAGAACTAATAGGCTCTGTTAGTTCCAGGTTTAATTTGTGCAATAAGGTCATTTTAAAAAGATTTTTAATAAATATTGAACCAGTCTGGACCTCAACTTGTTAGTTTTTTCTTTTTGGCCCACTTTGTGTTTGACTTTGACACCCCTGCTCCACCTGAAAGACCATTTAATGTTTTTTTTGTTGTTTTTTTCAGTGCAAAAAAAACATTTTGTGAAAAAATCGTGCCATAGAATCGTGATCTCAATTCTGAGCAAAAGAAATCGTGATTCACATTGTTTTCTGACTCATACAGCCCAGATGATTTTGGGTGGTATTGCTTGGTCTTCTGTATCAAGCCACAAATAGCTAAGCTTCCTAAAAATGGACCAGCCTTTAGACTGAAGATGGAGCTGATTGGCTACGAAGACCAGGGGTTAAACAGGAAGTTTTTTTCTCACTCTCAGACAGTAAATAATTTTTGTTTTGCTTTTTATTCAGTCTTTACTTCATGTGGGTGAAAACGTGGCTGAAAGCTTCTCAGTTTTAAAGAAAAGTTGAGAAAAAATTAGATTTTTATTTATTTATTTTAGATGAAAGCAGCATCCAGGTAGACTGATGCTGAACAATAAAAACAGCTCAGAAACAAGTTGCCCCTCCCCCACGGCCATGCTCGAAAAGTTGCACTAATCTGCTAAAGAAACTTCTGCTCTCTCCTCCGACCCCCATCCACCCCCATCACCCCCATCACTGCCCCCCACCCCCACCCCCCCCACCGAAAGAGCAACTGCTTGTGAAATTTAAATGGGAGATTACACAGCTGTTAAAGTCCCCCCCCCCAACATTTGTGCCGGCTCATTCGTTTTGTTTTGCTCTTCTCTTCTCTTCCTTCATCCCTCCTTCTTTGTTTCTTTTTTTCTTCTCTGGAATATTTTCATCCAATTTTCCATGTTTTCCGTCTGCAGTTGGGGGTCCACGCGCCCGGATCGGCCGACCATCAGCTTATGTACTGTGAGGCCAAGATGGCAGCGCGTCCTTACCAGACGGTGAAGCAGCAGTGGTTCAGATCTCTCCAGGAAACGGGCCTCGGTACCTGGGTCCGAAAACCCCCAGAGCAGGACCAGTTCCTACTGCTCATCTGAGTCCGAGTCCAAGTCTGAGTCTGAACTTTATTTTTTTAGAATAATATGACACATTTTCCACCTTCGGACCCATCAAAACCATTCGGGTCTACTTCATTAATGTGGGTACAAGGGGACCAGAGGAAGGTCAGCTGGGACAAAAACTATGTATTTTCTTTAAACATGTGATCACACTGACACCCCCCAATCTTCGTCTGACATCAGAGTGTGTGTGTGTGTGTGTGGAGGCGGGGGTGGGGGTTAACCTTGAGCTGAATGAAAGGCAGCCACTATCTTGTCATCAGCTATTTTCTGTCCTGAAGGCATGCGATGAGGAGAACCACGGACAGGGGGGCGGGGGCTGGGGTGGGGGGAGGGTCTTCATTCCAATTACAGTCCTGTCAGGGTGACGGACGAAGAGGAGGAGTGAGGAAGAGTAGGACAGACAGCAGATTCAGAGTTTCACCTCTTTTATTTCTGTCTTTGTCCTCATCCCTCAGATCTCCCTTTAACTCCACACCTCCTCTTCCTCCTCATCCATCCATCCTATGACTGATTTCTGGTCCTGGTTCTGGGGTCTTTTTTTGTTGTTACGGGTTCTGGGTTTTAGGTTCTGTTTTTGGGTTCAGAACTCTGGTCCATGTTCTTGTCCAGGTTCTGAATGGTGATCAGAAACAGTTAAAGGTTAAAGGTAGCTTCAATGAAAAACTTAATCTGGACCAGAATCTAAACCACATTTAATGTCTGAGTGGACCACAACCCAGTCAGGGGTCAGCATGTGGACCAGAAACCAGATGGGATTAAGGACGTTCATCTTCGCCATCATGTTTATTTTTAGTGATTAAAAACACTTCTGAAGGGCAAAATTCTAGCAGACTGTAAATATGTAAAATTACATGATACAAAAGATGATGAAGATGTCCAGTTATGATGATGAAGATGTGCTGCTACGGCTGTAAAATGCACTTCAGATAAATAAACAGTGAATGTTTGTACCTGTAAATGTCAATAAAAACATGAAATCTTCTCATTTTATTTTAGTATCTTCATTTAATGTCAACTTAATACTGAAAAATGTGTTGATGTGTGGCTGGAATGTGTGTTTTACAGGGGCCCTGTTATGCTATTTGGACTTTTCTACATTCAGTTTCCATGGTGCTGGAAACACCATGGGGGGTTTAGAGTACACCCACCTTCGCTGCTCAGTGTAAGGTGGAAAACACAGCAGTGGACACCACAAAGTTTTCAACATCAACGTGTCACACAAGAAATGTTTCTTCGGCTGTGACAGAAAGCTGCATTTGTTCAAGTTCCTTAAGGAAACAACAGCTAGACAGCAATGGATGAAGTTTGTTTGTGGGAGCCAGCCATAGAGTTGCACCAACATTTGTATTTGTGACCAGCACTTCACCGAGCACTGCTGGACGAATAAAGGCTGGTACAACGAGAGATTTTCCACCAGGCTTTAACTGAAAGGAGGGTCTGTTCTTAAAAATAAGGACCACGTTTCTGATCCTGAGCCACAAGCTGTAAGTTAAACCAAATAAGTTGTCTGCTTTGTTTTGACAGTTAGTGTGTGAGCAACGGTCAAACTAAAGGAATAAACCCACACTTACAGTACTTTACCTGATCACTGCCAGCAGGTAACACACATGTAATGATGACCAGGAAGTTAGCGCTCAACACTGTAGATTGGTAGCAACCAGGCTAAAAACCTCCAGCTGATTAGTCACGTGGAACAATAGATGTACATGGAGTGGCCAAAAATACAGCTAACTATATTGTAACAATGCATGAAAGTGTTAGCAAAAAGCATCTTTAGCTTATCTGTTGCTTGACAGCAGACATTTTCCACCTCTGTTTTGTGGTACATTTGCCACATGTTCACTTATTAACAGGGGCATGTATAAATATATAAGGCGAGTGTAGGATGGCAAAGTTATATCGCACTTTAGGTGGTAAGCAGAGTATTTACCAAACAAATACAACCTGCTGCATTCTTTGCTGCAGGTTGCTGAGTTGCTGTGGGTTGCTGAGTTGCTACGGGTTGCTGAGTTGCTTCTAGATGCTGAGTTGCTAAGGGTTGCTGAGTCACTGCGGGTTGCTAATTTGCTGGGGGTTGTTGAGTCGCTGCCGGTTGCTGAGTCGCTGTAGGTTGCAGGAAGTTGCTGCATGTTGTTGAGTTGCTGTAGGTTGCAGCGGATTGCTAAGTTGCTATGGGTTGTTGAGTCACTGCAGGTTGCTGAGTCGCTGTAGGTTGCAGGAAGTTGCTGAGTCACTGCGGATTGCTGAGTTGCTGCGGGTTGCTAAACTGTTCACTTTATTTTTCGGGGTCTAATTCTTAGGGCTTATGGAGGAAGAGTCAAACATACTGCAAACCACAAATCTGTCAGGAGGACTATCATGTGAAACACTAATGTTTATGTGTTCCAGATGTAGATCTGGAACCGATGACCTGGAACCTCTCTTTGCTTTCAATCTTTGGGGTTTTTCTCAAGCTGATAAGTTAACACTGAGGCCCAACTGATTTATCAGCAATAGCCCTTTTCACAATGTCCAATCTCGTTTGTTGTTTTGCTGATTAAACACCGATTTATTCTTAATTTAACATAAAACAGTAAGTGCTGTTAAGTGTCAGAGTTGTGCAGAATGGTGTCCTTGCAGCATTTGTCCACTAGATGGAGCTCTGACTCCATTCAAACCCACAGTCACCCTCCTTTCTTTTCAACAGGGGGTAGCTAGCTACAGCCAGGTTACATTACAGCGGTGGGCTGAGTGGAACTTGTCGACAGGTAAGTTTATATTAATGCTGTGAAATTAATGACTCGGCATGTCTCCAGTTTCAGTTGAACTCTGTTTGCCATGTGTAATGATGAGTGACACGTGCGTCGTTGTGTCAGTCAGCTTTTTAATTGCGCTGCATTACTAAAGTTGTGCTAAATTATCTTAAGGTGCTCCCCGTCTATGTTAGTTATAACATAGCTGTGGTTATCCCAACCTAGCATAGCATTAGCTAAGTAGCCAATAACTGCAGAAATAACGTATACAAAATATCTGAAAGTACGGAATGAGCGTTCATTACTCCTCCAGCTTATTTATTTTAGGAGGAGAGATGTGAATGCAGAGAGGAGGAGGTTTATTCACTTCAGCACCGAAAACATAACATTATTAATATTACAGTTGGTCTTCAGCAATCGTCATGATGTCATGTCTCCCTTAGTTTTACTTTGTCAGAAAATACTATTGTGACAGGCTGTAACAGTGACTCACTATGGGTTTCAATTAGTGCCAGACCATTTTTACCATTAGAAAATACAACTCTGTGAAAGATAACATCTTTTTGACATTTAAGAAAAGAATATCTGGTTTTTATTTTGGTTCATATATGAAATATTTCATGGCAAAGAAAATATTGGAGTAAAGAAAATGTAATTTAACATTAAAGGGCATCAGAATACTGCATATGTAATGTTTTGCCAGCGTCACTCATGTTGGTTATACACCCATGGCCTAAATCTAAAGATAAATCAGTACAACTGATAGCTACATTCATGTACATACCATTGGTAGAATACCCCACACTTAATGTTTTGGTTGATTTCCTCTCATATTTACATGTTTACAACTTTTTAAACAAGTTTTCTACCTGTACTTTAACCTACTTCTAATTTCCATCAGCAAGAAGTAAAAAACAAGATGTATTTAATGTGTGGCTGGTGTGTGTGTTAATGTGTGGCCATTGCGTGTGTTAATGTGGCCTGTGTTAACGTGTTAAAGTGTTAATGTTTGGCCAATTTGTGTCTCATTTGTTAACGTGTGGCCGTTGCGTGTGAAAACATGTGGCCGGTGTGTGTCTTAATGTGTGGCTGGTGCATGTCTTAATGTGTTAACGTGTGGACGTTGCTTGTATTAATGTGTCGCTGGTACGTGTGTTTACGTGTGTTCGGCATGTGTTAATGTGTGGACTGTGAGCTGAGCCTCCCCGGGGAAATTTTTTTATTTCTGTCAGACTACTGGCAGGTGTCACACAGAGCTGCCACCAATTTGCCTGGAGCATGGATGTGGTGAGGAGGAAGAGGAAGAGGAGGATGGACAGGTCAGGGGTTCAAAGTGCCCCTGAGACGCGGCACCGATCCTCCTGTAGATCTCCTTCCATCCTTCCCTCACCTCCTGAATAAGACCCAGACATCCTTGAACTCCTCTACTTGGGGCAGGACTTCATTCCCGACCCGGAGAAAACACTCCACCCTTTAAAAATATCTGAATTATCAGGTCTATCAAATTAACAACAATGCAAAGAGATTAATCTGTAGAATGAATGTGTTATTTTATTTATTTTATTCTTTTATATATAAACACATCAAGTTATTACTCGTGTCACATTAAAAGTCACAATCTGGGATCATCTTTGGAAGACAGTATTTATTTTCTTTAGAACAAATGCTCTTTTATTAATGTCCTCTGCAGTCCCGGTCGAAGGTAACGGCGAGGCCAAAACGAACCCCAACAGTGACACAAAATATGTACAAAAATACACACCTGAAATTCCAGTGTTTGGCCCTTCATTGTGTTTTTACGTTGAACTGATGCACTTTTAAAGTGCATTTAAGACATTAAACATAATATCTCTAAAAGCTCCAGCTGTTCTTGGCACATTCGGCTGTAAAAGTGGCAGCCTCTCATTTCTCTCTCTTCTACAGCATTTTTTCACCGTTATAAAATTACCATATACTGAATTGCTCGATTACCGTTACAAACACAACCAGGCAATCACCGTTGTACACCAGCATAAACCGCTAGAAAAGAGTGGCACTTGGCGTTCTTCCCCGGTGTGGACAGCCTATGTCTGGACAAAGTAACATCCATCCATCCAGTGAAACAGAATAACTTTGCTACATCTACCGGTGTTGTACCATAAAGTGATCGTCTGTCAGAAACTGATTAGATCATAGATATATATAATAAATATATATATATAATGGCACGTTTATTGTTATCATTAGGCTATATTACTATCACGTTTCCAAAGCACGTTGCAAGCCAAAGCAAAAGATCTAACTGGTTTCGTATAGTCTACATGGTTTCATGTACATCCTCTATTTCCACACTTGACAGTGCAGATTAATCTGTGCAAACCTATCCATTTTTCCTTGTAAACATAGGTGATCGGTACGAAACTTGCACAGGCATTAGGATGCAGCACTAACTTGAAAAGTCTACGAGCAGCCCACGGTGGCAAATCTGAGGCCGTTGAGGAAACGGCAACTATCGCTGCAGGAACGGCAAGTGCTGATGTAGTGAGAGTAGCTGGCCATTTGCTGTTTTTGGATCTCTGCGTCTCTCCCGGGGGTGCGTTCTCCCGAAGTCCACAACAATCTCCTTCATCTTCTCCACATTCTGAGAGAGATTGTTGTGTTCACACCACAAGGCCAGGCAGTTCACTTCGCTCCTGTAGTCCGTCTCATCCTCGGTGCTGATGAGACCCACCACAGTCGTGTCATCTACGAACTTGGAGGTTGGAAATGTGCAACGGTGCAGTCGTGGGTCAGCAGAGTGAAGAGGAGGGGGCTCAGCACACATCTTTGAGAGCCCCCGTGTTCAGTGTGGTGATGCTGGATGTGTTTCTGCAGACCCAAACTACCTGTGGTCTCCCAGTCAGGAAGTCCAGCAGCCAGTTGCACAGTGAGGTATTAATTCCCAGCTGGTCCAGTTCAGAATGAGCTGTTGGAGGATTGTGTTGAATGCCGAACTGAAGTCTTTGAAGGGCATTCTGACGTAAGAACGTGATCAGGACCAGAAGCTTTGCGAGCATTGATCCTGCTGAGTGTCCTCCTCACACTGTCCAGGGACAGCTTCCACACCTGTTTGCCAGGAGGGGGGTGGAGACTTCTGTGCAGGTGTGCTGTTGTGTGCCTCAAAACAAGTGAAGAAGTCATTTAGCTCGCTTAGCAGAGAGGTAGAGGTGGCACCCTGTTTAAACACACCCCAGTCTGTGGTGGTAAAACAGTCCTTAAGTACCTCCAGGGACTCTTCTGGCCACACATGTACCTCTTTGAGAACTGGTTTGGTGACTTTAACCAGTGTATGTTGGCATTAGCATGACAGTGATGTGGTCAGAGGTGCCGAGGTGTGGGAGGGGAAGGGCCTCGTAAGCTCCTCTCTGGGTTGCGTAAACGTGGTCTAGTGTGATGTTTGGAAAGTGTTGGAAAGTCTATGTGTTTGTGTAGTTTTGGAAATACACTTTTTCGGTCTGTGGTTGAAATCCACAGCCAAGATGAGAAAGGCACCAGGGTGGGCTATCTGCTGCTTACTGATGTGTTGAAACTGTTTATTCAGTGCTTTCCTCCTGTTGTACTGTACGAGCAGTATAGCTGGCACCTCTGTAGAAGGTGCACATGATGAGAGCCGGGGCTCTAGCTTTCCTCAGTTTGCGGAGGAAGCAGAGGTGATTAGATTAGATTAGATTAGATTAGATTAGATTAGATTAGATTAGATCAGACTTTATTATCTCACAGTGGAGAAAT
>JBAFTA010000020.1:23090536-23111551 GCA_036919975.1 Melanotaenia parkinsoni
ACAGTATTTGTTTCCAAACAATCCTCTCTGTCCATAGATGCTTCACATGAATGGAGCGTGTTGGACATCAGACTTCTGTTATGTCACAAATGTTATTTATTTTATTTTCATTTGACTCAACTTTGTGAGTCACAAATGAACAGCTCACAGCTGAGAATCGGTTTCCATCGTTCATTTAAAAGAGCCGTTCAAAAGAATCGATTCGTTCATGAACGTCATATCTCTAATGTCCAGTGTCCCTTTTTTCCACAAATCCAAGGTGGCAACCCTACAAGGAGATCCCCATTTTTCTTCAGGGCAATGTCACTGTGCAGGGAGACTAGAATTCCTTCCGTAGTGGTTCGATGTCGCTGCTTAACTGTGTGTTTAGTAGCGTTCATAGTCACTGACCAACATCGACAAATAAGAATCAGAAACTTTTATTAGTCCCTCAATGGGGAAACTGCTTTGCTGCAACAATACAGGTGATCCAGCTCCTACTGGAACAAGGAGGTTTTCCTGGTCCTTGTTGCTCTGAGTACATCTAATAACAGACTGTTCAGAGTACTGAGACAGCATTGTTGCTGCGAACTACATGAATCCTTAGAAGCATCTTGCACACAGAATTTTACTTACCTGTTAAGGTGCAACATAAAGGTCAGCAATCCGGTAAATGTTAAACCTCACATACTAAACTTTGTCAAAACTTTAATGCCAACAGCCTGACAATTATAAGACAGGTTTAGAAATTCAGAGCCAGTAAAAGAAACGGGAATATTTGGATGTAGCAGAAATAAATGTAGGCTAGAGCCTACCACTTCAGTACTGACCCAGGACATGATCTGATGGATCCAGAGCTGCGCTGTGGGTTCCCACTTCATTTCTGTTCCTTCTTATTGTTTGTGTTGAGGGTCTGAAAGGCAGCTAGAAACGTAACATATTATTATTATTATTATTTAGGGTTTGGCTGGTTGTGGATAACACGAGGAAAGGCCAGTAAGTCCTGGTATTGTGGGTCTTTGCATGAAACAAATCCAGATCATAGAGGATGGTGAAATTATTGCATGTGTTACATTGACATGAGCTCCATTTCTGTTTCATTTTTCTTAGTGTAATAACTATGTTGGTTTGCCATGTTTTATGGTCATGTGGTACGGTCACGTTTTTCAGATGGGTTGCTGCATAGAGCACAGGTCCAACCAGCCCATTATCTGATAAAGAATCAGATTATGCTGTCTACATGGTCACTTAAACCAGAGGTGTCAAGCTCCGGTCCACCTGATTCCAACTAGATGTCTCTCCTCAACAGCTTGATTACAGTAATCTGATTACTCCCAGATATCTAATTTTGATCATGTATACAGATTCAGTGTTTTATAAAAAGTAATGAAAATGTTTTTAATATTTAGGAAAACTTGGTGTTAAATAAAAATGTGGAAATGAATGGATTCAGTAAGTTCATCCGCTCTGATGATGTTCCAGCTGCAAACGCGAAAAATCCTCCGAACAACTCAGAAGACGATGACGTCTGCAGCTGTTGTCTTGGAAATGGTAACTTTTTCATTTGCGGAAAGTGGAGTAAAACTTTCCTCAGTTTCATATCAGGAAGTCATGTCACCGCCTCGGAGTCAAATCTTTATACATATGGATATATTCTCCTTCACAGCAGACATGACTATTTTAAGAAAACACGTCTGAAGTTAATAAAATGTGAGACTGTTGAATAAAAAAGAAATGAGAACCTGAGAAAGGAAATGGCATCTTTTTATTGGAAGAGTCAAGAGACCACGAAGGCGTCACAATGAAGCACGTGGAGTAGATGACATGAAATACATCCACAGCTACATCCGACATTAATTTAACCTATCAGTCCATGATCACATTACCTCCCAGATGAAATCCATCAGCAGACCTCCCACCCCACTGCAGGAATAAAAATCCCATATGTGCAGAACAATTAGTTCTTTAACCAGCGCTGGGATGTCGGGTGGATAAGAATCCTGCACGGCTTCAACAGTAAGGCAATTTATTCCACTTTCAGCTTCATGCTACTTGGAAACAACATGGATGCCGGTCTTCATCTTCACAGATTTACAGCAGGACTGGGTTCTATTGCACGAGCAGAACAAACAGCATTTCCTTAAATCCAGTCCAGCCCGGTTCCAGGCGCGCTCCGGTTCCAGGAATGCCCAGACAGCTGATTCAGTGTTTAAGAAAGACAGAAACAGACTGACTTTTTGCTTCTGCTTCTAAATAAAAAGTCCAAACAACAACAGTAACTTACAGGTTGACTTTGGATCATGTTACACAGAACCGAACACGAACATGCAACATGTTCAGGTCCAATCCACCACCACAACATTCCAGTGCAGCCGTTTCCTGTTATTGCTTTCCTTCTGACTCTGCGTCAGATTAAAATAAAGACAGAAATCTTCAGTAAACATAAAACAAAGTAACAGAACAAAAGCTGGAAGTCTGGAAGCATCTAAAAATGAGACCTAAGGGCCAAAACTCCCAGTGAACCTTCACATCCCATTTAAGACAAACTGGCCTGAATGCGATATGTTTAATTTCTCCAGGAAATATAAAAAAAAATAATAAAAATTAAATCCCAGATCTGTCTCCACTGAGCTCCGTCCTTTAATCAGAAAGACACTGAATCTGTTGGTGAGCAACAACCTGAAACACAAGTCACTGGATCAGGCCACGACTTCATATTTACATCGTATTTATCTAGAACAGCTTCAAACAAGCATCAGAAACTGAGAACATCTACACGGACCAGCAGAAACCAGATTCACACGTAACAGTTCAGGATGATGAAAAGGCTCATTTTTAGGCCTTGAACACGCCAACACGGTCCGAAACAGAAGAAGATAGTTCTCCGCTACTGTTCTGGCAAGAAAAAACAAAATGTCAAAGTTTACTAGTTTCCACAACTTCCTGTTTGAAAGCCATTAAATAAGGGAGTGGTTGGACAGATCAACATGTCAGAGGGTTATAGTGTCAGGGCGTTGCCAGGTGAATGAGGTCAGGGTATTCCTGGGTGAACAAGTTCGGCATTCTCAGGTGAACGAGGTCAGGGCGTTACCGGGTGAACAAGGTCGGGGCGTTACCGGGTGAATGAGGTCGGGGCGTTACCCGGTGAATGAGGTCAGCGTTCCCGGGTGAACAAGGTCAGGGTATTCCTGGGTGAACGAGATCGGCATTCTCAGGTGAACGAGGTCGGGCAGTTACCAGGTGAATGAAGTCGGGGTGTTACCAGGTGAATGAGGTCGGGGCGTTACCCTGTGAATGAGGTCAGCGTTCCCGGGTGAACAAGGTCAGGGTATTCCTGGGTGAACGAGATTGGCATTCTCAGGTGAACGAGGTCGGGCAGTTACCAGGTGAATGAAGTCGGGGCGTTACCCGGTGAACGAGGTCGGGACGTTACCCTGTGAACGAGGTCAGCGTTCCCGGGTGAACAAGGTCAGGGTATTCCTGGGTGAATGAGGTCGGAGTTCCGAGGTGAATAAGGTCGGGGTATTCCTGGGTGCAGATGGAGTTCTTGAGAAACTAGACTCCTGGGAGTTTCTACGCATGCATCACTTCTCCTGCAGCAGGGCTGGGATGTTGATGTTCCAGCCGATGGCCTGCCTGTCGAAGCCACAGGTGAACAGGTTGCAGGTCTGGTTTTCTTCGTTCCATGCCGTGCAGCACACCATCCTCCTGTGACCCTGCAGGCACAAACACACAGCTAGAGTTTAGTTTGAAGATGCTGATGGTTGCACTTATCCATCTGCTTCTCTCCATCCTCACCATCCTGTTGCTGCGTGGAAGTCTGGCCAGTCTCACTCCGCTCATGTCAAACAGCCGGACTTGTCGATTGTCATGTGGCAGAGCAATGATCTTCTGGTTGGCTGAAACGCTGATCCTGAAAGATCAAAACTAGTCTAATCAACTCGGGTTCCCCCTTTAGTAGCTAACATTAACAGCTTATGAGCTTATACCAAGACTGCGGGTTCCCACATTAGTAGTGAACGCTAACACCACAGGCTTCCACAGTAGCAACTAACGCCAACACTGCACCCTCCCACACTAGGAGCTAACACCAACTAGCGCAAGCTCCTACATTAGCAGCTTACACTAACACTGCGGGTTCCTAAGAGAACTAGAATAATCAAATTTTTTAATGATAGTATTTTATTCTCCACGTAGTCTGACGAATGCAACAAATTTGTTCATCAAGACTAAATCAGAATGAAACCTGTGGGTCAGAGACAGTCTGGTTCTCCTTCTGCGGGTCACATTAATGCAAAGAATGGAGTTTAAGCTTCATCATGAACTGCTTCAATCCACCCACCTCAGATCACCTGTCTCCACCCACCTGTTCACAGCAGAGTCAGTCCGAATGGTTGCTATGGGCGACCTCATGTTCTTCAGATCCCACACTTTGACAGTTCGGTCGTCGCTTCCTGAGACCACGTTGTCGCCCACCGTGAACACAGCGGACGTCACCGTGCTGCAGAACAAACAGAAGGCGGGAATCAAACACGACATTCCAGCTGGGATCGCATTCCAGAGTTTTCCTTTGTTCGCTGTTACGTTTTCATACTCAGGACAAAACTGAAGTTTTAGTTATCGGTTCTGAAGACGAGAGAGATCATTTTACCAAAACAGAAAGATTTTGATCTGCGTGTCCTGTTTCACTCTGAGCTGGATTTGATTCCACACATCAGGAATGTCACAAAAACAGGATTTTATCATCTTAAAAACATCACCAGAGTCGACCATTTCTCACCAAGGTGCTGATGCTTTTATTTCTGTTTTATTATATTTTTACCTGTGCAGCACTTTGGGTACCTCTTGGTATGTTAAAGATTGATTTAATTTCTTGTAGAACAGATTACTGTAATGCCCTGCTCTCTGGACTGCTGATGTTGTTAAAACAGGCTCAAGACCTTTCTTCTTTTATTTCTTCATATATAAACATATTTCTATATTTTTTTGTTTCATTTAGTCCATTTGAATTATTTATTATTTTATACATTTATCTTTTACTATTTAGATAGACTGATGGATGGATGGATGAACAGACAGACGGAGACCTCCTGTCTCCGTCCCCAGTGTCTCTGGGTTGTGTCCAATCATCTTATCAGTTTATTGATCCTGCAGCTTTCCTGGAGCTGATGCTGCTCCCCCAGCACACCACAGAATACATGGAGGCCCTGGCCACCACAGACTGGAAGAACATCTCCAGCAGTTTGCTGCAGACATTAAAAGATCTGATTCCTCAGGAAGGAGAATCTGCTCACCCAAGTATTTACAGATGTCCACAACCTGCACGTCCTCCTGGTGGGCTGCTGTGCAGGTTTCCTCCTCCTAAAGTCAATAACCATCTCCTTTGTCTTGTTCACATTCAATAGGAGATGGTTCCTCCT
This sequence comes from Melanotaenia parkinsoni, assembly GCA_036919975.1. Taxonomy (NCBI): domain Eukaryota; kingdom Metazoa; phylum Chordata; class Actinopteri; order Atheriniformes; family Melanotaeniidae; genus Melanotaenia; species Melanotaenia parkinsoni. The sequence continues at coordinate 23,095,936 of JBAFTA010000020.1, forward strand.
GCTCCAGTCCACAAAGTGGTTCACCAGCTCCCTTTAGTCCTCCTCCTGTCCATCATCTGACCGCCGCAGTAGTCTTATTTCTGCTGATGGTTGGATTCAGAGGTGTATTTAAAGTCAGAGTTGTATGGGGTGAAGAGGAGTGGGGACAGGCCCGTACCCTGAGGTGCTCCGTGTCACCAACCACCACATCAGACAGGACGTCCCCCAGCCGGACCAGCTGAGGCCTGTCTGTCAGAGAGGCGGTCGGTACTCTTGTTTTTACTTTTTATCTTCAGTGTTTTCGTGATGGAGATCGCCCTGTTCAGGGTGGTTGGTGGGTCCTGCACTGCAGCCCTGGCTGTGGTGGGGGCCTCGGCCTGTCCTGATCTCGGTGCTTTCTCATGGGGACACCCTATGTGTTCCTGGTGTGGCCAGATCCCCAAGATATGGTTTCCTCACCTCGGTGTCATGCCAGATGTGTACCCCTTATGTTTTTATATAAATGTTCCAGTTATGGAGACAGAAACTATCATGGTGGTGCAGAGTGGGTTGGGGAGAGGCGGGGGGTTGTATATATGTGATGTTTGTGTGTGTGTGAGAGTGAGAGAGAGAATGATCAAATGTGTTGTTGAACTTTGTTTTATACTTTTGTGTGAAGGTTTTATATAAATTCAAAATGTGTTATGTAAAGAACTATGTGCTGTTTTTTGTATGAAAAGTGTTTTATAAATAAAGTCTGATACGATTTTATTCCCGAAGAAAGAAAGTTTAGTGAGTTAAATTTATTTATAGCCTGTTTCTCACACACACACACACCCGAGGCAGGTACATCCCTAACAACACTGAGCCCTTTCTTCATTTCTAAAACATTTCCTTCATTTTTCTCCTTTTTAAAGCTTCACTCTCCCACCTGAGGAGAGAAACGCCGCCATGATCTCACCGACAGCCAGCTCTACTCACACAGGTGCAGTTGTCACAACAACGTGAAGACTTGAAAGCGATCACACCATCAGATGCGTTTGAGGCGTCAATGTGATGTAGAAGATCATTTCTGCTTTGCTCTCAGCTTCTCAGTTTATTCTGCAGGAAGTTAAATGTGTCGCTGCTTCCCGAAGAAGATGCTGATGAAGCTCAAACTTCCAGAACATGTAGACACGATTAAGAGGAGCACCAGGATGAAGAAGACTACGTGACTTTAAACGTGGCATAGCTGTTGGTCTGAGTGTTTACGGGGCATTTCTCACACAACCATCTCCAGGGTTTCCAGAGAATGGTCTGAAGAAGAGAAAATATCCAGCCAGCAGCAGTTGTCTGGACCAGAACGTCTGGTTGATGCCAGAGGAGAATGGGCAGACTGGTTGGAGATGATAGAAAGGCAACTTCTTGTTTGTAGTTAAATTCATATAAACATGAGTTCAGAGAGATGAGGTCCAAACAGGAATCATCCAGCTTTTTATTCACAAAAACATCTGCAGCAGGTCCACATCCAGATAGCGTGGAAACATCATGGATCCATCCTGCCGTGGATCAAGGCTTCAGGCTGCTTGTGTAATGGTCTTATAGTACCAACGTGACATGATTTAACCTGTGTAGGTCCAAGTGTTTCTCTTGAAGAACTTTGAAATTCCAGTTTCATAAGGATCAACAGAACCAATTTCCTCTCACTTTCAGGTCATTAGAGAACAAAAAAACTCTTTCCCAAAAACTAAGAACAGAACATGATGGATTATAATAATGTGGCAGGATGCAGCTGCTGCAACAGCTCTGCAGATATGAGGCAGAATCCGTTTTACAACCTTCACTTAGGAAAACTAAAACTAAACAAATATACAGAACACACACCTGTTTCTCACTGGAAATATATTTTGTCTCAGGGAAATCACGTCAAATTACACATGGAAATGTACAAAAACCAATAAGTTAGCTTAAGGCTAACAACTATGGAAAATACCATTGGCAAGCTAGTGGTTAGCCTGGAAGATACTTCTTGAAAAGGCTAGTGTACATGTCAGCGTTCCAATACATCTGTAAATACTGGCTGCAAACGACAGCATCACAGAGCGCCAAAAACACTCATTACTGGAGGTCACCACTAGGGGGAGAACAAAGCACCTGGACTCTGAAGTAGAGAAAAGGTCAACCTTCAGTTCAGGTACGAGTGTGTGACGGGGAGGAAACTCATACAGGTGATGGTGGTTGTGGACAAGGTCTGAGAGACGGTTTTCTAAACTATCCGCCATTGTGTTTACCTCAGACCTGCCATGCTCATGCTCTTGTTCGCATGAGCGCCTCCAGCGTTCACGTCAATTTTGCAACTCATGGACGTGACACGTTACCTCGCGTCAACGCGAGGGGCCTACATGCCAAACGAATGCTAGGAACACGTGGGGAGTCATACGCAGACGCGTCGCTAACAGCAGGTATTTCCAGCCCTAAAGGAATTCAAACAACTTTATCCATCAACAAATGTACCTCAACAATTTTCTGTGTTCAATTACAAACTGACTAGAAAACTTACAGGCAAAAAGAAGAAGAGGGGGGTTTAAACCGTTTAAGGATCCCATCAGCAGGAAAAATCCGCATGTCTGCACTCTGGTGGTTTTGTGCCGTATGATTTCTCTGCACACGCTTGAACCAGGTGGGTTACGTGACATAACGAGTTTCAGGAGGACCTGAAACGTGGCAGCAGCTAAACCAAACCGGACTGTGGCGGATACATTTTTGTTATTAACTGAATGAGTTCGGGATTATCGAGCATTTTGAAGTTCAAAAGGCTAAAAAAAAACACTTCTTCTGAACTAGCAGCACTGCCTGCGCCAAAAGCCTTGCGATCGTATTAAATCTGTCCATCATGTAAATACAGCTGATGGGATCACATCCTGCGCCATGTAAACATGCCAGCAGGAATTTCCGATCAGATTAATTTCAGTTGGACTGTGTAAACGTAGCTGCTGAGGTCTAATCCAAAGATTTATTTAGCAGTTGGATCTTTTAGCTCCATGTCAGCTGATCCTTCCTCTTCCTGATCTCTCCTGGAGGATGAAGGAGAGATCCGACCTGCTTCTACATTTAGCCTCTCCACATGAACCCATCTTTAATCCAAACTGACGAGACATTAAGGTCTAATTATCTGAGCAGAATTTATGGGATCAGAGCCGAGGACGGAGGAAAAGTGACATCTTCTGACTTTACAGGTATGTCCACCTGGGAATACAAGACTGAGGGGAGGAGGAGGGCAATCAGACAGGGCAATTGATTAAAAGGTTGATTAAGGTTAAAGGCTTTTTAGAGTGGTGGGGGAGGGAGGGTGGTCAGAGCTACTTAATGCTCTGCAGAGTCTCTGACAACCAAGGTCAGGACTCCTTCAGACCAGAGACCAAGGAAATCAGGAGACAGCAGTCTGGGACGACATGATGTAGTCTTATAAAAACTTGGTCCTGAAACTGGTTCAAAGCTTCTTTTTTTTTTTATTAAAGTCTGGTACACAAATAATATTTATATATTCAAAAGTGTAACTTGTACTGTAAATGAGAGAATGTTGATTATGAACCAGATTTTATGATGGCAGTAACATCACTCATCTAGTTCTATATTGTGGCTTCACGGGGGAGGGACGTATTAGACTCCAGAACTTATACTGTCAGACTTTATAGAAATTATTAAAAATAAACTAGTTACTGCTGTTAACGCATTATTTAATTAATTGTGTTAATCATTTTTAATGGAATTAATTCACCCTCATACCCCTACACTTTTCCTGGTGAGGGTTCAACACCGACTCCTGCTTTAAATAAAAACTGAGCCGGTTCCTACTGGTCCGTGAATCATCGTCACCGGCTGCCGGTGATCAGCTGATCGGTTTTTCGCTCTTGTTGCGTGTGTTTATGGTTCAGCTGAGAAGGAGGAAACGAGCGGTTCATGGTTCATACGGCACATATTTACGGAAGTACTGTTTTTGGACGCGCACGTTGCTGTTACTGAAGCTGAAAACGAAACATGATGACAGCCTGTTTCACTCAGATGTTGTTCGCCTTTATTTCCTGTTGCATTTCAGTAATAATGACATTGCTAGTGCAACAGACATCAGACAGCCATGCACACATCTATGAAGATAGACCAGGTTCAGAAATCTAGTGAGAGTGAAACAGCAAAAAGAAGCAAGGAGACGTCTTCGCTAGATCTTTGCTGCTATGCAGATGTTGGAGACTCGGGTCTGATCATTTAGAGGCCTGAATGTGGTGAGACACTATGATCAGGGTCTGAGATACAAACCAGAGCAGGACGTTCTCTGAGACAGTAGCTAGCTGGTGGTAAACAGGGTTTATACTAGAATACCTCGTGTTTCTCCTAGGTTCTGGTATTGTTCCTATTTCTGATGACATTATTAAAATTAACATTGATCCAAAGATGTTTTGATATTATAAAAGTATGTCATGAAACACACATGAGGCAGTGAAAGGTGCGTGGCTGAGGGGTGGGACTGAATAAAAGCTGGATTCTTCCCCCTCCCTTCGGACAAAGACTTTTCTTTTCCCGTCTTTTGGATATTTTTTGGTTTTGTTTTCCTGATTTATTTTTTATTTGTCTTTTGTTTAAATAGAACTTTCAAACAAACATGAGAACATTTCTCATCTGCTCTCTGATTGGTGGTTGTTGATATGCAGCAGCGTTTGGAACATCACTCCTAATATTCCAAAATACTCCAACATAGAGACAATATTTAGATCTTATTGGGACTACATTCACATACAGTCTGGTTCTTCTGGGACTATTTCTCTCAGTGGAGGCAGTCGTGATATGTATCTCTCGCAGGCTGCAGGGAAATTGTGGATGTATTATGCAGCTTTAGCACCTGCTGATTAAAATGCTCTGCAACAACTAACGTTTACGTGTTACTTTCAGCTTAACACAATATTATCAGATCAGAAATACTTTATTAATCCCTTTGCAGGGAAATTCATGTTTTCGGTACAACCTGTTCAAGACTTGACAAATATTAACTCAGTATCTTCCTCCATTTCTCCAGGTTTCGAACAGCAGATGCCAACCAGGGTCGGCCTCGGTGTGGTTACTTCCTGGTTTACACCGAGGACGTCATGCAGCAGAACCAGTTTTACTCCAGAATATTCCAGACAAACAGATTTCTCTGCAGCCCACAGACGTCTGAAGGTCTGGCTGGGTTGGCTGCATTTTAAGCAACACCAAGAGATGAGGCCACAGGGGAAGGAAGGAAGGATGGAGGGAAGGAAGGAGGAGGGAAGGAAGGAGGAGGGCTGCTGTGAAACACTGATGTTTAATCTCATTATAACTATTGTCTACGGGAAAGAATTAGAGTGGATCTGCAGGAATTATACATGTTGTGCTTGTACATAATGAGCTCCACGTAATCCCCCACCTTCAATCAAAGGCTGCCAGAGAGTAACAGCCAGCACACGCATGTATAAACACACACACGTTTAAAGCACACACACACGCTCGTCTTGCAGGTTGTTGAAGAGCGAATGCCGAGTCGACGTCCTGAAATGAGTGTTAACAGCCAGCATAGAGCCAAATTACACAGAGAGGAGGATTAACGAGGAAACGGCAGATACACGAAGACGAGGAGGAGAGGAAGACGAGGAGGAAGACAAAAAGGAGAGGAAAAGGAGAGGAAGATGAGGAGGAAGACAAAGGAGAGGAAGAGGAGAGGAAGACAAAAAGGAAGACGTGGAGGAAGACGAGGAGGAGAGGAAGACAAAAAGGAGAGGAAGATGAGGAGGAGAGGAGGACGAAAAGGAGAGGAAGACGAAGATGGAGGTGGAACGAAGAGGAGAGGAAGACAAAGACAAGAGGAGAGGAAGACGATGAGGAAGACGAAGAGGAGAGGAAGAGGAGCAAATGGTCAAAGTGAAGACAAGTGCTGGTAGTGAAGGAGAGGAAAGAGGAGGATCTGGCTCAGAGGAATCAGGTCTACGGATTAATGGACGAGAATAGAATCCAAACACAGGTCATCATCATCATCATCATCATCATCACTACTATCATTATAATTACCTTTATTACTTTTATAATTTAAATAAGATTTATTATTATAATTACAATTGTTATTATTAATTATTATTATTATTGTATTTTTTTTACATTTATCATATTAAATATAATTATAATCGTTAATATCAATATTTCTATTTTTACAATTGCTTTAATTTTAATCATTAATACTTGAATATTTACCATAATTATTAATTAATTAATAATCTATTATGACTTTTATAAACTAAAACCCATCATTCTAAATATTTAAATGATTATTATTATTGTTGCTTTTCTTTCTTTTCTTTCATGTGCTGGTCTTTCTTCTTCCTTCTCTAGTGAATGAAATGTAAATGTAGTTATTTACCTCCTTGTCTGTTATCTTCTGTTTCTCATGTTTTGTCTTCTGTAACTGTTCACTCCATCACAATAAAAAATAAAGAGAAAATAGAAAAAAGGATGAGCGGATATGGAAGAGCTACAGCTCCACCCGGTGGACAAAATAAAAACTACACCAGCAGAGACGTCACGCTGAGCTTCTCCAGAGAACTTCAGTTTTACAGGATCTCCTGGTGAAGGAATCAAACTACAAACCTCCAACCTGCCTCAACAGCTGAGCAACGAGTGCACCCTCTTGGAGCAGTGTGTGTGTGTGTGTGCACGAGCAGGGACTCACTCAGTATGTCCCTGGAAGACGTTGACAGAATGGATGGACGGGTCTCTGAAGTCCCAGAGTCTGAAGGTGGTGTCTCTGGAGGAGGTGACCACCAGCCGCTGGGTGGGGTGGGTGCAGCAGTGGGTCAGCTCCTGGTCGTGGCCTGAAGGGAAAACAATCATCAGAAGTCACGGAGCAGCATGCCGGAGACGGCGGGTCCACAGGAGTGTCTCAGACGTTAACCTGAAACGACCGGGCATCCTGCAAGTAGACATGAACCTCCTGATCTGGATCAGCACTCTGAGCTGGTCTCCATGTTTGACCACTTTAACAGGATTAAAATGCCCATTTCTCCATCCTGGAGTTTCCTCCATCGGATCAGGGAGACATCCAACCGGTCAGAAGATTCGAATTATTCATTAAAAGGATGACAATTATAATGATAAACAATTATACAAACAACAGAAACACATAAAAACAATCACAAAAGCTCCCCGCCCCTACAACCCGGTGCCCCGGTACAGATGGAATACGTTTACCAGCGAACACGGCAGACCGTGCAGACGCACCGCTGTAACAGCCATGTAGCAGCTTTTCCAAACACCTTCCATTATAATACAACTCTATGAAAAACAGGAGCGGGTGCTTTGTAAGATTTGTAAAGAGGTAAAGATCTGATGGAGCTCCGACGACCAAAGCTACATGGATGGAATTAAAAATGTTTTAAACAGATGGATAGTTGAGATAATAACATTTAAGAAGAAACTGGAGCCAGTGAAAATGTCTTCTTCATTTTAATGATGCTTGCAGTCTCCAGCGTGCTTTTCTTTGCTGCAGTGTGCTGGGGAAGCAGCAACAGACTGAACTGGAACTGTGGTGGAGAGGAGGTGGCTAACAAACTGGTTTCCATCATGGAGAACCCCGACCATCCTCTCCACCACACGCAGGTCAGGCAGCGGAGCTCCTTCTCTACCAGGCCGAGACGCTCCGCTTTATCACTGAATCAACGTCAGCTGTGAATCAAGGTAGCATAATAAAACTCACCCACGTTTACCGCTGGTGTTCCATTAGGAAAATGGATTGAGTCGTTATTTAGTTGAGAGTTGGCCTTAAACTAAACAACATGTAATAAACTTTGTTCATATTCAGTGCAAGTTAATTGTGAATGAAATGTTGGACTAAGATGCCATCAGAGCGCTGAATCTGGGAAACACATTCAGATGAAACTGAAACCGGAATATTGGACTTTCCAGAAGCTCCGCATCCTGGACCTCCTCCAGACCTTCACCTGATCCACCATAAACTATCCTTCAGTCTGAGATCAGAGACATGATCCCACCAGTCAGAATTCCTCTCACGTTCACATTCTCTAAAACACCACTGAAACCGATCGATACTGATAATGATCGACGTACCGGTGAGTGTGTGAACCAGTTCAGACGTCTCCACCTCGTACAGGTTGGCAGCTCGATCCCAGGAAGCAGTCACCACCTGTCGGCCTCCCACCAACCAATCAGCCGTAATCACCACCCCCTGGTGGCTCTTCAGGGTTGCCGTGGCGACCCGGACCGTGGGCACCTCACCGGGGCCCTCTCCGTCCACGTCCGCCTCCTCCCGGTCCGATGAGTCCTGGTCGTCGTCACATGGAGCCTGTAAAGCACACAGACTGACGCTCAGCTGATCTACCTGCTGGGAGGAAAAGAAATCCTGGAGAGGTACTCACGGTGAGGTCTGGAGGCGGCTGGGGGGCAGGAAGCTGCACCATGTAGCGCCAGATGTGAGCAGTCTGGTCTCCAGAGGCTGAGAAAAACATCAAGCTCATTTACATCCAACCTATGCAGGACGGAACAGATGCAGCATGAAGCATCAGAAGGAATCACACCCAGATACGAACCTGTCAGAGCCATCTGCTCCGTCGGGTGGAATTTGATGGAGTTGACTGGAACGAGAAGAACAAAATGTTCACACAACAATTCATCTACAGATAAATCAGATGTGACACCATCAGGACAGAACGGGACACAGGTCCAAAGAGCTGGGTACATTTACAATGTAAATAAAGCCAAAAAATACCATCAACCCAGGAACAGGTCAGTAACATGACAGGGTCTAATCAGAAGATTCAGAAAATCAGGAGGAATCTCTGTATGCATGGGACAAGGCTGGATGCTGGTAATTACCTGATCCTGCATGGCCAGCGTACCTCAGCAGACATTTCCCAGTTTCTATACTCCAAAGCAGAGCGGAGTGGTCTGTTGGAGGAGGGGTGGGACATGCAACCAGTTACTTTCAGTTGTAATGCAGCTGATGAAAGAAAACTAACTGGACAAGGAAATGCCTGGAATCAGGTTCCTTATTTCAGTTCCTTCATGTGTATAAACAGCCAATCAATTTTTATTATCATGGTCTGTAAAATGATTGTTGGTACCTGCAGAAGCAGTGCCAAGCACCACCGGCTGAGTTCGGGTCACACTGAGGTCCCAGATCCCGTCCCGGTGGCCCACGTATTCCTTGAGTAGCTGACATAAAGCCCGGGATCCTGTGGTGGCTTTAAAACTGGACACAATCTGCAGGCGGAGGGAGGATGGAGGGAAGATGGAAGGGGTGATGGAGGAGAGTTGGAGGGGGGATGAGATGGGATGGAAGGAATATGAAAGGGGAGATGGAGGAGAGTTGGAGGGGGGATTGAGGTGAGACGGAAGGGGCGATGGAGAGGAGATGGAGCGGGTGATTGACACGAGATAGAGGGAAGATGGAAGGGGTGATGAAGGGAAGGTGGAGGGGAGATGGAAGGGGTGATAGAGGGGAGATGGAGGAGAGTCGGAGGAGGGATTGAGGGGAGACGGAAGGGGAGATGGAGGGGGTGATAGAGGGAAGGTGGATTAGAAAGAAATGACATGCATTCTGCTTCTGAAACAGCCTGCACAGTTCTTAAATTCCAGCTGTTCACAGGAACAGCAGGCGGTTTAACTGGTGACTGGCAGGAAAAGATCAATCACAGCCTCTTTCTTTCCAGGAATCACAGCTTGTTGCTTTCTTCCGACAGGGTGAGAGATGAGCCTCAGACTGGTTCAGGTAGAGGCCAGATGACACCATGAGATCAGCTTCCGTTAGATTTACTTCCATCTCTGATCCGTCCTGCAGCTGAACGCCTCGTCTGCAGGTGAACTTTAAAACAGGTGTCACTCGATCCTCCTGTATTTACAGTTTTACTCTCGCATCTTTAAATTAGCCTAAAGAAGCATTTTCATTTCAGCCAAAGGTTTCAGACGTCACACCAAAATGTTCCTGGATCATCAGCATGAAGCTCATGAGGATGTGATGGATCTGAACTCCTGGTCTGGCTGCATGAGGACCACACTACAAACGACACGCCGTTCATGCTGCTGGAGACACACACACAACCGCGGCAGGAAGCTCAGATCATCTGGTTATCTGATCGGGTGTTAACTCGAAACAGAGTTTACAGTGAACAACATTCCTGGTTGATCCCGGTTAGTGGTTAGTTTAACTGACAGGTTAGTTGGTTAGAACAACCCGTCAGGACCTTCATCCTGACTCTTCTTCCAACTCAGACTTCGGCTGATTTAGTTAAAACTCCAGTGAAATATCAGGAGAAACATGGATGCAGTCTGCAGACTATTGTCAGTATTTCTGTTGGTCCAACAGCCGAATGAGCGCGTTTTACTTTTAGGACCCATTCCCACCAGCCTTTTTAATTCCAGTCCCAGTCCAGCTGCTAGGAAAGGTCGGGGTATTGTGAACATACAAACAAATTATGATTCGGATCAAAGAAGCGGACTCATGTCCACAGACATGAATAAGTAGATGCTAGATCAGAGGTGGAGAGACGTGCCGACAGAGCAGCCATCTTGGTACAGTGCTAGCACTCGGTACGAGCAGGACTGTACCAAGATGGCCGCCTAATCGGCACGTCACTCTAGCGGCCAGCAGCATTGGATGGGACGTCTACATATATTTGTCTAAAGGCAGCTTTGGACGGGAAAAACGTGTCACGGTCAAACGGTCTGTAAAGGCTCTGAGACAAATCTGATCAATCCAAGATGCTGAACCAGCTTTCTTCTTCGTTGGTTGTCTCATCTTCTCCTTCAGTAAAGCTTGGTGCAGCACCGTCTCTGGTGGGGCTGCACCAAGTTATTTACAAGGTCTGATTCATTTGAGTTGTGCAGCGTGAACCCGGTGACCCGTGTCTGGACATGGAAACACCAAGTCCAGTGCTGTCCTTCATCACAGGGGTGTTTTGATCAATGCTAGATCCTAGATGAAGGTTTTGCTTCCCGTTAAAAGGGAGCAGTTCAGGATGGAGGACTAAATCAAAGAGAACCAATCCGGTGGTTTCCTTATCTCGGTCATTATTTTTATGAACCGTTTATATAACACAGTTATAAACCGGACCAATGTGGATCATATGACGGATTTGTTTTAATTGGATTATAACGGGACTATGATGATTTGGACTGAACTGGACCGTGTCTGTGAAAGTGTGAATAAAGATAAATTGAATTGTCTGAGTACGGCCATCCAGCTCATGTTTTTCTGTAATTCCCAGCAAATATAAACACATTTCCTAACGTGCTTCTCAGCTGAGGGACCATCTCCGGACTGATTTTAATAAATCTGTCATATTATGGAAACAAAATGACATTTTTGTTTTGGCAGCCGGTGGAAGACGACCCCAGAAGTTCTGGAAAGTTCTTCTGTGAAAAGCTGAACAGAACCAATAACGGAAGCAAAAGCAGCCATGTTGGTTTGTTCCTGCGTAGATGCAGAAACGAGGAGTGGAGGTGAGATTTCCCACAATGCTTAAAGACAAGCAGCATCCAGGACGTTACCCATGAATCTCCGCCCCACAACTCCCATGATGCCACGCTGAAGCTGGGAGCTCCACCCAGTCGGGCCTGGAACGTGTACAAGCGCTGTCTCCCAGGAGATGGAGAAGGAACCGGTTAATCTGGGAACCAGTTATTACATAACCTGGACACAGCCTGAATCCCAACACTGAAGCAGTCGCAGATCAGAGTTCTGCTGAACGGACCAACAGAACCGGTTCTGGTACCTTGCTGGTTGAAGCTTTGTAGGTGGTCTTCAGCTTCTGGGACAGCTGGCTGGTGCTGTGGCTGGCTGTGGGACAGAGACACAAAGAACAAGGAGGAATGTTCACACCTGACAGATCAGCTCTTTGATTGGACAAGACTCGGACCCTGTTCGTTCGTACCCTTTCTTCCTTACTTCCTTAAAAATCTCTGATTTTCTGAATTTACTAAAACTTCCAAGTTCTGTGATCCTGATCCAGGATGTCTACCAGGATTAGAAGGAGGTTCGCTGCTTCAGAACCAGAACCTTCATCTATAACTACAGACTGGCTGTCACTAGGGCTGCAACGATTAGTCGACGTTGTCAACAATAGTCAACAATAAAAATAGACGGCAACGAATTTAGCCGTTGACTATTGTCGGGGGGGGGGGGACAAAAAACTACAGAGTGAGACATCATCTTCTAATCTTGCTGAGAGTTGCACAATGCACATGTGCAAAGAGGAAAAAAAATTACAGAGTGAGACATTGTCTTCTTTTTTAATCTCTGCTGAGAATATGGTGGTGGACTAGGGGGAAAAAGAGCGGCAGAGAACGTCAAAAGTCTGGGATCATGTTAAACTTACAAAATAAATTAAATACATGTGAGATTTGTAAAGCGGACCTTGTGTACCACAGAAGTACGTCTGCAATGCTCGAACATTTAAAAAGGAGGCACGCCGGACTTAACAACCTTACGCAAGATTTTTCAAAGCTGAAAGTGAAATAAGATCCATATATAATAATCATGAGATACATAAACCGATTGGTCAACTAGTCATTTTAATAGTCTGTGACTAATCGACCATCAGATAGTCATTAGTTGCTGCCCTAGCTGTCACCAGCTGTCCTCCCACCTGCTGGTTCAGGTTCTGCAGAACCTGCGAACTTTCTTGCTGTGAGGCCGCGGCGCTAACCACCTCCACGCAGCCTCGGTCACAGGCTCCATTTCAATCAGCACTCTGGTGCTCCTCTTTCCCGTAGGCGGCGGCGGCTGCAGCGAAAACTCGGAGGGGGGAGCGCTTTGAGTCGATTGTGAATGTGCCATTTTTCTCCAAATAATGTAATTTTGAAAAACGAACACTGGAGTTTCACCTTCCTGTACGCTTCTACTGCGGTTTGCTTGAGAAGGATGGCGAAGAGGTGACAGTGGAGTAAAGCTTGCCACATACTCCACAAGAAGCGAGAACTTTGTTCTTGTTCTCGAGGTCATTTATAAAAGAAATAACTCTTTAATTCAGTAACTTCATATTTAACGTGGAACTTGGCTGGTGGGCGGGGTTGTTCAAGCGGCCGTGTCAGTGTCTTTAAATGTGACGTAGATATTCTATTTTCTACTTTCAATCAGCTGTTCATTAAGTGTAATAAGGAGAGTCGTTCTCCCTCATGTTAAAATAGTCCTGGAGGAAACCTGCTGTTGTGTTAACGTACCGGACACGTGTTTAGCCTGTTGGTCCGTGTGCTGTTGTTTAGTTGAATAATCTGCCTTTCCAGATTAAATGTTTGCAGTCTTGGTTTTTTGTGGAATAAATAAATTGCTAAATAATACATTTTCTAATTAAATACGACTTATTCCCCAAACTTTATGATGCATTTTATGACTAATGCGACTTATAGGCCAAAAAAGTACAGTAATAAACTAAGAACTTCAGTTAAACGGAGCTCGTTTTTAGCTGTGTTACCATGAAAACGCCTATAAAAATATGCCCATGTGCATAAACATGCAAAGAAGTGATCATTTTAAGACTTTTTTTCTGGTTATTAGGTTTTTTTGTTTGTTTCCTCATGCCAGTCAGGACACTTTAGTTCGGAAAAGACTCAGTTTTATGAGATATACGAGATATTATGAAGGGCCACTAGGCTCCCAAAAAAATGTAGGAAAATATTTTTTTCCTAAGAAATAAGTCGTCATGCCGTAGAGGGTAAGCGTTTCCAGTGTGCAGCAATGGATAAAATCCACCTAAATGTCATCAGAAAACTGTCTGGAACTGACAGTCTGGAGTCTGAACTCTAACTTGTTGTGATATAGGGCTATACAAATAAATTTGATTTGATTTGATTTGATTAACCAAATAACCACTTTTTGTAGAACATAGTTATAAGTTCTTCTTTCTAAAGTCCATTTGAGCTTTAGGAGAGACTGGAATCACATTTATTATCCCACATTTCTCTTATGGTCTCATATGAAATACGACATCCACCACAATTCTGTTCTAATAACAGACGAAATATCCTGCAGGAGTTTAACAACTAAAATTTTAACACCTGAATTTATTTACAGTTCTAGACAAACACCACAGATGCAGGAAGAAATTAAAAGAAAAATCCTGGAATAAAATAAAATACTAGATTTAATTAATTCATAACAAATAAATGAACAGCAACAAATAATATAAAATAAATACATAAATAAGAGTGAATACAAAGTGGTTTGTTGTAGGAATCCAGACCTTTAGCTTTCAGGGCTCCCTTGGATGGGTCTCCTCCTTCGGCTGTTTGTCCGTCTCCGGTCAGACGCTCGTTCAGAGACTCGATTTCTCTTCGTACTGCAACGACAGAGCAGCAGTGATCAGATGTGAGAGCCCCTGCTGGAGATCAGGACGGTCAGGTTTGGGTCAGGTGAATCGGTCCAGTTTGGGTCAGGTGAGTCGGTCCAGTTTGGGTCAGGTGAGTCGGTCCAGTTTGGGTCAGGTGAGTCGGTCCAGTTTGGGTCAGGTGAATCGGTCCAGTTTGGGTCAGGTGAGTCGGTCCAGTTTGGGTCAGGTGAGTCGGTCATGTTTGGGTCAGGTGAGTCGGTCATGTTTGGGTCAGGTGAGTCGGTCTGGTTTGGGTCAGGTGAGTCGGTCATGTTTGGGTCAGGTGAGTCGGTCCGGTTTGGGTCAAGTGAGTCGGTCAAGTTTGTGTCGGGGACATCGGTCAGGAGTCTCCTACTCACGTTCAAGGTTTTCAATGTAGAGGTTTTCAAACTCGCGTTCAATCTGGCCGAACAAGTCCAGGAGGTTGTTCCGCAGCGCGAGGGGCAGCTTTGAGTCCTGGACAAAGCACACATGGATTAACTTCCCGGGAAGCATCGACTTTAACCCACAGCCAGTGACCAGATGAAGGTTTATTAAAGAAAGTCAGATTTTATCAACATGAGTTCAAAATTAAGCTTGATGGGAAATAGAGTAATAAGATATATGTGCATCCATTCAGTGATCAATGAGCAAATATCGTTCATCCAGATAGAAAATATCAATATTTTCTGATAAATCAAGGTTCCAAAAGCCTTGGACGTTAGACCTCAGAGGTTATTATTCCAGAGATCATGTAAACAACATATTTCTGTACCGCTTCATCCAGTTAAGGGTCAGGGCGAAGCTGGAGCCTAACTCAGCATTTAACAGTTGAGAAGCAGGTACACCTGGACAGGCTGCCAGTCCATCGCAGGACCAACACAGAGAGACAAACAACCATTCACACCTAGGGAGGATAAGCCTGGTACACACATAACGACTTTTTTAATCTTATGAGATTTTTTATCTGGTCGAGACCTCACATGTGAAGATAAAAAAAAATCAGTTTTGATCGTACTGTGTGTGTTGTTCTGTGATTACATTTTTGGAGTACAACACACATGACGATGCTTTCCTGCAACTCATCTACAATCTAGTCCTCCGAGCCGGACAAACGTTGAAATGTAGAAGAACCGAAGAACCATAGCAACAACCGGCAAAAAACGAAGAAGAAGAACCATAGCAACAACCGGCAAAAAACGAAGAAGAAGAACCATAGCAACAACCGGTAAAAAACGAAGAAGGAGAACCATAGCAACAACCGGTAAAAAACGAAGAAGGAGAACCATAGCAACAACCGGTAAAAAACGAAGAAGGAGAAC
>JBAFTA010000020.1:23124718-23135531 GCA_036919975.1 Melanotaenia parkinsoni
TGTATATATATGTGTGTTTGTGTGTGTAATTAAAACTATATCAGGACAGATTTGTTGTAATCATGTTCCAACAGAAACAGGAAGATTTGCTGTAAACATGCAGATTTTATTTGTCAGTTGTAGATTTAATACTGAACATTTTCTTCATCTGCTGATCAGCTACTGAGGGTTCCACTGCTAACTGGTTCCACTGGTAACTGGTTCCACTGGTAACTGGTTCCACTGGTAACTGACACAATAAACGTATAAATTTGGCACAATCAGCTGATCTGTGAGCTCCAGTTATCAGAATAGATTAATCCAGTAAAATAAACAGTGACAATACTTGGTTATATGTGGTATCAGAGAGATAAATGCACAAATATAAAATAAAATGCAGCATTTGCCAGAAATGGCTGTTATGAAGCTACAAGACAGACAGATTACTGGGTCCGCTCCTTTACCGTCAGCCGGGCGGTGACCCAGAGAGAGATGGCGAGCAGTGGACGAGGAAAGCTTTTGCCTGTGGAAAGAGGCTTTACCAAAACAAAAAAGGCATGGATCTTTCTGGGCAAAACTGGTCATAAAATAATAAAAAGTTAATAAAGCTATAATTGTGTACACATTTCTTTCAGGTTTTAGTCTCCAAAGTGTAATAGTGTCCGTCGAGGGTCTCTGAACATATAAGGACAATTAGTTGGATTGGAGCAGAACTTTGCTGCCTGGAGCAGCTGGAAGAATAAAAAAAAAAATCATATTAATGTGACGTTATATCCTGAACAAATAAAAGCCAAACATCAACTTTCTTTATCAGGTTGGAACATTTTCTATCATCTGCAGACAAGCTCTGATTGGTTTGTTCCACCCATGTGGTTTAAAGGGATGTTATCACTATACAAGCTGTCAGATCTGAGCAGGTCATCCGGCTGATCGCCCAGTTTAAACAGAGTGAAAACTCCACCCACTCAGCACACCACCGGGTCGCCCAGCCGGCAAATGGAGCAGACCCACTGTGAACATATCTCAGACTCTGTGACTGATGACAGAAAATGTGAGTTTCAACATCCTGATGGACTCCTGATCCAGAAGAACATGGTCCACAGGTTTTACCCGACCCACAGAGCCACGCACAGACGGTGGAATAAAGATGATCTGCCGACTCATGATTGGTTGGATGAGTAAAGTAGATCTGCCGACTAATGATTGGTTGGTGGAGTAAAGTAGATCTGCCGACTAACGATTGGTTGGTGGAGTAAAGTAGATCTGCCGACTCATGATTTGTTGGTGGAGTAAAGTAGATCTGCCAACTAACGATTGGTTGGTAGAGTAAAGTAGATCTGCCGACTAATGATTTGTTGGTGGAGTAAAGTAGAAATGAAAAATGAAATTACTGGATTCACTGGAAAAATCTTCTGTTTTCTGAACCAATGAGATAAAAAATAAAAACTTGCAGATAAAGTTGTTTTGTCCCCCACTTCTACTGTCCTCCAGAGAAGCTCCAACTTGTCCCCATCGTGTCTCCATTCCATCCCTGTCATGTCTCCATCATGGTGGTGGACTAACAAACTGGTCTATGGGTCGTTTCTTACCTCACATCTGAGATGGCGCTCAGCAGGAAAAGGAGGAAGACTGATGAAGTATCTGGACTTAAGACCCAAATTAGAAGAAGTTTTTACTTCCTGGATGAGAGAGGATGACTGGGGGACGGGTTATGTAAAATGATCTCATTAATTCAGAAAGAGTTTTTTTTCCAGCTGAAGTCAGGACGTCCTTCGTGTGGTCGCCTTTCCTGACGGACAAAAAGTTAAAATTTTACTCTCAAAATGATGGAATGATTTTCATCTTAATAAAAACTAAAGAGGTGCATCTGCTCTGATTGGCTGAGAGCAACGGTGTGGTTCTGATGGCTGACTGGTTCTTCTGGTATCACACGGTTCCTGCTGGGTTTGGTCCAGGACCTGGGTTAGGCGGGTTTAGCTTCATGGTGGTGAAAAAGTTCACCAGCTGAGCCGGGACTTCGGCCAGAACCACCTTTGCTAGAGCCTCACGTGGAGCCTGGAGGAGGAAAAGATGAGTTTTAAAAGAAAAATCCAGACCAGAAAGGAAATCCATCTTTATGGGACATTTACTGGTGATGAAAGAGGGACAAAGACATGCAGACAGACACTTCCATACCCTGAAAACTTTTGGCCATTTCATTTCGGAATTTTTTTCCTGTTTGGAAAGGAGTTCTACTTCCAGCATCGATCAGGTTGTTTGGTCCTGGTCCTAGAGGGCCTCCATCGAGCAGGTTTTAGATCCTCTAACACACCTGACTCATGGGTCAAATGGGTCCAACAGCTGGTTGTCAAATTCTGCCCAACGACCCATTAATCAGAATCTGGTGTATGGAAGCAGGAAACATCTAAAACCAGCAGGAGAGAGGTTCTCCGGGACCAGAACCTGACATCCCTGATCCTGATCTAAAACCAGCAGGACAGATGCTCTCCAGGACCAGAACCGGACATGCCTGATCTAAAACCAGCAGGACAGATGCTCTCCGGGACCAGAACCGGACATGCATGATCTAAAACCAGCAGGACAGAGGCCCTCCGGGACCAGAACCGAACATGCCTGATCTAAAACCAGAAGGACAGATGCTCTCCGGGACCAGAACCGGACATGTCTGATCTAAAACCAGCAGGACAGATGCTCTCCGGGACCAGAACCGGACATGTCTGATCTAAAACCAGAAGGACAGAGGCCCTCCGGGACCAGAACCGGACATGTCTGATCTAAAACCAGCAGGACAGATGCCCTCCGGGACCAGAACCGGATATGCCTGATCTAAAACCAGAAGGACAGAGGCCCTCCGGGACCAGAACCGGACATGTCTGATCTAAAACCAGCAGGACAGAGGCCCTCCGGGAAAATTATTTACTGGGGTTTTCCTTTTTTAAAAAAATGTTTATCTTCTCAACGTGTCCACAAAATGTTCCATGAGTTCTGAGACTTCAGAACCACCACAGTCTCTGAAGACCAGATCAGACCTGCAGGGACCATCCTGACTGCTGTCTGGATCTTTAAGCCGAGAATAAACTTCCTGTTTCACCTCTGGTCCTCGTAGCCAATCAGCCCCATCTTCAGTTTAACTCCTCCCGGCTTGTGTACTACGATTGTTAACGGAGGATTCTACCAGGGTTAGAGAACTCAGACCAGATAGACTTGCTGGATTTGTAGGATGAAAACAAAACCATAAACATATCATAGAAGGACTCTTAACCAGAACACCGGGTCTGGTCTTTGAAACGCTCCACCATCTCACCGCTGTCCACCCTGTGACCGTCCACGTGGTCACTGCCCCCTACTGGTTACTGGAATACTGCAGCTGGTGAACAAACACTTGCAGCCCTGATGAACATGCATGTGTGTGATTAAACGGAAGAAAATTCTTTATTTTTATGCACTGAGGAACTGAAGCAGCTAGCAAGCTACAGGAAGAAGTTAGTGAGGAAGAGAAGCTAGCGGCAGCTAAGATGGCCGACTAGACGAGTTTTGCTTATGACTGAAGGCTCAGAACATCTTACTGTCAACCTTCACGTCTGCCCAAACATATCAAAGTACAAATAAAGTTGTATGGAGACAACAGAGTCCCGTCAGAACATAAACCCTCTGTGTGACCATGCAGAGATTCTGTTGGAGGCAAAGCAGAAAAAAAGGGTTTAAAGTTGGGTTTGGGGTATTGGGGTACCCTAGGCAGGACTGGAATCTCTGGGAGGCTTCAGTTTGAATAAACTGAAGAAGGACGCCACTTGCTGAGGTAACTCGGCCAGTACGCTTTGGGCGAGAGCATGGCTGGGCGCCTGGAGACAGAGAATAGATAAACAAGGAGTTTCAGGGTCAGTACTCTGGGGTTACTAACCTGACGTTACTAATCTGGTGTTACTAATCTTGGGTTACTAATCTTGGGTTACTAATCTTGGGTTACTAATCTTGGGTTACTTAACTGGGACCACTAATCTGGGGTTAGTTATCTGAGAAAATTAATCTCATATTACTGATCTGAAGTCGCTAGAAGAACAGTTAGCAGTGGATGGAGAAGCTGCTCCGCCATTTTTCAGGTGTTAAAAATAAAGTTTCAGATTCATGCCCAGCAGATTAGCTTCACAACGAGGCAACAAAAAGGCTGAAATTCCGACATTCCCATGAAGCCAGGACAGAGACATGTTCCCTAACTTCCATCTCACAAGTATGGGTACAAATCAAATCTACGGATTAATTCTGCAACTCAAAAAATACCAGAAAGTACGTTCTAAATATCTGTCCCAAATTTTACACGCCTACTCCAGAATCAGATTTCTTTAATCCTGGCCAATCACAGAGAAGAGAAGATTTTCCACCAGACTTTACATCATGTGAAGACATGTGACCACGTCCAGCACAGCTCCCAAAAGATGAGCCGGTTTATGGAAACTTTTTATTCATCCATAAACCAAGCAGCTGCGTAAAATGTGGGACTTCAGACTAAATCTGTACCAGTCCACCTGACTGGTTCCAGTACTTGGTCCAGTTACAACCTTTGTCCCTGTCCTTTACACACAGAGCGATAAAAATATGGAAAGATGTCTGACTTTGACTCACATTCTGAAACTGTCTGAACGGGACAAACTGGACGATGTCCCTCATGGCGGCTTCGCCAGACATTGAGCGCAGGCACCCACTGTCTCCGTCCAGGAACTCCATTGCGCTGAAGTCGGCTTCACCCACTCCGATGATGATGATGGACATGGGCAGCCGGGACGCGTTGACGATGGCGGAGCGCGTCTCGTCCATGTCTGTGATGACGCCGTCGGTGATGATCAGCAGGACGAAGTATTGCTGCAGGACAACAGAGATGTCAAGAGGACATAGATGTTAGGAGGACAGAGACCTCAAGAGGACATAGATCCCACATCACTCCATCCATCCATCCATTCCCGCTCCTATGAGGGATACTAACAGCTGCAGTGGTCTGCTGGACGGCCTGTTTAGCGAAGCATGCTACATGGTTGATGATAGGGGAGAAGTTGGTGGGACCGTAGAGTTTAACCTGAGGCAGACAGACCCTGTAGGCCTCCACCACACCTTGGATGCCTACAAACACACAGAGCAGGTGTCACACAGGTAAGACAGGAAGTAAAAGGTATGTCCACCAGGCCATGATCAGATAACACACCTGCACAAAATGGATTGGATGGGTTGAAGTTGAGAGGAAACTCGTGAGAAACCTGGAAGACAGTGAGAGCTGATGAAACCCCCTGTTAACACCACCGTGACATTTCTGCAGGTCAGAGATGTAAACGTCAGCTTCACCTGCCAAGATGGCGGAATCTGGGCCCCAAAACCAAACGCAGGAAACATCTTGTCACTGCACACAGGATAAAATCAGGAGCTTCAACCAAAGAAACTGACACCACCACATGCTAACAGAGCTAAAAGACCTAAAAGAGCTAACAGAGCTAACACAGTTTACTGAGCTAACAGAGCTAACTGAGCTAACAGAGTTAACTGAGCTAACAGAGCTAACTCAGTTAACTGAGATAACACAGCTAACTGAACAAACTGAGCTGCCAAAGTTAACTGAGCTAACATTGCAAACTGCGCTAACACAGTTTCCTGAGCTAACAGAGCTAACTGCGCTAACAGAGCTAACACAGTTAACTGAGCTAACAGAGCTAAAAGAGCTAACTGAACTAACTGAGCTAACAGAGCTGAAAGAGCTAAGAGAGCTAACTGTTGGTGAAGAGATGGTAGAGTATTAGGGGTTAATACATTTCTCACATGGACCAGATTCCCACCTGTCATAGTCCTGGATGACGTTCCCCACAGACCAAATAGCCGTCAGGTACTCGTTGACGCCCTGAGGACTGATGTAATGGAGGGACTGAGGGGACCGCGGGTCCCCGTTGGAGCCCGTGAAGTCAACAGCGACCTGATGGCAGACATGCAGGTTAATAGAGGAGAACAAGAGTCTGGAAAACCCGGAGAGACCAGGAGAGGTGGCGAACTCACAGTGAAGTTGATCTGACAGCCTCCCATTATGTAATCCAGGAAGCTGTACTCCTTCACCACCTGCAACACAAACCGGCTGCTTAAATGTCCTCACACAACACACAAAACCAGAACCAGGACCAGAACCAGAACAAGGACCAGACCTGGCAGAGCTTGACGGACACCACTCCGGAGTTCTTGTATCCCTTCTTCTTCTGCTTCTTTTTGCTGTTGATGCATTCAAACTCTGCCTGCAGAGACAAACAGGAAGGAGGTCAGAGATGAGGTGCAGATCAATAATCAAAAATTATGTAACAGAACTAAAACAAGCTCAACATCGTATATATTCATACACTTACAACTCTGTGTCAAATGTAAATAACAGCAGAAAGTTCATAAAAGTACAACGTTTTATTCATCTGTCATGATGTTTAAATTCTACTGGGAATAAAATCTGATACGAGGAGAATTTCCTCCAGATATTTGAGGAACCGGGTTGTACATGAAGAAATAATCCTGGCTGGACAGGATGAAGACCCAGAGACCAACATGAACTCGTACCGGAGACGTCCGCGATGCCTCTTCCAGCCGTTTCATCGTGGTCTCAAAGGAGCCGATGAGGTCATGTGATCCATCATCATCATAGTCATAGCACTCCACCTGAACAGAAGGGAACGGCGTCAGGCTGCAGCCGGACGGAAAAACCTGGGAACTCACATCTGCTGCAGGAAAACTAGACTACATGAGCCACTTCAGTCAAACTCATGTCGTCATGACGACGAGGAGGATTCTACATAACGCATCCATTCGTCTGTCAGTCCTTCCATCCATTTGTCATATCACCCATCCATTGATCCATCCTTCCTATTATCCATCCATCCAATTATGTGTCCATCCATCCGTCATATCATCTATCCATCCATCCTACTATCTGTCCATCCATCCATCCATCCATCCATCCATCCATCCATCCATCCATCCATCCATCCATCCATCCATCCATCCATCCATCACTGTGTTCACGATGAGGTCTGACTGAAGCGTCTCTCTGGAGGTGAAACAAACATGCAGAAGTGGTGGAAGTTTCTGGAGGAAGACGTGGACAGAAAGGCAGAACAGCCTCAGACAGACGCCTCCGATGCATCGACTGTACTCGTTTCCATCAGCTTCATTCACACACACATCACCCAGGAATTGATGGGAAGATGGAAAACACACAAACTCTAGGAAACTCACTTGTCCTGAACTCTGGAAACCTGCTTCCTTCCTGACATGTTGGCTTCAGAAGTTAAAGAAACGAACATCATCAGGCTACGTCTACATATAATCATCGTGTTAAGATGTTTGGATGTGAAAAGGAAAAATGGGATATTTCAGGAGCGCCGGGGTTGTGTCCTCAGCGGGAAAATAGAAATAAGGAGGAAATGTGCAGCAGTCTGAGATGACATTACTTTGATGGATCTCTCCATGTCCCCTCCACACAGAGACTGCAGCGGGATCCGGAAGGGCTTCCACGTCGGGTTCAGGTTATTCTTCACCACCTGGAAACACAGGAATGGAATCAGGTGCAAACACCGGAGCATCGTGGAGTTATTTTCCTGATCAAATAAATAATTTTTTTAGTCTTTTTTTCATAAAACAGTAACATTGTAATCAAACTGCAGGGGTGGAATGCCACTGTACTTCCGTAGATTTAGTTGTGGATACTTTTACTTCTCTACAATGTGGTGCATCACGTTGCAGATTTGACATGCTTCCTCAACTGTCTAACACATTGCTAGGCAACCTGCAACTTTAAAGACTATTTTTGCCATGACAGGACGATAAAACCAGTAAAGTGAAATCTCGTGTGAAGTTATTTTTATCAGTATCCGTATGGAAAATAAGTCCAGGTTCATCCTGAATGGATTTATGGGACCAGTAACCAGAAGGGAACTGGTCCACTTTTTCCTGTTTATCCTGATGATGGAAAAGCCTGGAAGGCAGAGATTCCTTCTTCATCTACAGGAAACATGTTTAACATGCAGAATATCCTAAGTAAACGCAGCATCTGCTCATGTCGGCAAGCACAGCAAAGTAAAGGACTGGGCTGGTTTCCACTGGTTCTGCAGTGAAACCAACAATCTGAGCTCTGCTCGTCACATGACGCTGGTGACTCAGACCAGAGGATGAAACCAGACCTCAGGCTTGAGAGCCAGCAGCAACGTTCTGCTGGTTAATCTAACCAGCTCAGATTAACCAGGTTAGATCAGATGTGTCAGTCTACCAGCAGCATTAATCTGCAGCATCACAGACTAACTCCGGTCACCTCGGTCCGGTGAGCGAGCTGCCAGCTCCCACTCTCCGTCAGCTTGTAGAATTCCAGGTACGGATCAGACTTCCCGAAGAAATCCTGCAGAGCAAAAAGAGACTGAATGAAACAAAAAATCTAAAATTAATGTGAAATGAAAGCAGCTCAGATTTCAGACAGAATCCCCACCTTGTTGTCCAGTTTTCTGGCTTCCATCTCAAAGTTCACCACCCTGTTGTCCTTTATCTCCTCTGCACTGATCTACAACAATAAACAGGAAACAAACATGTAAACAGGAAATAAACAAGTAAACAGGAAACAAACAAGTAAACAGGAAACAAACATGTAAACAGGAAGCAAACAAGTAAACAGGAAACAAACAAACAAACAGGAAACAAACATGTAAACAGGAAACAAACAAACAAACAAACAGGAAACAAACATGTAAACAGGAAACAAACAAGTAAACAGGAAACAAACAAGTAAACAGGAAACAAACAAGTAAACAGGAAACAAACAAGTAAACAGGAAACAAACATGTAAACAGGAAACAAACAAGTAAACAGGAAACAAACAAACAAACAGGAAACAAACAAACAAACAGGAAACAAGTAATCAGGAAACAAACAAGTAAACAGGAAACAAACATGTAAACAGGAAACAAACAAGTAAACAAGAAACAAACATGTAAACAGGAAATAAACATACAAACAGGAAACAAACAGGAAACAAACAAGTAAACAGAAACAAACAAGTAAATAGGAAACAAACAGGAAACAAACAAGTAAACAGGAAACAAACAAGTAAACAGGAAACAAACATGTAAACAGGAAATAAACATACAAACAGGAAACAAACAAACAAGTAAACAGGAAACAAACAAGTAAATAGGAAACAAACAAACAGGAAACAAAGAAGTAAACAGGAAACAAACAAACAAATAAACAGGAAACAAGCAATTAATCAGGAAACAAACAAACAAACAGGAAACAAACATGTAAACAGAAAACAAACAAACATGGCCAGTAAGACTTCGGGTTTGTTCCTCACCGTGATGGTCCCCTTTCCTGCCGGCGTCTTGTTCTTTAGGACGAGCGGTCGGGTCAGATTCTTACTGGATACGATCTGAAGAGAAAAGCAGAAAAGCAGCTTCAGTTAAAGGAAAAGACTCCTGCAGCCTGCAGAACGACACATCAACACGGCAACAACACAGCAGAGGAAACATGTGAGCTCGGATTACACAGCAGGCTTATCACACATGTCTCACATCCTACTCCTATCAGATGAAACTGAACAAGTCCAACTAGATCTAGAAAGACCAGGAAAGCTGTTCATCTCAGAATATTAATGCCAGCAGGATTACGTCTCATTTTATGTTTGGAGATATGTTTTCATATGAAGGTAAACCATCCTTCACACAGAGACTCAGAGCTGGAGGAAGATCAGCTGGAAAAACAAGCCATCATCACATTTTCTGGGAAGAAATGACTGTAGAGAAATTCACTAGGAAAAAACACAGATCATTTTCAATTCACTGGTTTGGTTTCTAAATGGTGTGTTTAGCCTTCGTTCCTCCAGAAATGATGTGTGGAATATTCTGTTGGCAACAGGGAAAACAGCTCTGGAATACCCGGAGGCACGTTTTTCTCTGAGCCCTCCAGGACCGGAGCAGGACACCCTGCTCTAGCCTACAGATGGACATTTCTGCACCGTTCTGGGGGTGGTGGGTAAAATATGTGAAACCTTTCATACCTGACTTACTGCAAATACCAAACAGAAGACAAATTAAACTTATTTATTCTTAATTCATTTATACTGCAGCATAAATGCACAACCCAGGAGCTTCAGTCCTTCTCAGTCTGATGAAGCGATGCCTTTTACAACTGCAGCTGTTCTTCCCTTATACTTCGGTTTTAGTAGGAATTCTGTTTAATAAGTAAAGTAAATTTAAAAGAAGCAGAAACCTGACCTGACCCAGGGTGCACTCCAGCTCCCCCAGGAAGTCGTCATCATTCAGGTCAATCGTCTTGTTGTCGATGTCGTAAATCCCAAACTTCAGCTTCTGAACCATTTCAAAACAATAGTCTACGACAAACTTTTTGGCAAACTTTGGGTCGAGGCAGTTCTGGACTTTCTCTGTAAGCCCCACCTGTTGAGAAAGAAAGGATGCAGAAAACAGATGAAACTTTAACCAAATGATAAAGGAAGTTACTGACACACAGTGTGTGATGAAACAGGAAGTGTAAACTTTCACTACTGAGGGGGTTAACAATTAACACGACACATTGGTGTGTTTCTGTATGAACGCATCCGTCCACCATACTCACCTCATACCACTGAGACTCTGAGCTGCTCATCAACAGAACACACAGAGGGTCCGACTTGGAGCCGATATCCCGGTCCAGAAGGTTCTGACAGGCCACAGTCAGCTCCACCTTGGTCACACACTGGGCGGCCATGTCTACCTGTTCACACAGACATGACGATTTCTGGTGACCCTTCACACCAAGACTGCACCTAGATGTGTGTATGTAT
>JBAFTA010000020.1:23135591-23151791 GCA_036919975.1 Melanotaenia parkinsoni
GGTTAGCTCTGAAGACTAACTGGGACATTTTGAACCGTTTAATGGTGTCAGAAACCCCCCTCGCCACAAGAAGAAAAAAAAAAGGTTTTATTTAACTTTAACTTGAAGCAGTCATGTCAACATTAACCACCGACCTAATTATTTTAAGTAGTTAACTAACCAACCACAAAATGTACCGTGTGTTAACTGAAAGCTAGCGATACGTTGTTTAGCTAGTTAACCTGATGTAGCTAACGGGTTGGGTTCATAGGTTCGGTTCCGTTCGGCTGGGTCGGTAGCTAAAGGGTAGCAGCAGTAATATTACAGTTTTTATGTGAAGCAGAAAGATGGAAAATGTGATATATTAAGCAAGAACGCGGTTCAATGGGTGTGGAGCATAGAAGCTACAGTAACCTGGTAGTTTTAATGACATAAAATGAGCATCTAACATAATGCTAACAGGCTAAAGCTGACAACTGGTAAGACTTCCACACATCATGGTTAATATTTATTTATTCAGACTTACTGTGGAAAAAATGTCAGACTTTATGCAGAAAATGTTGCCGTCTCCTATAAAACTTGTGTTTACGCAGAGATTATTTACTCCTTCCTGCGGCGTGAAAAGGCCACGCCCATCAAGAACCTGTGGAGCTTGATTGGCTCCAAATGGACTGCGTCATTCCTGGAAAGAGGGCGTGAAGTGAACGGAAAAGCTGATGTCATGCTAAAGATTTCAAATAATTTTAATCAAGTTAAAAACAACGGATTCAGTTAAAAAAAAAAAAATAGATGAAAGAACATAATCCATTATCAGTCCGTCAGTAAAATGGGTCCCCGGGTTGGGAACCTACATCTTATTAAACGTTTTTTTCTCTCCCTCCATCCCTTCCTCCTCCTTCTGTGTTTTCCAAAATCTAAATTGGTTAGGGATTAGGGATGAGTTGAGTCATCACTTTAAGGTGCCTTTTGAGACTTCACACTCCCCCACAACAAAGCTGAGATTTTTTAGTGAACTTCATATTTATTGCATTAAGTAGATGTTAGGCTGTTAGAAATGGGTGTTGGTCAAGCTCCCACTTTTTATATAAATTTACTGTGAGCAAACAAAGCAAGCAAGTAGCAGAATATGTCCACCCTGTCAGGGACATATTCATAGTAGACTAAATACATTGTCATTACTTACTGATTGTAAAATGTACATTTTTAGGGTCCCTTTTGTCCTTATTTTAACAATATATTTCAGTTAATGGTAAAAGTATTTGGTAAATATATAAATCATGTCAATTTTTTGTTTTTCTATAAAATCTGTTCAGGTGGATCTTTTCTAAATACAACAAACAACAATGATATCTGGTCAAACTTTCCAGCACAGCTCTTTGGCTTTCATCTGTTTATAAAGAAATCAGAGAAAATGTTTAGCTAACCTGTAGAAGTAATGTGTTCATTTAGTAAAAAAAATAATAATAAAACATGAAAACGACAGGGTAGACAATGACATAACAGGGTGGACTTGGACATGACAGGGTGGACACATTGTGGAACTTCATTTGATAAATGCAGAAAATTTAAGGAAATCGTTTTGAAAAAAAAAACTTCAAGTTGGAGTACAAACTGGAGCTTGTACTTCTTCAGAATGATCACAAACAATCAGTTGCTTCTCTGGGTTTGATTTTGCATTTACATATTTTCTTCTGATCCCTTCAATCAGAGATGTATGCAAAAGAAGGGTTTTTTTTTAATGGGTGACTTCACTTTTTGATGTGCCAACAAAGTATTAAATTTTGCACAAGGTGATTTTGAAGTATGTTTTGTTTTGGCTCTGTGTAACCTCTTCCTGTATTTATTAGTTTACATTTTCTCTTTTGCAAGCTCCAATAGTTCCATCTGTTTTTTCTTTTCTTTTGTTTTTTCAATTTTCTCTTTAAACTTCTCCGAATGCTTTCCCCTTGAAGCTGTCACCTAAAACACAAACATTTAGTGAGGATTTCAATCAGCTTAGTTATCAATATGTTAATTTGTGAGGACGGAAAAAGTTGATCACTTTTCTTCAAATAAATTGAAACTATCTAATCAGTCATCAGCTTTACATTAAGGTATCTAACCTGGAGGCCTGCTGGGGAGCCGGGTGGTGTCTCTGCAGCAAAGCCCTGACCCTGTTTCTGGCTCTAGCTATTTTTTTTATATTCTCTCTCCATTTCTTTTTTCTTGCTCTCTTCTCCCTCTCACTAAGCTCATTGACACCCTTCTTCTTCCCAGACTCTTTTTTCCATTTTTCTCTCTTTCTCGAGGTACTTTCTCCTTCTCTCTGGGTCTGCATCACCATGTTCTTGATATGCTATCTCAGCTACTTTTCATCTCATTCCTTGAAAAACACAATTCAAAATGTTCTCTTGTACATTTTAACCGAAGGCACATGTACATTAGACCTGCCATTTCAAACTAGGCTCGCTGATACCAAATCAACAAAAAAAGTTTATGTTGTCCTCTCCTATCTGTGTATGACATATTATTTTTAAAATGTGTGTAATCGCTGTCGTATAAAATTAGTAGAATATGCCCTAAACTATGTGCATGTTCTTACTTTATTTAATTATGTCCACCCTGTCATGGCAGGCTCGCTGACAGGGTGGACATTTTTGGCTAATATTATCATTTAATGAGCACATAGTAGACATTTATTTAGCTGCATGATTCAGTTAACAAGCTGACTGTGCACAATTTAACAAACATATTTCAAATTTCTAAAAGTTTCTTTTATTCATCGATATTTCACGATGACAGAGTCGACATGTTAAGCTTGACAACACCCAGTTATATTTACAGTGGGATGAAAAATACAAAATATAAGTGTAAATACTTACTTTGCAACTATCTGCTAACTGCTTGCTGCTGCTGTAACCTGTGAATTTCCCCGTCCGTGGGATCAATAAAGTTTATCTAATCTAATCCACTGTCTCAGCCACCACTGAAGAAAGATCAAACGCTGGCAGTGATGTCACTAAACACATGAGGAGGTTTCTTAAAGGGCTGGTTATCCGGTAATGACAGGGTGGACAGTGATTTCAGGGACACAAAAAGTTTAATATAATTGTGAAAATAGAACATATTTGATAAAAAAATGTTTTATGAAGAAAGTTGTTGTGTACAATAATGCCATGTAAAAAGAATTTTTTGATTTAGTGTAATTTTACTACTTATTAAACACACACCAGTTAAAAAAAGCTGAAATCCTGTACATGCAATAAAAAGTGCATAAAATGAAGGAAAAATGTTTTAAGAGACTTTTCATTGTGCCAATATGTGTGTAAATGTTTGGCCATTGATAATAAGACCCCAGAGTTTGATTATGTTTCCATGATAGTTGTGTGACTGTGATGAGGACCCAAAAGGAACCTTATGGTGACTCAGTTATGACCTTATGACCCGTCCGACCTGAGCCTCGTGGTGAAACCTCAGGAGGAACGGTCAGAAACATTTCAACATTTAACCAATGTTTTTATTTCTCACTGATCTGAGTCCTGTTTCTTCAGTGTTTGGATCAATGTCAGAACACAGAAAACCCAAATCCTTCTCCTCCATCACCCAGTCTGCTTAAACAACCATCAAACCAAATTTTTCACCAATCAGTTCTTCATTTTTACAGCAAAAACAGGTGTAATTATCCTTTTTTCCCTTTAACATTAGTCCAGATCTGGGATCACACACTTTTACATGAAATAAGAGGCTGTGCATCTGAATCATAGGCAATATTTATTTAACATGTTCATATAAAAGCACTTTATCTCAGTTTTACACGATTAAAAAGATCATCATAAAGCTCTAAGTGGCTACAATGGCTTGTCATTTCCCTTCGAGGATTAGTAAAGCATTTCTGTTTCATACAAGTGCTTCTGTTTTGGTGCAGAACATGGCAGAGATAAAACTCCGGATAAAACCGACATCATGACGCAGACAAGAATCAAACATGAGGCAGTTCCACAGTCATACGTGTAAACAACAACGAATAATTCGTATGTAAATATCCAGATGCATCAGTAATTCCTCGTAAGACAGAGTGAACCTCATTTTTAGTGTAAACAGACATTTTATGATGTCACATCTTCATGGCAACTGATGAATAAAATGAATCCCTGGTTGAACTCATTGGTGGAGGCAAATATAAAAAGAACTCAAGAAAAAAACAACAGCTGTGTGTTAGAAAATTTAATGTTTTATACTGCATTTAGTTTGGAGACAGAGATCGGGGAGTAATGTTTGTGCAGAATTTGGGGGGGGTGCTTTGTGTGTGTGTGTGTGTGTGTTTGTGCGGCTGTTTGAAAGACGGTGTTTTTTTTGTTGTGTAGTCTCTTTTTGATGTGTGTAAAGGTTCACTTTGAAAAGCATGGAGTGATCTTTTCATGTAAAGCACTTTGTGTTGCCCCAGCATGAAAAGTGCTTTATAAAGTTTAAGTTTGGTAAATTGTGTTAAAGGAACATTGTGTCACATCTTCTGTTTTGTGGCCAGAATCCATGTCTGCATGTATATGTGTGTTATCACAGGTGAAGTATGACCTCCGCTAGTGATCTGACACATTTTTGTAAGGGAAGAATTTTAGATTTGTTCATTCATGTGACGGGTAAGCCGGTAGCGCAGTGCCATGTCAGTCAGACGATAAATAAGAAAAATGCAGCAGCAGCACAGGAGCCGTTTCACCAGCGTAACCAGGCGATACAAAGAGGAAAAACATGGGGCTAGTCTTCTCCAGGTGGAAGCAGCTCCAGAAGGAGAAAGATTTTAAAAGGATGCTGAAGTTGCAGCTTTCTCCTGGACAAGTAAGTCACTGGTGCTGCCTAAATTAGCCTAAAGCTAACTGTTTCATTGGGTTTTGTTAGACAGTGTTGCTCTTACCATAGTTACCACGGTGACCATGGGCAGCTTAACAAAGGTTTCTACTAAAATACACCAGTCTCATTGGTACAGAAGTGAATGTTTACGTGGTTTCAGTCATCATAGTCACGGTAAACAACTAAAAGCCGGTGGGAAGGCTTTATAAGCTGGTTTTACTGGGACTAAAAGCCGGTGCTGTGTGGAGGCCAGTTCCCAGGTCCAGATCTGTTCCCGCTGTTGGAACCATCCTTCCTTCTTAACACAGAGGAACCATATCTGACAGTGAATTCCCGTCCACCAGATGTTTCCCCCTGACCAGTTATGATCCAGAGAGAACTTCTTCACCTGAGTGTGTTAAGTTTGAAACACAGTAAGTGTGTTACTGGTTAATACTTATGTGTGTTTCACGGTGATCACACATGTATACTGGTATTGTGACGTAAACAGAAGTAGGAAAACTGCGTTGTTGTTAATATGGTGGCAGTGAATAAAGTTAAGGTTCTACTTCAGAAGTGGGTTCTTTGTGTGTAACTGAGTGAACACGCCATGAACTATCGGATGACATGCTTCATGGGTGTTGTCGAGGCTTTTTGACACATGGCGGCTACCGTTGTTACTTTTAACAGATAATCTGTTCTGTAAACATTGCGCTGACATCTGGAAACTGTGTGGGTGCAGGTGTGAGAAATGGGGGGACGGGGGTGTATTAATAAAGACATGTAGATTAGACCTTCAGACTGTCATGTACACAGCTGATAAACACCAGACCAGGAACATGGATGTTATTAGCTGCACTTCAGTGGAATAAAGTAAACTAAATTTATGAAAGTTAATATCTGACGATGATGGTGACAAATGCTGGGGAATCTAAAACATCTTTACGTTTCAGCTGTTCCAACACGACCGTAGGACGAAGAAGGCTGGTTTTCAGAGAGCATCGCTGGGGGGAGCTGACGGTGGATGAGGAGCATCGCCGTGAGGTGGCTTCAGGTTCATGCTGTTGAAGAAGCCAGACACCTGACCCGGGATTTCCGCCAGGACATTCTGAGCGAGCGTCTCCCGAGGACACTGAGACGAGACAGAGACAAGAACAATGGACAAATATCTGAATATACGAGGCAAATAAATAAAGACATGGATTATTATTTCTGAAGATCCCAAAACTCAAATTCCTGAGTCAGTTTTGTTCCCAAATGTCAACATTGAGCAGAAGAACGTCCCTCAGACCAGATGTAACGTCCTCACGTCCCACAGACCGTGAGATATAAAACTAAGTGCTGGGTATTTGTGTTTCTAATCAGAGCTCTGGGTACGTTACAGGAAACAGGCAAGATAGGAGGAAGGAGAAGGTCGGGGTCATACATGTCTAGATAGGATGAGGGTCTCTGGGGGTTTCTGAGGTAGGATGGAGGTCTCTGGGGGGCTTCAGGCCAGATAAATTGAAGAATGAGGCCACCTGGTCCGGCAGCTCAGCCAGAACGCTCTGAGCGAGGGCTGCAGCACCTGCCTGGAACAACATGGCCTCGTTTAAATGTTGACATAATTTCAGGACTGTGCAGACCAGACCAGATCAGACCAGACAGGACTGAGTCAGACTAGATCTTGCTGGAACTCACATTCTGAAACTGTCTGAATGGGACAAACTGGACGATGTCTCTCAAGGCGGCCTCGCCAGTAGCTGATTGCAGAACTCCATTGTCTCCGTCCAGGAACTCCATGGCGCTGAAGTCAGCCCCGCCCACCCCGACAATGATGATGGACATGGGCAGTCGGGACGCCTGGACGATGGCGGTGCGCGTCTGATCCATGTCGGTGATGACGCCGTCGGTGATGATCAGCAGGACGAAGTATTGCTGAGAAACAACAGAAAAGAAACAACAAGGAAGTTAATACTCCTACAGAGACCTGAATTCAGACCAGACCACGGGCCTCGTTTATCAAGCTGGCATAGGAACAAAAACCGGCGTACGCCAAATATTGTCAACTTTTGGGATTTCTGAAAACCAAACTTGATGGGAAAATGTTCCTACCACCACACAAACTCTGACCCAGGTGTACGCACAGAATCTAGCAAAACGATGACACCAACGGTACAGAATAAAATCCATCAAATGATGTGAAATGTGAGACATTTCTGCACAATCCACCTTTACCTTTCACACCACATGATAGATATTAAAGCTGCTTGTAGAAATGAATAAAGACACACATTCCATATTAATTCTTCTAAGAGTACACGCTCGGGGCAAAAAGAAAACAAACAAAAAAACTTTTCCGCTACCGAGCCATCATGGAAATTATGTGATGAATAAGTATTACAGGCGTCCACCTGACCATTTATAGCCACCACGTGGGTGTGAGAAGGCGTTTTCTTTAGAGCTGATTCTGATTTATGAATAGAAACAGTCATGGGACATGCATGGGCGCGTTTTGATAAATCTGAAAGTAGAAGTGCGCAGCATTTGCTGTTTGCACTGCAGATGCCACCTGTAGTTTTCTTTGCTACGCACACTTTTATAAATGAGGCCCCAGGTCATAGACCGGAATCCAGACCACCGGCAGATGGATAGGTCAGTTAGAACAGGATCTATGGATGGTGGTCTGCGATTGGTTAGAGCAGGGTCTATAGACGGTAGTCTGTGATTGGTTAGAACAGGGTCTATGGATGGTGGTCTGTGATTGGTTAGAACAGGGTCTATAGATGGTAGTCTGCGATTGGTTAGAACGGGATCTATAGATGGTGGTCTGCGATTGGTTAGAACGGGTCTATAGATGGTAGTCTGCAATTGGTTAGAACGGGTCTATAGATGGTCTGCGATTGGTTAGAACAGGGTCTATAGATGGTGGTCTGCGATTGGTTAGAACGGGGTCTATAGATGGTGGTCTGCGATTGGTTAGAACGGGGTCTATAGATAGTGGTCTGCGATTAGTCAGAACGGGGTCTATAGATGGTGGTCTGCGATTGGTTAGAACAGGGTCTATAGATGGTAGTCTGCGATTGGTTAGAACAGGGTCTATAGATGGTGGTCTGCGATTGGTTAGAACGGGGTCTATAGATGGTGGTCTACGATTGGTTAGAACGGGGTCTATAGATGGTGGTCTACGATTGGTTAGAACAGGGTCTATAGATGGTGGTCTGCGATTGGTTAGAACGGGGTCTATAGATGGTGGTCTGCGATTAGTTAGAACGGGGTCTATAGATGGTGGTCTGCGATTGGTTAGAACAGGGTCTATAGATGGTAGTCTGCGATTGGTTAGAACAGGGTCTATAGATGGTGGTCTGCGATTGATTAGAACGGGGTCTATAGACGGTGGTCTGCGATTGGTTAGAACGGGATCTATAGATGGTGGTCTGCGATTGGTTAGAACGGGGTCTATAGATGGTGGTCTGCGATTGGTTAGAACAGGGTCTATAGATGGTGGTCTGCGATTGGTTAGAACGAGGGGCTATAGATGGTGGTCTGCGATTGGTTAGAACAGGGTCTAGAGATGGTGGTCTGTGATTGGTTAGAACAGGGTCTATATAGACGGTGGTCTGTGATTGGTTAGAACGGGTTCTGGACTGTAAACTTCTGTTCCATTAGCAGTTGGTAGAGACATACTGATCAGGATGATCACAAATAAGTTTAAACCGATCAGGATCAATCTAATGTGCATGTTATTGGTTCAGAAGCTCTGAGTGATGAGTGAAAGATGAACAGGACAGGAGTGGTTTCATCATTTTCTAATGTTGTTGCATTGAACGTTGGAACCGAACCAGATGGACAGAACAAACGTGGATTTTATGTCAAATGTATAAATTTTAGTCATGATGACCCAGTTCTGAGGGATTACTGGAGGCAGAAAGTTCAGGGGGTAGACCAGTTTGATAACAGGAAGGTTGTAGGTTCAAATCCCACTTCAACCCAGTCAATCTGTCATTGTGCCCTTGGGCAAGACACTTCACCCTCCTTCTCTTGTTGGTGATAATTTTTTTCTTGTGTGATATCTTAATTCCTCAAGCTTTATCGTAGTTTCTTGTGTTTTTTTTGTAGTTTTTCTTGGTTTCCCATGGATTGTTCATAGGTTGTCTTGGATATTCATGGTTTCTCTTTTTGTCTTGCAGGTTTTTAAAGTTTTTTTTGGTTTCTTGTGGATTCCTTTGGTTTGTCATAGTTTCTTAGTTTTTATTGGTTTCTAGTGGTTTTTCATAGTTCGCCCTAGTTCCTCATGGTTTCTCATAGTTTGTTTTGGTTTCTTGTGTGTTCTTTGTTTCTCATAGTTTTTTTTGATAGTTTCTTGTGGTTTCTCATAGTTTTTTTTTATAGTTTCTCTAGGTTTCTCTGTTGTTTTTTTTTTATTTTCTCATGGTTTCTCTTGGGTGTTTTTTGTAGTTTTTTTTTGGTTTATCTTGGTGTTAAGTGGTTTTTCTGTTGGGTTTTCTTGGGTTTTTTTTCATGAATTCTCGTGGCTGTAAATGGATTCTGTGAACTCACCGAGGCGGATTGCTGCTGCAAGGCCTGTCTGCCAAAATGAGCCACATGGTTGATGATTGGGGCAAAGTTTGTGGGACCGTAAAGCCTCACCTGCGATAGACACTGCTGATAGGCTGCGACCACACCCTCTACACCTGGAAAACACACAGAAACAGGCCTGATGGCATGACATCAAACACACGTTGAAAAATCAATTCAGAAAATGTGGAGATTTGGACCGCGAGCTACATAAACACAGAGTTATATTTTTATAGTGACACTGAAGATTGTTCCAGTTTCTCCACATTCATGATTCAATCAGAGAGTAAAAGAGGAAAAGCTGCAGGTTTCTGGGTAAATGAATGAAAACTGAAATGAGAGAACGAACAGAGCTGATATTACCTGCACAGAATGGCTCTGATGGCTTGAAGTTGATGGGAAACTCATGGCTGACCTGCAAACACAAGTAGCTGCTAATCTAATCCAACATGAGCAGAAAAACACTATCCAAATATGTCTGTAATGAGAAAATCACCTGCCACGTTGGAGGTAACTGAGCACCGAAACCAAAGGCGGGGAACATCTTGTCACTGTCAAATAAAAGGCAGTTAAATAAAAGACCGATGTCCCACATGTCCAACATCTATGATCAAACACAGAGTGACTAAAAATCAGCTGCTGGATCTGGATCCCTCTAGGAAATTTATTGGATGAATTCTAATGGAGCAGGAAAAGCTGTTGTGTGACAGTACATAAAGATGGTGATCAGTGTAATTTCTGTTAGAAAGTGGTAAAATCTGCATATTGGTGGAAAGTCTTTGGTTTAAATTTGAACTGAGACTGAAGCCTTTTGGAAATTTGTCTTCCAGAACTAAAGAGAAGAACCTCTGAATGTTTCTGGACTAGGATCTCAGATAAAACAGGTTTCTAGGACCACCTTCTTCCACTTAGGTTATATTCCCAAAATGAGGGAAAAGGTTCACAGGTGAGATCATGTGACTTAAGGGTGGACTCTAAACTGAGTTCTGCATGAAGACGCTTTAATCAAAGGTCAGACCGCTGACGCAGGACATTCCTCTAAATGATAAGAACTTCATGCTGACTCTGAGTCTGGTAGGTCTTATTTAACCAAACATTAACCATCATGGGCTTAATCTGGTAAAAACTACAGTTACAGAAGCAGCTTCGTTCCACAAGCTTTTTTTAGTTATTTATTTACTTCTGTTTTTTCTTCAAGGTTTTATCTTTTGTCTTGATTTTATCTTTAGGTTTCAGATATTGTAATTGGTGGAGCTCTGGGGACTGTTTACATGTTTTTCCTTGTTGGGGTCATCATGTCTTCCTGTTCTTACTCTTTTAGAGTATGTACACATGGACGGATGGACAGACAGATGGATGGACGGACGGTCAGGTGGATGGATGGAAAGACACATGGGGGGGTTATTTTCTGAAGACACAGCATGGAGACGTCTCACCTGTCGTAGTCTTGGACAACGTTACCAACGGCCCAGATAGCAGCCAGGTACTCGTTGTAGCCTTGGGGGTTGATGTAGTGCAGGGAGGTGGGCAAGTGGGGGTTTCCATTGGAGCCTGTGAAATCAATGGCAATCTGACCCCAACATGAGGCAGAAAGTCTTAAATATACCCAGAAATCCATGAAAACACAATAAATGTATATGACAGCGATATTTATCAGGTAGAACCCACAGTGAAATTAATCTGACATCCACCCATGATGTAATCCAGGAAGCTGTACTCCTTCACCACCTGCAGGGAAACACGAGAAGATCATCAGTCTGCTGAGGTGCTGGACTGCAGGGACCTTGTGGAATGGGAAAGAACTCAGTGGGCTGAGGAAATCCCGGATTAAAATCCTAGGTAACGCTGTTGCCATGGAGACATTATGCTGTAATCTATGAAATGTGTGATCGGTTCACTGAAACAACTCGGACTGTTGAAGTCATGTGATCACGTTCGACCTGAGCCGGTGGTTCTGCTGAGGAATTATCGTCCAGCAGCAGGTAGACGCACACATCAGAGACCTGAAGCAGGAAGCAGGACCCAGATCTCTCTCTGTTACCTGGGTTACACAAACATTCAGGATCCTGATCAGTGGTACTACGAAGCAGGTTATCAACTCAGTAGTTCAACCAAGAATTTTCCAAATGGATTGGAGCACGCTCACATAAAAGGGGCGGAGTTTGCAGCATCTGACCAATCACAGACATGGAGAAACCCTGCAGAGTACCTACTGTACACCACCATGGAGGAGCAGACCATTGTTCTTCCCTAAAATGAAAAATTAAACATCATCCAGGTCAGAAGCAACACTGTTGCCATAGCAACAGCCAGGAAGGAACACTGGCTCTGATAATGAGTAAATTGGTGAGATTGTAGAATATTAATTGATGGGACGATATTAACGGGCATGACTGATTATTATGACCTAGACATTTGGGGCGGAGCTTCAGGTCCTTCCTTTTCTTTGTATTTTCCATCCAGTTCTTTAGAGGCTCAGCATCCATGTGAGTGTTTGTGTTGGAGTATTAATTCCTCACCATGCCGACACGAGCAGTTGTGGTTCCATAAATTCATGGTTCTGCCATGTGTGAGCATTATCATTAAGCTCATTATCTCAGATTAACACTAGTGGAGCTAAATGGACTCGGGAACAAGTCAAGAACAAGGAAAGAAACATTCTTCAAAGCTCTGAGACATGGCTTCATTTCTTCATCTAAAGGATGCATCTGTCCCTAAAAACTCTTCCTCTCTTCTTCTAAGCCTCCTCTCACCATCCACCAACGTGGACAGGGTGTTCTAAGAATGGGCGGGACACTTTCTAGGAAACCTGCTTGGTCAGGAGGTGGAGCTTTTATACTCTATTACTATTACTATTATTATTATTATTATTATTATTATTATTATTATTGATCCCTGATCCAGAACATAACCTGTTCCGATGCAGGTAAGCCGTTCAGCTTAAGTTACCATGGTGATTTACCTGGTACGAAGTTAACAAGCGTCATAGGATGGAAAACCCCGGGTTAACCCAGAGGTTAACTGGATAAGAGAAAATCCAGCTTCCTGGTTCAGGCCATAGGTCTACCTGCAGGTTCAAGGTTCAAGGAATCTTTATTAGGGTAATTTGTTGTACAGTAAGCAGTAAAAACAGTCAGTCTGTCTGTTAGTCCTGCATCTCGTAGGATGTATCTGCAACCTGACGGAACCAGGAGGAACTCATGAGCCAGCTCTGATCAGCAAGGACTGAACAGGCCTTGCTTTGGACTCTGGTGTGATACAGGGCTGAGAGGTCCTTCAGGGAAATCCCTGCAACTTCCCCACAGTCTGACAATCTCCTGCAATCTGTTGTTGTTTTTAAGCCGTACCAACAGATAAAAGAGAAAGTTAAAAGGGATTCAATAAAACAAGAGTAAAACATTTGTCAACATTACACCATTAGCTCTCACGTGTTGTTAAACAGTCAACCAGCCAGGCTACAAGACCAGGATCCATGGATTCCCTTAATCTCTGCTAAAACGTGCTGCTGAATGCAGCTAAAAGCAGATGAAAAGTCAACGACGAGTAAAGGACCTGAGTCCCTCAAGGTGGGTTAAAACTAAATTCAGCAAGGTGCCTGCTGCATCCTCAACACCTCTGCCTGACCTGTAAGCGAACTGCAGCAGGTCCAGATTATCCTGGACCTGGGTCAGAAGTGATCCCTTAACCATTTTTCCTAATGACTTCATGAGCAGGGAAGTTAGTGCAACAGGTCTGAAGTTGTCTGGAGGTCTGGGAGATGCAAATCTGGATGCTGGAATAACGATGGGAGTCTTTCCAAAGTGAAGGCACTTTGTGAAGCTGGAGGGAAACTAAAAATATCTGCCAGGTGGACAGCCCAGTTTTTAAGAGCCCGACCTCCAAAGCCATCATGGCCAGGACTTTTCCTCTCCTTTCCACGGGAAAGTTTAACATGTTGCTCCTTTCAACAACAACACTGCTCTGAGAAGAAACAACACTTCTAAAAATGGACACTTCTTCACTAAAATCACAGACATTAAAACGGTTTTAAAACCGTTGCGTTCATTAGAAAGGAACAGATCAGACCATTTAGGGAGACATGACATTTCTTTGGTTGCATCCCCGTCATGGATTCACCCGCTCTCATGCACGGCGAGAGCTGCCTGCACTTAGCGTGCTCTCCACCTCGTCCTTCTACCTACACTTTGAGAGTTTAAGCTCCTTCTTTAGCTGTTTTTGAAGCTCTTTTTGCTGCAATGTCACCATGTAGGAAGCAGATGTTTCTTTGGTTAATTATATTTATATAACACACCTGTTTTCAGACATCAGATCTGTCTTCTTGCAGAAAAATGTTTAGTTTTTATTGTTTTACATCCTGATTTATTTGAAAAAAATGTGGTAGTTTAGTTTGTTTGCAGTCATAAAAACAGAAAAACAAACAAATATGTGAATAAATATGTGAAGGGCAGTTTGGGTGGAAACTAACGGAGAAATAAAAATGAGACTGAAGTTCTGATTTCATGTGAAGGTGGTGTCCTCGCTGACCCGACAGAAACCTCCTACCTTGGCCTGCTTGATGATGATGATCCCGGAGTTTTTATATCCTTTTTTTTTCTGTTTCTTGCTGCTGTTGATGCAGTCAAACTCCGCCTGAAACACAGCAGACATCCGTCACTTCGGCTGCTTTTCCTTCAGAAAACAGTTGAGTCGGGACGTCTGGACGGAGCTCACCGCGTACGTCAGCGTGGCCTGCTGGATCTGGCTGAGACTGGCCTGAAAGGAGCCGATGAAGTCGTGAGATCCGCTGTTGTTGTGGTCGTAGCAGTCCACCTGGTTCAGGTTACAGTCAGCAGAACAAAGTCAGACGACATTTTTCACACAGACCATCAAACAAGAGGAAGTCAGACCAGATGAGACGTAGAGCATGCCATGAGAGAAGCTTCCAGAAACACACAGAAAGCACGAAGGTCTGAGGACAGGATGTGCAGGGATCCGCTGCCTCTTTCAGAGGACAAAAGCTAGTTGAGCTGAGACTAGCTAGCATGTGATGCTAAAGCAACTGAACCCGTCTGGGTGGAAAACCTCTACCTACACGGAGACCGGCCCATCAGGTGACCCCCTCCACATTTAATGCGCCCTTCCCACTTTTAAATTAGCTAAATCAAACTCAAATCTCCACCAGGTAGACCAGAAAGCAGGTGAGTCCACCAACGGGCCGGCCTCCTCAGACTGGCTCTACTCAGTCCTTTGTGACAGATGTGATGTGTCTGGGAATGTCGCCGTCCCGGTGGACACAGCATCCCTCACGTCAACTTTAACTCACATGTGCTGCTGCCTGGAAACCATGTGATCCTGATAAGTTTGCTTTAACAGAGTCAGAGGATAAAAACAAACAAACCAACGTGAACTAACACATTTATTCATTTACAGAAAAGACATGAAAACTCAATAAATAAAAACAGGATTCCCAGAGTTTCATGATGAAGCTGCTTTTATATTTTATGAAGATGTTTCTAACCTTTATCGGTTTCTCCACGTCGCCTCCGCACAGCGACTGCAGTGGGATTCGGAATGGCCGCCAACTTGGATTCAGGTTGCTTTTTACCACCTGAGGGACAGGAAGCACTGTCAGGTAACCATAGCAACCCCCTGCAGGTAAAACCCAAGTCGGGAAGGAATACCTCTGTCCTGTGAGTCAGCTGCCATCCAGTTTCTGTCTGCTTGTAGAATTCCAGGAAAGGATCCGACTTCCCAAAAAAATCCTGCAAATAAATCAGGAATGCTCAGCTAGTTGAAAGAAGAGTCACACCTGGAAGTGGTGTGTCCGAATTTTTATCTATGACTTCATTTGAGTTATTCCTAAAAACAGGCAGAAACGTGGAACCTGGAAAATGTGGAGACTTTCTGGAACTGTTCCTAAGGTATGAACAAAAACCCCCGGCCGGGAAATATCCCACCGGACATGAAACAAGATGATCATCATGTGTCTAAACTCAGTATCCATGGCAACCATCTGATCAGGCCAACTGGGACTTTCTGATCTCTGCACTTCCTGGTTGGACCAGGTTTGTGGAAAAAAGTCCACTGCTCACAAGACTAATGGGAAGACCTGATTATCAGTATGTAACACAGTCAGTCCCACATCTGGAACATCAGTCTGTCATCAAGAGATGGACCAGTATACCAGGAGACGGGATACTGGTATGAGGCTGGTATGAGGACCCACGTCCACTAGTGGAACCTGTGTTCACGGATGAAACAGGTTCACATGGAGACCATGTGACAGACGTGAGAGTCTGGAGACGCCGTGGAGAACATTCTGCTGCTTCCAGCATCAGCCAGCAGGACCGGTTTGGGAGCAGGTCAGTGATGGTCTGGGGAGGCAGATCCTTTGAGGGATCCAAAGACCTCCATGTGCAAGCCGGAGGTACCGTGACTGCCATCAGATGAGATCCTCAGACCCACTGTCAGACCGCGTGCTGCTGCTGCAGTGGGACCTGGTTCTGATGCAGGACAATGCTCGACCTCATGTGCCTGGAGCGAGTCAGCAGTTCCTGCATGATGAAGGCATCGATGCCATGGACTGGTCTGCCCTTTCACCAGACCTGAACCCAGTCCAGCACCTCTGGGACAGCATGTCTCCTTCCATCCACCACCGCCACGTCCACTACAGACGGAACCAGACTTGGTTCAACATCTTTCATTTCCACACTGGACGTAACATCTAGTTCATTATTCACTGATTCACAGATATGCCAAACCCCACTCGATTCATCACGAAGATTTATCAAGATGATCTGGTGATTGATCCTGATGATCTGGTGATTGATCCTGATGATCAGGGGATTGATCCTGATGATCAGGGGATTGATCCTGATGATC
>JBAFTA010000020.1:23190033-23212002 GCA_036919975.1 Melanotaenia parkinsoni
TCTAGGGTCAGTCTGGGGTCGATCAGGGTTCCACCAGGGGTCGGTCTAGGGTCAGTCTGGGGTCGATCAGGGTTCCACCAGGGGTCGGTCTAGAGTCAGTCTGGGGTCGATCAGGGTTCCATCAGGGGTCGGTCTAGGGTCAGTC
The DNA here is from genome assembly GCA_036919975.1 of Melanotaenia parkinsoni. NCBI lineage: Eukaryota > Metazoa > Chordata > Actinopteri > Atheriniformes > Melanotaeniidae > Melanotaenia > Melanotaenia parkinsoni. Next base: position 23,190,179 of record JBAFTA010000020.1, read on the forward strand.
TGGGGTCGTTCAGGGTTCCATCAGGGGTCGGTCTAGGGTCAGTCTGGGGTCGATCGGCGTTCCACCAGGGGTCGGTCTAGGGTCAGTCTGGGGTCCACCAAGGGGTGGTCTGGGGTTGGTCTGTGGTCCATCTGAGGTCGGTCTAGGATCAGTCTAGGGTCCATCAGGGGTTGGTCTGAGGTTTGGTCGGTCAGTCTGAAGGAAGAAGGATCTTGCAGACCAGGTTCAGGAGACAACCACAAACTGAGCCACAGATTTATTTATTGTCCTCTCAGTCAGAGATGTGAACAGCTGGGCTGAAATCTGAGTCATTAGTGTCCTTCTGGGAATCACCAGAAACTCCTCACAGTGTTCAGGCTGCAGCTCAGAGACTGGATCTGGTCCTGATCCTGAACCCACCGTCACCCAACACACACACACACACACACATACACACACACACACATACGTGCACACGCATAGCTCAACCTCTCAGTTCAGGTTTTTAGTCCTCCTTCAGTCATTTCTGATACTGCAGAAAGATGCTCAAAAACCCTCAAACAATCAGGGTGGGGATCGGACCTCCGGCTCTTCAGATCCACCCAGACGCTTCCTGGTGAAGATGGAGGTAAGCTGGTTCACAGCGATCCATGTTGAAACATCTGCATGTAGCATGTGGAGGTCTCAGCAGTCCTGGAATCTTCATAGGCAGCATGCAAGCACGCGAAAATAGCAGAATGGCTACGAGTCCAGCAGGAAACCAGACCCGAATCCTCTTCAGACCCCAATCCTCTGTCTGCCTTTTGGAGTTCTATAGAACTAGAGCTCAGGAAGGAGGCGGAGTTTCAGCTAGAAAATCCTCAGGAACTCTTTAGTCTCTTTTTTAAAAGCCAGTCAGCGGCCAGAGGACATTAAAAATATCCATGATGCTGAGACGCTTGCATATTTTCATGAGGGTTATTATGGGATATACGACGGCAGCAACAACAATGCTGCACATCATGATTTGGTTTTAAATGAGAAAATAGCTTATTTACATTGGTAATTATCTTGTGCAACTATTTTAATGAGTTTTTTCTTGGCTGAATAAACAGCGAAGGTGGCGGAGACCCGGCCAGACTCGTCCTATTCTTGGCCGAATCCCTCCGTTTCCTCAATGGCAAACAGCAGCTTCTCCTTCAGCTGTTCGTAGCTTTTGTAGGGAGGCAAATCCAGACGGTTAAAACTGGAAAGAAAAGAGAGCAAACATCATTTTTAATCTCCACATCGTCATCCTTCATTTTAAACATCACATCCTTTTTTCCTGCTGCTTCGTTTCCTTTACAGGTGTTTATAACGTCTCACATCTGTCCTTCTGGAAGACAACTCTTCATCTCAAACCTAACCAGAGGCTCAGACCTCAGATCAGTTTCAGACCTCCGTTTCTCAGATCTTCAACAACGTTTCATACATAAAATCATTTTACAAAACCTTTTCTTTTTTAACCCAGAGGAGAAAATATCAAGTTTGGTTCATTTAAAGAGAAAATTGAATTCATTGAGCAGGTAACAGGTCTCTGGTGGACAGATTCGTCCAGATCCATTATTTATCGTCCCATGACCGCAGGGACATTTTACAGCTGATAGAATATCATTTAATTGTTTTTGCAACTTAAATGTGAATTTAGTTTTGGCCTCGCTGCTTCCATCTTCCGTCTTCAACAACGTCCAGCCGTCAGATGAGACGTGGAGATGTCCATCACCAGATGTCACCATCTGGACTTGCTGCAGCCACAGGTGAGAAGAGACGGACCACAACCTGAGGACACCACAACAATAAAATGTCCCAACCAGCTGTCCCACAGTGGACAAAAACCTGAAGGACCAAAAACGTTGGGCCGTAAACGTTTCTTTCTTCCTGAAGCTCGAAAACACCAACACAGTTTTTATTTAGACACCAGAAGGTCAAAACTGATCAAATAAAAGATTCCAGGAAGAAAGTTCCAGTCTGGCTGCAGAGTTTCCAAACCACAACCAGAAACAGATCAGACGCTGGAACGTTTGTTGTTCCCTCACTGATGAGAGAAACACCGGAATGTTCAGCTAATCCGACCCGACGTCAAGTTAAAACCATCCTGGAAAACTCACCAGGTGTGACTCCGAGGAAGCCACGTGTCCTTCCCAACTTTCTCAATGCAGAACTTCTGAGGACCGTTACTTCCTGTCAAAGGGAAGAGGACACAGAGTCAGGCCGGAGACGGGGCGAGACAAGGTGGGTGGGATCAGGGTGGAATGAGGGTGGAGTCAGAGTTGTGTCAGGGTGGAGTCTGGTTGGTGTCAGGGTGGTGTAGCATTGCTCAGAGTGTGTTACTGACCCATCAGTTCAGCGAAGCCCCCCAGAGGAAGCCGACAAGTTCCGGTAACAAACTGCATCAGTCTCAGTCGAACCTCGTTGTCCACTTCTTTCACCAGCTGAGAGGAAGAGGCAGGAGACACCTGGTTAGACCTGGGACTGGAGACCTTCTCCAGAGGTCAGAGACAGCGGACAGACCCGGACACCTGATCAGACCTGAACAGGGACGTGTGTCACAGTACCTGCCAGAACCAGATGATCTGTTTGCTGTTTCTGGTGTAGTGACGATACACCGTGTTCCTCTGCCAGTCCTGGAGGTCCACCTCCTGCATGCCGCACAGCATCACCTGGACCAAACACAAATACAGACCTTTTTACAACTTCTGGAGTTCCCTTAGGCCATGTACACACGTAGCCAGGTTCTTCTAAAAACCGAATATCCTCCCCCTCTGTCTAGAACAACAATTCGGAGTCCACATCACCTCGTTTTTAGAAAACAATCCACCCACACCTAACTACGTAAGGCAGCAGTAGTTCCCCAAATCCCAGCCAATCAGAATAACTTTCCGGCTCTCAGCATCACTTCCACAAAACATGAGACATGCCTCAGACGTGGAAAATGACTGTACTTAATGTCGTCCTCGCCCTGTGGTCTTCTACATGCAGCAGCACTTGAGCTTGTAAAAACAAGCAAGCAAAAATCACCTGGACAATCCATGGACCAGTTTTGAGGGCATCCATGCTGTTTGAGTGTAAACGCAGGCTGTCTCGTCAGAGCATTTTCTGTGACGTTTTGAAAGAATTGTTTTCAGTCCTGTAAATATTGTTTTTGTGTGGATGACAAGCCAAATCGTAGAAAAAAAAAAACCTTGTGAGATACCCTGCTACGTGTGGACTAGGCCTCAGAGAAACATTAATTTCTGAACCAAACCCTGAGTGGTGGAGATCCAGTGCCTCCTCATCGATGTCTCAAGATTATCCCAGTTTATAAATTTCTGGTTGACCACCAACTTTTTAATAATTACCCAAAAATTCTCAATCAGATTAAGATTTGACCCAGCTGACTAGTTCAACAGCAGTGAAAGCCACGTGACTTTAGCTACAGCTTATTACAAACAACATGAAGCACCATGAAAATTACAGAAACTTTTGTCAGGACCCCAGATCAGAGCCCTGGGTCAGAACTCTTGAGTCAAGACACTGAGTCAGGGCTCAGGGACTCTGGGACAGGATTCTTGGTCAGGACTCTGGGACAGAACCCTGGATCAGAGCTCTGGGTCAGGACAGGACTCTGGGTTAGAACCCCGGGTCAGAACTCTGGATGGTGCTCACCTCCAGCTCTTTTTCATCAAAGTACTGGAGCCACTGAAGTGGAACCACCTCGTTGAAGCCATCCAGGAAGGCTTTGGTTTGACCTTCGACCCCGCGGGAGAACCTCCACTCTGCCATCAGGCTGCAAACCACAACACAGATGTTCTTCACTCTTTTCTAGAGAAAATCACTGACGGGCTCGTTCAGGTGTGTCGGCTGGTTGGACGGACTACCTGATGTACTCCTCCTTGTTCTCTTCTGTCACCAGGACGTTGGCACCATCCGGTTTGAGATCATGTGAAGAGATCTTCCCCAAGATCTCCATATCTACTGAGAAGTACATCTCCAGACCACATTCCTCGATGTTATTGTCCCTGAAGAGAGATGAGAGTGTTGCTATGACAACATTACAAAGACATGGCTGCTGCAGACAGAAGTTTTTTTTCTCATGTGGAATACTCTAGAACTGATACCAGCACTGCACCATCATCTTCCATCTAAGTGTCTTTTACCATGTGGTCCGGCTCAGTCCAAACCACCTCAGGTTGATGGAGGGATGCTTGGGGCGGCTATAGCTCAGGAGGAAGAGCAGTTGTCTTCCACATTCCCCTCCAGGCTTTCCCTGACTACATGCCGAAGTGTCCTTGGGCAAGGCACTTAACCCCACGTTGCCTCCTAATGTACCTATTGGGGTATGAGAGTGTGTGTGAATGGGTGAATGTGACATGTAAAACGCAGTTAGTGGTCAAGCTGACTGGAAAAGTGCTGTATAAGTACATTTACCATGCTCACAGAGAAACCAGCTCCAGTTTGTCCAGATCGAGTCCAGACTTTAAGCAGTCTTGTGTTTTTCTGCTAACTGATAACTTCAATTACTAAACTTACCCCTCCTTTACACTGGGTGCGTGTGCGCCACGTTACGGCTGCACCGCGGCCTCCACTGCTATTCGCAGCTGTTTTAGTCAGTGGTTTGGTTTCCACTGGGTGCGCTGCAGCGCGTATCAGAAGCGTCCCAAAAGCGCTTTTACGCACCGAGTCTATTTTTGACGCTTCATGCACCCAGAATGCATCAATTTCTGCAGTTCAGATAGGGGCAGACAGGAAATTAGACACGGGAGCAGTGTAAAAGCTTCTGGTATTTTTCAAAATAAAAGCCCCTGTGTAGATTTGCGCTGCAGACCCATGTAAACATTACGTGCTTATCCAGTCAGGAGGTCAGTGTGGTTTTTTTTTTTGGTCATCCATCTTTACCGCTGTCCACCCTATGACTGTCTATCTGGTAAATGTTCTGTACCTATATAGCACTTTTTACTCAAAGCGCTTTACATCATATTCACCCACTCACACACACATTCACACACTGATGGCAGAAGCTGCTATGCAAGGCGCTCAACCACGACCCATCAGGAGCAATTTGGGGGTCGTGTCTTGCTCAGAGACACCTCGACATGAGCGCGAAAGGCCGGGAATTGAACTGGCAACCCTCAGGCAACAAGAGGACCACTCTACCCACGGAGTCACATCACCGACAGACTTTGGTCTGGTCTAACTTTAGCGTTGTATCTGATTTATAAACAGAAATAAGTGTGGGACGTGTTTTTCACAACTGTTAATTCCTCTCTGGAACTTTATTTAATCTTTTATTTTAGCTTTTTCTTTCAGTTTTTTATTCCTTTTATTTTTTTCAAAGTTTGTTTTTAATGCACATTATTGCCTCCTGCACCCTGCTGTAATGCTGTTAATGTTTTATATAAAGCACTTTGAAATGTGCACATGAAATGTGATAAATAAACTTGCCTATTGTTCTCCTAGCCACATTTCCTGTTTTCCCTATGTACACCCCCTGTAGTGTGCTCGGTCCAGGTCCAATAACCTGCAGACCTGTTCTTACCTAACCATATTCTACTCTACAGTCATTTAGCAGTACTACATCACCTACATTTGAAGGAGGTTAGCATGAAGGCGCTTGCCTAAGTATACAACTGGAAGGAATTAATACTGGTTCCCTGTGGGATTCTAACTGTGGTCTCCTGCATGGGAGAAAGACACCCTGCGACCTGAGCTATCCAGCTGCCTCTGATGGATGTGAACCTCCTGTAGGAGGACATTTTCCAAAATGTCCAATATGTGACTAAAACTAAACACACCATTGAAATAAAACAAAGTTTGTATAAAACTAAATTAACTCCAGTAAATGAATGTGTGACTTCCTGCAGAAGAGCAGAGACCCGTTACCTGATCCAGATGAGTGAGTTGTAGAACTCTGGGTCAATGGACTCCAGATCTTTGAGGATCAGCTTCTTGTTCAGCATACGTTTGTAGAATGGCAAAGAGAAACCCGTGTCGATGAACTTCCCATGGAAAAGTGCCTGCAGGACGGAAAACAAAAGGAATAATTCCACCTGCTTCTGATCTCTCTGCCCTCCTTCTCCACAAATCCCAGCTAACAGTGCCACCAAATACAGGCACGCCTATCCCACTCAACTTATCCTCGTCCCTTTTTCTCACCGACTACGCTGATAATTGGTGAACAGTAATCAGAGACATCCTGTTCTTTAATGCAGCCACATGCTGCTTCTCTGGGGGCACAACCCCTGGCACCATAGCAAAGCTCCAGATCTCCTGCACTCATCGCCGTCTATCTGAAGAATAATAGCTCAAATGAAAACAAATGACAACCTCAAACAGTCTGAAGTGACCATAACCAACTTTACTGATCTGCTTAACCTCATGAACCACTCTGGCAAGTCCGCGTCCCTCAGTTCCCAGTCTAGGTCATGGTCCTGAATGTTTCAGCAGACTACTAAGCCTCCACACTTGGTTGGACCCACAATGTCCAGTTCATTGATAACTTCAGTTCATTCTGGGATCGTTCTTCATTCATCCAAACAAGCTGGGCGTATGACTGCTTTCCTCCACAAACCGATGAACGCCTGTCCTTTTCTGTGGTGTCTCACCTCAGTACTGGTTCCCATGAGATCGCCCCCTTCAGGCCTTAACTGTCATTATTAGGTCGTCCCCCCCAGAACATCCAGTCTGTTGTGTTCTTTCTGACCACCATACGCCAACCTAGACAACAATCAGTTAAAAGATGCTCCATGCATGCACATCCAACTAATTTATTTTGAAATATACTTTCAGGTCACAGTCTATTTTTAAACTCAGTTAGATGATATTGCTCCACTCAAAATAAAGGGCTCTTTAAGTTAAAAGCACCATGGAGGAATAAACAGTGTGAAAGGACAAAAAAAAAAGCCTGCCATAAGTCTGAATGCAAACTGCAGGATGATTATAATAATTACAGAGAACAATTCAGCAAATAAAAGAAATAAAAAGAGCTAGATAGCAATATTTTTCTCAAATTACTGCTGAAAATATCCATAATTCCAAGTTTGTGTTTAATGCAATTAATAAAGTGGTCAACCTCTCAAGGCCAGTACCTGCTGAGTTCTACTCCACAGGAAAATGCAATGAATTTGCCTTTTACTCTGACCTCAAAGCTGCCAACATTAGAAACGATATCATGTGCTGGTAAAACTCACTCCTCTACAACTCCACAGTGCCATACCTACGTAACTCCAGTTTTAGTCCTATACAAAAACATGAACTCCAAAAAGTGGTACATCAGCTACGCTCCGTAGCTTGTGCTCTTGATGCTGTGAGGTTTTTAAGTGTTTTGGATTTCATGGTCGAAGACATGCTTGAAACTGTTAATACTTTGCTGCTTTCTGGACTGTTCTTTAACATGCTGTCGTGACTCCATTGTTAAACAAACCCAACCTAGATCCGCTTACAGGTGCACTTCAAACCCTCCATTCATGGGGAAAATTCTAGAAAAAGTTGTATAAGACCAATTACATAACCATCTGCTACAAAACCATCTATTTGACACATATCAGTCTGGTTTTAGAGTCAACCACAGCACAGAAACGGGGCAAGGTGCTTGCTCACCTGCACCAACTTAAGAGTTGAATGGGTGTGGGATGTGCATGCACACTTTTAGAAATCTGAAAGTTTTTCCTGTTTTCCCTAAGTATGTCACCTGTAGTTTGCTTTGCTACGCTCAGTTTGATAAATGAGGCCTGGTCTGCTCCTTACTAATGTCTTTCTCTGTTAAACCCACTGAGCATCTAAAAAACTTGGGTGTGATTATGGATGCTGATCTTGACTTTCAGAAACATATTTCTTACATCTCCAAGTCAGACCCATTTTATCCCTACTAGATGCTGAAAAGTTGGTTCATGCATCTTCATTGGCTTCCAGTGAAGCAAAGAATTGATTTTAAAATGTTACTTGTTGTTTTTAAAGCTTGAAATGACACAGCTCCTCCTTACATCTCTGACATGCTCACTGAATACACCCCAAACAGATCATCAAGTAAAAGTCCACTCTGCATTCCCAGAATACAGTCAAAACCAGCTCATGGTGCTTTCAGTTACTATGGTCCTACTCTTTGGCATTTCCTACCACATGAACTAAGGTCCACTACAACAGGATCTTCTTTTAAATGAGGACTCAAAATGTTTCTGTTTTTCTTCAACACCAGAAACTGACTTTAGATTTCCAGCAGTCTGAGAAGCAGACTGTTAATGCCGATGGTGTGCATGCGTGTGTGTGTGCATGGGAACTACCATTGCAATGAAGCGGCCTATGAAGCAGAAGTAGGAGAGGTGGTCCGGGTTGATGGCGGAGGCCGGGTTGATCTGCAGACAGTAGTTGCTCTTGCCGGCGTACTCGAACAGACAGTACATCGGGTTCAGAACCTCATGGGACAACAGGAAGAACCACTCCCTGTCAACGGGGGGCAGATATAAAGCAGACATGAAGAAATGAAATGAGGGTAAGAGAAACAAGGAGATCTGAACATTATTAAGTCGACGTTCCCATGTTTTTTTATTCATACGTCATTGAAATGTTACCGTGCTAAGCCACCGTAGTCTAGACCCTCCTCTCCTCTGAAGATGACGTACAGCCTCCTCCTCAGGTCGTACGGTTTAAGGGCCATAATCTAGAAGATGAGAAGAAACCCAGCAGAGGAAATGAAGCATGCATGTAGATTTAAAACGAAAACGGTCTGTTTTATTCAGATATGAGCTGTTGAAAGACGGTCATACTTGTTGAAAAGAGTCCTCAAACAGCGTCTGTCTGGACACGGTGATCTTCACATGGCTGGGCAGAGCGTTGGACTGGCAACACACAACGTACCAGCATCAGAGCAATGCCGTGAAGAGCAGCAGGAAGCGTGAAAGCTACAACACTTACCTGGCACAGGTAACGGAAATGGGCGAGTTTCCATCGGAAGCTGCGCTCATACGCAATCTGAGGCCCCTTGGTGCTGAAAAAGGACAATATTTCATTAGAAATATCCAATCTGTTGATCAGCATTCAGGAAGAGAAAAACTTTTCCCCTGTGGGATCAATAACGCCACAGGAGCTACAGCTTTTACTTGAGGAGAAGAAGAAAATCCAACAGATGCTACCACTTTTACTGGAGGAGAAGAAGAATAACTGACAGATGCTACCGCTTTTACTGGAGGAGAAGAAGAAAATCCAACAGACGCTACCGCTTTTACTGGAGGAGAAGAAGAAAATTCAACAGATGCTACCACTTTTACTGGAGGAGAAGAAGAAAATCCAACAGATGCTACCACTTTTACTGATGGAGAAAAAGATGCTCATATCCTCATAATGTCTCTCCCATGTCCTTACTAAGTCTTTACCATGTCTCAATTTAATCTTTCCATGTCCCCACTAATGGTGCGTTAGAATTGTACCTGGAAGTTGGATTTTCTGAGTCTTCAGTCAGAAATTCAACATAAATGCCCCTTAAAGTCACATATCAGACTCTAAAAGTTGGGACAAACTCACCAAACCTGACTTCAGCCAATAAAAATGGCTGGGCAACAAATCAACAGTTTCTCTCTGCATAAACTTTATCTACACTAAACAAAAACAAGAAAAACAAGTTGCACACATGAGAAACTCCATGAAAACAAGCGCTCTCTTTCTCATACAGTAAAACACGTTCACAATTTTCCTTATGCATCATGGTTTTCCTTCGACGTCTTTCATGTTATTCTGTAATAATTTCCACACACTGGTTTATAACAAACATACGTAAAGAGACAGCGCAAGCGAAACAAAGAGCTTCCTGGTGGCGTACATATTGGTTCTGCGAATTTTACAACTTTGTCAACAAGAATGCTCTCAGCTGGGATGCGATGTCATTCCCAGATTCGACTTCCGTGTCAAATCAAACGCACCATAAGTCTCCACCATGTCTCCAACAAAAATACTGATTTTTTTAAATGCATTTTGTAAGATCCCCTGAACTTTTTCCCTGTGAGGAACTGGGAAGGCGAGTTAGGGTAGAACACCCCCCACCAGCCCCACCAGAGTTAAATGTAGAGGAAGATAAATGGCCTCTTACACAGATGACTTCCCAGTTCGAGGGTCACTGAAGGTGGTGGTTCTGGTGTTGTGATCCACAAAGTAGCGAACGCCTTCCCTGGTGTACCGGATCTCCCACCCTTCAGGAAGAGGATCCTCATTCTGCAGCCTGCGCACACACGCACGCACACACACACACACACACACACACACACACACACACACACACTGGCTGGTTACATTCATGAAGTGACGAATCTGAGATTTTCAACAACTGAAAAAAGTCTGAGATGATTACAGAATATTAGACATGAGCAAAGGAGAAGAAAAACAACTCATTTTAGTCTTTAGTTAAAGCGTTAATGATTCTTCAACCTCAAACCTTTAAACTGACGGCAGAAAATTATTTTTAGGACAAAATGTTCTACATTTCTCCTAAAACTTTACTGATTGAACCACTGAATGAGTCTCTGTAACAAGTTTCATCATGAAACCATCAGTGATGTTTCTCAAGGACTCGTTAACCTGATCAGTTAAAAACGTCCCACTAACCAAAGAAGTTGCTCTACACTAGCGTTGCTTTTATTGTGGTCATCCCTTCTGGGTGTTCACCTGAATACAAAGTGAAAATAAACATACCTTGATGCTGGAAAAGAAAAGACCAGGACCTGTTTTTTAAAACACAACATTTTAACTGCTACATGTAGCATCACCAGGTACAAACGTTAGCTTCTCTCAAGTGAACATGCTTGAGAATAACTCCGCATTCACTGAACAAAACATCCTTTTACCGAAGGGACTGGTTTAGCGCGGTTTCATAATTACCATTTTTTATGTAAAAGTTCCTCTGACTTACTAAATACCTGGTCAACAACGTGAATAAAGCACTTCCTGCTGGCTGCCAAGTCAAGTTAAAAGTTAAGCTTACTTCAGTTTATAGCTTAGTTTATTATTTAGCTTACTTTATAGGTTATAGTTTACTTTGGCTTTGTGGGAGGCTGAGCATTGCCATCTAGGGGCCGAGTATTGATACTACAGCGTTTACCTGGAAGCAGGTGGACACACACCCTTGTGTATAAGCTTCTGTCTGTACAGAAAACTAAATGGTTTGGTCTCTGTGTGGATGTGGCCTGAAACCAACGCCCAGTGAAAAGACAGGGAACTTATTTTTTGGTTCATTAAGTTTGAACAGCTGAAAATAATCTAAGCAGAGCGACTGAAATTCAGAACTGGTTCAGATTAAAAAACAAGTTTATCCAGTACAAACCAGTAAACTCTTAAAAAACACTGGTTCTAAATTTAAAGTGATGAAGAGTTTGGTTAACTGCATCCAGTTTCCATGTTTGGGTTATTTTCTGCTCACCCTTGGGTCCGGGGGTCTTCCCACTGGGTGGTCTTGGTGTTGTGGTTGACAAAGTACACTCGATCATTGGAGTCCACACGTCTCTCTGAAGCAGATCAGAAAGAAGTTAGATTACAGGTTATATCATAAAGTCACTGACTGAGCAGCACATGAAGCTCAGAGATGTCTAACAACTGGTCTCCAGGTTGGAGAGGAGGGAAACTTTTATCTGCTGATAAAAACCTTCTTTAAGTCCACCAGTGGCTGACTGGTTTGTTCCCTGTAATCGCTGGAGTGACTGGAAAAACATTCCTAGTCTGACTGTCCAGATTAAAAACTGGTTAAAGAAGAGATTATTTCTGACACCACATCTAAGACTGTAAAATGAAGAGAAACTCACCCCAACCTGGAGGAAGCGGGCCAAGAGGATCGTTCTCAGCCGACATCATGGAAGCCTGAAACAGAGAAATCCATTCAGGGAAAACCAGGAAGCTTTAAAAACAACATTCCCAACATGGATCAGGTGAAAAGATAAAGCAAAGTTTATAATCAGGAAAAAGAGCTGCTTCCCGGCCCCTTGATCTGTCTGCTAAACCAATCAGGATCAGAGATGATGACATCGCTACACAGATCAAAGAAAAACAGGTGTGCACAGCTGGAACCTGGTTTTCACCTCTGGATTAAATCCAGGTTCCAGCTGTGCACACTCACCAAAAGAGGAGAGCAGGAAGATGTCGGAACCAGTCTGGTTTACTGGTGCTGTTCAGGACAACAACTAGTGGCGCTCGATTTGCAACTGAAAACAGCACAAGAGTAAACTGTGAAAGAGCAAACAATCGGATCATTTCATTTTTATGGATAAGTGAGGGGTCTGTTTTTAGCAGCTCGGATGAACAGCTGATGGTTTAAACTGCTGTTTTTTCTCAGATTAATGACAAATTTCAACATCAGAACAGCATTTTATTTACAGTTCAAATTTATATTTGAATGTAAAATATTTGTTTTCATGCATTTTCTGCAGAAAAAAAAAGATTAGTATAATTATATAAAGATTTGTGTTTAATATTAGAACAAGCTGAACAGTGGGAGATGGTCTCTGAACAAAACATGTAAAATAAAAAGTGATAAAATGAAGCAAATATTCCATAATGATCGTGAGTTTGAGGAATTTGAAAGTTTCCTGGTTTATTCTGCTGTGTGGGGCAAAGATCAAGGCTTCAGCAGAGAGATAAACTAAGCTGCTATCACAGAGAAGCGAGACGACTAAATAACCCACTGAGGATGTGGAGGTCATTTCATCAAAGATGGCCGACATAGTTGTGGCTGGTTTGCTGTAGAAATGTGGGCATAAGTAATGGGAAAGAAAAGCAGGGGGATGTGGAGGGCAGGGTCTTACAGAGTAGAGGTATCGCTGGTTGAACTGGTGCATGGCTCCCTGCAGCTGGCTGCGCTGGCTCTGCCACTGCTCAAAGTTACGCACCGACTCCATCGTGGGACGCTGCCACGTGGTGGTCCGGGTGTTGTGGTCCACATAGTAGATCCTTCCTCGGTCGTCCACCCGCCGCTCCCACCTGGTAGGACAGAGACAGACGTCTTACTGATGACCGACAGGGAATTACATCCAAGTACAAAGTAATGGACTAAGATGTTGTCATGGCAACATCACCAGCTCATACAGGTCATTTTAGGTGAATGAAAACAAATTAAAGATCCAGTTCTGATCGATTAAACGGTTTCATGTTCCGGTTACATGACCCTGGTCCAGCTGGAACTGTAAAAGGTGTATCTACAGGAGCATTCACACATCAGAATATTTACTGTATTTACAACTATTTACTTAAATGACTCCATCTATGCAGGTCCTAGACCACATGTAAAGATGGTCTGATCAGAAAAACCTGGACCTGAGCTGTTGAGACCGTCTTCATCCATGTGGGTTGCTTCAGTTTCCAATCTGTTCAGATCATCTCCCAAAAACTGCTCTAAAAATATTACACCTTCATATTTTTTCCACTTCAGTCTTGATCAAACATGTAATTAATCAAATGATTTTAACCCTTTAAAACCTTTTCAAAGTTATTTTCCATTAAATACACATTTGCGAGCTCCGGCATTTTTTATTCAAACTTAAAGGCACTAAAATGAGCAAAAATATTGACTTTTATCTTTAAATAAGATCCACCACCAACATTATATGGAAAACAACTAATATTATGTGGGTTTTCTCCCCCATAAAAACGTATTTAACCTTTAACCTAATTTTACCAGGCGAAACATTGAGAACACGTTCTTATTTCTAATGTTGCCCTGGAAAGTGCCAGAAAGACAAAAAAAAAGGTTCACTGATGTTTGCATCCATGATTTCCACCCGACGTTCCAGAAGTTGGTGTAAGTGATCAGCTGTAGGCAAACATGATGATGATGATGATGGATGAAATCCAGCTGCTACAGATCTGAAGCCATCTGGGTGTCGGATACTAACCCTGGTGGAAGTGGCTGTGGCCTTTCCCAGGTTGTAGTCCTGGTGTTGTGGTCTACATAATATGTTCTCCCATGAGGGTCTTTCCTCTGCTCCCACCTTCAGGAAAAAACAGTAAATTAGTTGACTCGAGAGTTTCAGAAGGTGGTGTAGGCGTGTGTGACGTGTTTGACTCTGGGTTTGGTGCAGCAGAGTTGTTTCTTTGTTTACCCTGATGGTAGTGGATCTGAGGCTGCAGCGTTGGGAACTGGCTGTCTGGGCTTCACCCCGTCTGCAGCTCCAGTGCTGCTACTACCTCCAGCTTCTCCTGGCACTGGGGAAGAAGAGAATGAGGATGCTGCGGCCTCCTGGGTGGAAGAGGCCAACGTGGTGGTAGCAGCAGCAGTAGAGGAGGCTGGTGGGGGAGCTGTGTCAGAGTCTGGCAGGGCAGCATCTGGTGTGCAGTCTTCATCATCTCCTGCAGGGGGGAGCACATCACATCTGGCTGCAGAGGAGGCGTCTCCATTCACTGCAGGAAAGTCAGAATAAGATCGGGTTGGAGGATATTCCAGTTGCAAAGACACAGGTTTGACTTCTAAACATCTGACTGTAGCTCTGGAATCTGCCCCGTAGCTTATCAGAGAGGATGGATCACAAATTTAAAACGATCCATGCGTGGGGGTCAAAGGTTAGGACAGGGGTGTCTTGAGTCGGTCCTCAAGGGCTGCTGTCCTGCAGGTTTTCTGTGTTTCCTGCTCCAACACAACTGAATTAGATTAAATGGATCCAATTGCCTATGAAGCTCTGCACAATGACTTACTAATCAGCCAGGTCTGTTGGAGCAGGAAACATGGAAAACCTGCAGGACTGTGGCCCCTGAGGACCGAAGCTAGACACACCTGTGTGTGTCCTTCAAGGTGGGGGTTTGGGTCCGGGTGCTGACAGCAGCAGATATCATAGATCTGGTGAATGAAAATGAATCTGCTTCTCTGCTTCACCATCCACGGCCACCACATGAGACATGAGGGACAGAAAAGGCAGAGAACACAGCCAGTGTAGCAGCAGACTGACGGTCAGGCAGGACAACGTCCAACCCGGACCCAGCTCAGCTTTCTACAAGAAACAGGAAGGACTAACGGACCCATTCTGGTCTCGGTGTCGCTGTCTGACGGCTGGTGGACAGGGGTGGAGTTGGCTGACGACTCTCCATTGATGATGTGATCCAGAGCAGGACTGCAGGAGCTGGAAGGCATCAGACCATCGGCGCCGCTGGAGGCTGAACAGGAACCAGACCTTGGGCCTGAGTCTGTTCCATTCACTGTGCTGGAAGACAAAAAATTGTTCATGTTAAATGTACGTTCAGACAGTTTTATCCAGGTGAGAACATCATGTTAGAACCAGACCGGTTCTGTTGGCTTTCTCAGGCGTTTCTCTCCTGGTTAACCTGATCACCAGTACAGTCCATCACTTCTCAACCCTCTCAGATTAATGCATATAAATCAGGGTGGAACAGAAACAGCAGGTTCAGGTTTTTATCTCGGACTTCTGTGTATAATTGGTGTTAGAAACAACCAGCAGGCTTCAGGTTTCTGTTCCCTTTCTTGAAAATGATGAGTCTGCAGGGTGAAGGCAGCTGTTTGGGCTCCAGGTGCACTATTTATTTATTCCATTTAACCAGATTCTTCTGGAGAGAGGATGTAAAACAGGAGACCAGGACTAACTAAACCAGTATTGATTAGGGATGGACTTTTTAGGTGAGTTTTCAAGTCGACTAATGAAGCCAAACATGACTGATTAGTCGTGACATCATCTATAATAAAATAAAAAATACTTTATCTACAAATGGAAATATTAAAACGTGCATGAGATGTTATTTGAATGTGTTCCATACACAAGTGATTTTTTACATTGTTCTATATTTAATATTGTGTGGGCTCTAATGTCCTTTATTGTCCAGCAGGCTGAGGAGAAGTGGGTCAGAGAGGCGTCAGGATCGAACCTGGTCTGGCTGCGTTAACATGGCAGCTGCTATACCAGGTGAGCTAAACACCATGTCCACAGAAACATTAAGCAACAACAAAACCAGCTGTTTTCCTCCTCTTTCCATCAGTGTGTTTTGCTCCTGAAGCAACATGTCTCAGGGTTTAGTAACCGTGCTGCTCCGGTCATCAGTCTAGTTCAGGGCTGTCAAACATACGGTCAGTGGGCCGGAACCAGCCCGCCAGAGGGTCCAATCTGGCCCATAAGATAATTTTGACAAATGGGAAAATTGCATAAAAGACATTAACATTATTCTTCTACAATGAAAGTAACTGCAATTCCTAATTTGTCCACTGTTTGGGTTGAAATGCCAGATGCAACACCGAGATTCCAACTAAACAACAGATGGCAGCAGATGCCGCCGTTTCCATAAATGCAAGGTTGGTCCACTCGTTAGCTTTGTAGCAGGCATCGGCACTTTGTGTAGCAACCCCATACCGAAGAAAAAAATGGACAGCTTCCTATTTTTTCACAGAGGTGAACGGGAAACCTGTGTGCTGGTATGTATGCAGCAAGTTGCAGTGCAAAAGGAATATAACATTCGGAGCCACTATGAGACTCATCATGGCAAAAAGTACAACAGTTTCCAAGGACGAGAGAAGACAAATGAACTGTTAGCAGGTTTGATGAAACAGAAGCCTGATTTACCGGGAGCCATGAGGTTAGTCATGCAGCAGTGAAAGCCAGCCACGTTATTTCTAGCCAATTAGCATCAGCATCCAAGTTGATGAATATTTGCATGCTGAAGGCTTCTGAAATGATGCGTCCCGAGAAACAACTGGTTTGTACCAACATTCGCCTGACGAGAAGCAGTGTGGCAGACAGGATTACAGATCTTTTGGCAGACTTAGATGGCCAAATGAAAAGCAAACTTATGGAAAAATCTTATATCAACTGTACTGATGAGATAGTGACCATATGTGAGAGAATGATTGTGACCAGAACTGTTTTCACAGGACAACGTTATCTTTAGTGTCGCTTTGGGAATTAATTGATGGGCCGTCACCATGACGCCGAATTGCAGTAAAACCGCAAAAGTTTTTTTAGCAATCCACCCTTTCATCCCCACGAAACCAGAATTAGCCTCCATGAAACCGATCATGTCTGAAACCAGGTACCAAGGTGGATAGGTTTGAGACCTTAACTGTCTGTGGAATTGTGAGGACAGCGTAACCGCACCACTAGAGGATATGACGTCAGTGTGATGAACGCACGCCAAACACAACAACAATCATGGCGTCCATGACCAACTATGTTGTGGGGCTGCTCCAGACATCCTGGCTTGTGTACAGCTTTAGCACCAAAATGTGCTTCTTTTACAACACAGCATTGCGCTACTGTACCATTAACAGCGGCATCAAGCAGATACGTCATTATCTGTGCATGTTCTACATCTTGTTCTAGCTCTGGAGTGTTACTCTTTAATCATCGCAGCGCCCCCCACAGCCTCGTATTATGTACTGCAGTGGTTTTGAGGGGATGTTGAAGCCTTTCTCCTAGTTTTCGCCACCATGTTGACACCTAAACCGGCTTCAGTGCTGTGCGGACAAAGCCACAGCTGTAAACACATCAAAGGACCTTATTACTCCCCTGCTGTGGTCGGTCAACATGAAACCTGACTTTGGAGTCCTGCACCAGTGGATGAGACAACAGTTCCGCGGGGATGAAGGGGTATATAAAGAAGTGTCCTGGACTGGAAGCCCCTTTCAACATTGTCGGCTGGCCTGTGTTTAACTTGTCTTCTGACTCTGTTGTAACTCCTTGCAAGTAAAAACAGCTGGGCCTCTCATCGATCTGAGTGTCTATCATTTATTGAGTTTTTTCTAACACAAAGTCAAGCCATTAGTTTTCAGCTGCAAATGATGAGAGAGAGAACTGACATTACAGATGCTGCTGGCCATGTTCCTTCATGGTGTTGATGGTACTTTGTGACCGATGAGTTCCTCAGGTTAGTGCCACTGACCACAGCTGGTGCCATTTTTGGTGGTCTCGTTGAGGCGCTGGACAGGGTTGGAGTGGGCTCCTGCTGTCAGCCTGGCTACTGATGGAGCGCCATCAGTGATTGTGTTGTGATAATGATGTGGCTAAATTTAGACAGAAAGTACAAGCAGCAGATGGAGGACACGATTTTTGGACATTTCACTGTATTTTGCACCAGGAAGCATCGTGCTGCAGGTCGTTAAAAATTAATCATGTCACGGAGGTGGTTGTCCGGACTTCATCCGTTCCAGAGGTCTAAATCATGGCCAGTTGGACAGAGTTCTGAAGGGTTAAGACGTTTCCCATGGCCTGCCACACTGAAGTAAGGTGGTTAGGTCCAGGTACCATTCAACTTGATGCAGCTTTGTGGAGACGCAGAAGTCACATGGTGACACTGCTCATTTTCCTCCTCTAGGAGATGTGTGTGTGAACGGAGGTGTGTGTGTGTGACTGGAGGTATGTGAGAGGCCGAAGTTGATAATGACACGAATCTGTACAAAGACAAAACTGCGGGATTGCTGCGGGAGGTCCAGCAACGGTTTCATGTCTTTGGCGAACTTGAGACAGAACTAGCAGTTTTTCGCTCTCCATTCAGTCAAAGCTTCTGATATGACTTGGGAAAAACTGACATTTCAGCGTTTTCTGTTAGAAACAACTATAAAATAAGCTGTGCTCAAGGCTTACACACAAGCACTTAATGTCATTCTGACATGATCTGTTACTCAGGATGTGAAGCTTGATATTTATGCACTTGTGAAGGTTAAAAGATGCCAAGTTTCAGGAACAGTGTAAACAGTGAGTTAGCCTAGTTATTACTGTATAATGCTGCCTCGGACACTTGTTAGCTCCCTTCACTTTACACAGCAGCAGCTAGCTGTAGCTAGCTTCAGGGTTAACTCTCTTCACTTTATCCAGCAGCAGCTAGCTGTAGCTAGCTTCAGGATTAACTGTCTTCACTTTACACAGCAGCAGCTAGCTGTAGCTAGCTTCAGGGTTAACTCTCTTCACTTTATCCAGCAGCAGCTAGCTGTAGCTAGCTTCAGGATTAACTCTCTTCACTTTATCCAGCAGCAGCTAGCTGTAGCTAGCTTCAGGATTAACTCTCTTCACTTTACCCAGCAGCAGCTGGATCAAAATTTTGATCTAAATGTGACCTCCATCAGAAAAGTGGTTTCCCACCTCCTCAGGAGCAGAACCATCTCACTTCGGGAATGTAGAAGTGAGATGGTTCAGACATCAGATATCGGTCACGTATGGGCAGAAATGTGGGATTTCGACCACTTTTACCAGCAGAATTAAGGTAGCCTGAGACCTGTTGTATTGTGTCAGCTGCAGAGCAGAGAAAGACTTTCTTCTTCTGTGGTTTTCTAATAAAAAAAGCCGTTAGCCTCCCTGTCGGGGCCTCACATCGTGTAGGATTGCCATGGATCAGACTGGATATCAAAGATTTTAGAATAAAAACACGACGCAGAGGAAATTGTGATACATCAGAACAGAATAACAGCATTAACGGTGAAACATATCCTCATATTTTACCAGGATTCTGTCTTCATTTGTCTGCTCCTCGGTTTGAGAAGGAATTCTAACCAGACCAATAACCATATTAGGACAGGAGGAACTCTTCCTCATCAAAACATTTCAAACATGTCATAATGACAGCTTTGTTTACCTGTTGGCAGCCCTTGAGGAAGAGGAAGATGAGTCTAAGTTTTCATGGATGGCGTCACCGTTCTGCTGGACTTCTGCAGAAGATTTAAGAAACATGTAAAGATGTTTATGTTTCAGACAGGAGGACGGACCAGGAGGTCGTCTTACTGTACATGTTGTTTAACACATCAACAACATCAACATGGAGCGCACTGGTGCCGTTTGCTGTGCTGCCATTGGTCAGCGGTGCCAGCTCTTCCTCGTTGGTGACAGTCAGTCCATCCAGGTAAACGGTGAGCTCCCCCACAGGAACCAGGACCCCCTTCTGCTCTGAGTTCAGCTTCAGCACCTCCTTCACGTTCTCCACTGCAAACACAGACAATGAAAAACAGACTTTAACAGCTTTACAGCAGACAATGAGGATTTTCTTGTTTTACACCAGGATTATTCACAAGTACGCGTTCACACCAGCCTTTTTGATCTGAATCCTGGTCCGTCTGCAGGGAAAGGTCACTTCGTTTGGGGAATTGTGAACTCTGATTCTTTTCAAAGAAGCAGACTCAGTCTGCCTACAGACGACAATTCCTACAACTATTGCGAATATTGGATGTTTGGTTTCTAGAAGCAGCTTCAGAGCTCGATAGCGTTACCTACCAGCGTTAGCCAACACAGGATAACACGGGATATCTTAGCTAACACCACACCCTGGATGTTTGGTTTGTAGAAGCCTCTCCAAAGCTGGATAGCGTTAGCCAACACTGGATAGCGTTAGCCAACACTTCACTCTGGACTCTCTGATGTACCTCGTTACCTCAATTTATAAAACTCTAATTAGTTATTAATCTGACTGAGGTTGTGCAGAATTTTTGCTTTTGGGAAATTTTATCTTCATTTTTTTGTTTTAAAACCTCCATAACCTTTGCAACAGACTAGATGAATGTCTTCTACTTATTAGAGCTTATTAAACAACTGACTGATGCATTACCAGAGCTGCCAACGTTTTAATAATCCTTAGAGTGAGATTTTGTGGAACCAACCAAAATTTTGCCACATACATGGCAGCAAGACATAAGACTCATTTTGACTAATTTTTGTGCAGGTTTAATCATAACATAAGCACACAAGGAGGAACAAAATGTAAAAAGGGTTCACTAAAAGGTCTTCAAACTAAAACTAAAAGAAAGTTTAAAATAAAACAGGAACCAACTCAACTCTGTGATGCTGAGATAAGACAGAAAATTTCACAATAATAATCATTTCTCAATATCTGTGTGCCTTGTCAAACTGGCTTTTTGGGGCCTTAACAGAAGATTGAGGTGGTGAGACAGTATGAAAATGATTACAGCACGTGGAAAGTGATTGACCTGCTGCTGCTACTGGGTCTGAGAATGAGGGCCAGGTGGTTCATGATGTTAATCTTTGCCAATACTGATGTTACAATGTGGTGCTGAAAGGCTCAGTATGATTGTTATGCAATAAACCATTTGCTAGGATACACCAACAAACCAGTCATGTTTTGTTTTGTACCTCCTGTCCTTTTAGGCAGGTGATGGGGTCTCTAAGAACATCCATCATTATTATAATGCAAAATTCAGTCTGTATGCACCTTAATTCAGGCAAACTGACTTTTATAAACATAATTTGATGTTTTAAAATGGAACACAAAAGAACTTTTCAGTCCAGAACTTTCAAGGGTCCCCACCCTACAGTGGACCTTGGGTAAATGGTATAGTTAACCCCTCCAGTCCAACGCCACTGCATTTAGGGACAACACTGATTAATTACGAACAGAAATTCATCAAAGCTGTTATCGTTAATCATTTGACACTGAGGCGTTGCGATAAAAACAGTTCAGCTTTGTGTTAATATTGTATCCCTTTCCCAGCCAGACCCAGTCTGGCAGTTCCCAGGCAGGTAGTTCCCAGCCAGAAGTTCCTAGCCAGGCACTTTCCAGTCAGGCACTTCCCAGTCAGACAGTTCCCAGTCAGACAGTTCCTAGCCAGGCACTTCCCAGTCAGGCAGTTCCCAGCTAGGCAGTTCCCAGTCAGGCAGTTCCCAGTCAGACAGTTCCCAGTCAGACAATTCCCAAAGTACATAAAAAGTAAATATTAAAAGTTTCCAATGCTACCATGTTTTACTTAACTGCTGTTGGCAGAAACCTTTTATTTCTATACAACTTTTTTCATGAATTGATGCCCTACTTCATCATACAAAAAGTCACACAAGAAAATAGCAGATCTATAAGTTCAACATATAGCAACACACTGTGAGCTTGTTGTTTGGTTATTTTCATCAATAATTACAAAATTAAAAGGAATGGTTTTAGACTTAGAAGGTTTCCCAGCC
>JBAFTA010000020.1:23260212-23270628 GCA_036919975.1 Melanotaenia parkinsoni
CGCGTAACAATGCGATTAATCGCAGCATGTCATGCGATTAATCGCGATTAAAAATTTTAATCGTTGCCCAGCACTAGAAAAGACTAAAACAGTGAAGACAAAAATACATTAGAAGTCGGGGCTCCAGACTAACTTTTTGTACGAAGAGCACAGTGGCCCCTAAGATTTAGAGGCGCACACTGAAATCGCTTTGCAAAGCAAATATTCACATTTCCTCTCATTTTCACTGTATTAGTGATAAATACTCAAACTATAAATTCAGAAATTACAATGTTTACAATTCACACTTTTTTGTGTGGCAGTTGACATTAAAAAAGAAAACATCTTACTGGTTGCTCTAATACAAAACAAGTCGACAGAACTTGTCAAATCAAATCAAATCAGATTTGATTTTCACTTTGTAGTCGAAGTAGAACGGC
This sequence comes from Melanotaenia parkinsoni, assembly GCA_036919975.1. Taxonomy (NCBI): domain Eukaryota; kingdom Metazoa; phylum Chordata; class Actinopteri; order Atheriniformes; family Melanotaeniidae; genus Melanotaenia; species Melanotaenia parkinsoni. Next base: position 23,260,632 of record JBAFTA010000020.1, read on the forward strand.
AACTTTGTCACCATCATCCCCCAACGGGCATGGTATGACTGGTCCATGTAGTCCCTGGCAATAAACAGCTTCAGGGACTGATACTCGTCTCCAGCCACTGTTCCCAGCTCCTCGGTAAGAACAGTAGCTATTGGCTGTCCTAAAAGTTGCAAGAAGTCGCTAATAAGCATAATCAGCCTGGTACATATAGTAGTAACGGATGCTGCCATAAAGAGGGATGTCGTGGGAAAGTCAAAAATTGATAAAAAGACAACCTAAAAATGACTAGATCAGCAAAAATAAATAAAAATAAAATAATTATGTCAATATTTTCTTTATGTTTTTTAGTTAAGTTTTTAAGTGTATTTTGTTTTTTAATTAGGAGTCTGGAATATGTCACAACACAACTTCTTAAATATTTTTGTCCACACTCTTCATTAATAGACATTACTTTCTGACAGTAAGCCAGCGCAGGATCCTCCAGCAGCAGCTTTGTTAGTTTAATTTTCAGCCTGGTCATGAAACAGAGCATCCATCTGCATAACATTTCCAGGGGAACTTGATAACCAGCCATCCAAGATAACAGCATTTGTTTTGATTTCAGGCTAGAGCTTGTTTCGTCTGCCTCAAGTCTCCCAGTGGTTTCACTGGCGACTCTAATCATCCGAATCTGGGTCAGTTTCCACCCAGCCGAGCTGACAACTTCTCCAAGTTGGTATCCACCCCACGTACGAGCTCCAGAACTGCAACCAGCTTGCCATTCTGAGCTAGAATAGCATCCAGTTTATGATTAAGCTCCTGCAACGCTATAGTGTAATTGTTCACAGCTCGGCACACACCTGACCGAGCGGGTGTGTCGCTGAGTGGGGAAAATCTGTTAGAAAACATAGACAGGCTGGTGGTGAGCCACGGGCTTAAGGCTATGCTTCCTCCTGACCATCACCAAACCGGCCTGTGACCCCGGCTGGGTGGGTGTTGCTAAGGGACGGCTAAGTGGGTTAGCCTCTCTAAGTGGCTTCGCACTGGCTGCAGGGGCTTGGCTAGCTACTGGGTGCTTTACTGCGGTGCGAAGCCAAGCCTCCACTTCGCAGAGTTAGCCTCCAAAGCTACGAACAAGCTACATTGCTTACACATACCATCATCAGTAAAGAAGGCAGAGGAAGTATGGTATACGGTGTGGAAAGGACAAACGGTGTAGAATATCTATTTAGATGTGGAGCTAACAGGGCTAATGAGGAAGGTACACAGGAAGTGACACAATACATTTACAGCTAACATCAGCCTACAGCCTCCACTAGGAGGCTGATTCTTTGCTTCAAAATGCGTTAACTGGTGGTTTTCCAGCTTAAAACAACAATAAGAGACTGAGGCCCCTTACACTGTTGCCGGCTGTGGCCACTAGATGGCGATCTACTTTGCTGATTGAACATCATCTTAGTGTCTTTCTGTGTTCGGTTCCTTGTGTCCTGTTTCATGTAGCCTTACTGTTCAGCACCTTGGTCAGCGCCTGCTGTTTTTAAAGTGCTTTATAAATGAAGTCTGCTTGGCTTGTTGACTCCTGCCATCTGGTGTCTTCCCTCAGCCCTGTAAGAAGGTTTGCCCCCAGGATGTGGACCTGATGTACACGGAGTTGATCCAGCGCTGTAAGCAGATGTACCTGACAGAGTCGGACAGCGAGGACGACAGCTTCTACCAGCTACCCAGCTTTCTGGACTCCATTGCCAGTGTCCTCATTCACCTGGACAAGGTAAAAGCAGGCCACAAGTTCACTGTGCATCACTTTGATCTGCTATTGATAATCAGCTGGACTGATGTGAACCTTGTGCTCTAGGTTCCAGAGGTGTATACTCCGCTGTTAGAGCGCCTCCTGGTGGTGCAGATTGACAGCTTCCCTCAGTACAGCGAGAGGATGCAGATGGCCTGCAGCAGGTCCATCCTGAAGGTTCTGGTGGCCATGGCCTCTAAAGGACCGGTTCTCTGGACCTTCATCAGCTCTGTGGGTACGTAGATCCGCAAAAATCCTCATTCCTCTCAGTTTGTACGATGGAAGTTTGATGGATGGAAGAACGGGACTGATGGATGGGATGGATGGTTGGATGGATGGATGGATGGATGGACGGATGGATGGATGGACGGACAGAAGCAGGAATATAAGATCAGATTGTGGCGGTTTCTTCTGTTCCAGTTCATCAGGGTCTGATTCGTGTCTGTTCGAAGCCCGTCGTCCCTGCTGAGGTCAGACAGGAAGTCATTTATTCTTTGTTTTCTGTTTACAAAGATCTTCTTTTTCCATGAGAGAAACTTTTTCTTCCTCTTCAGGATGCTGGAAATGAGTCCTCCCAAGTTCGGACTGGAAAGTGGAAGCTTCCCTCCAGTCCCAGCTACCTTCCTCTGTATAAAGGGCTTCTGGACTGTGACCAACTGAAGGTGCACTTTTAGCTGATTCTTGTATTATTTTCTGTAGATGTGTGGAGCCTTTTATCGTCTATGTTCTGCTGCTCGGGTAAGGCAGCAACACCTGGTTAGGACTTGTTTCTTCGTATCTGCACAAGGTCTCATTGATAATCAGGACAGATTAGCAGGTTTCCTCTTAGGACTGGCAGGTCTGCTGCAGATGAACCCTGACTCCAGCTGGATCCAGTAAGATCTGTTAAAGCTCCACATCTCAACAACTTTCAGGGTTTTTATTACACTGGTTACCTTCTTCATGTCGCTCCATCTCATTGGCTGGGTTTAAATAGTCCAGAACAGCTTCAGGTTCTCAGATTTTACTGTTGCCATGGAGATGACTACCTGAAATATTCAGTCCATTTATGACTGATTTTTATTAAATAGATTTTTATACCGGGCTTTAAACATGTTTATTTCTACTGTGAAGTTGGTCTTTTTAACATGGGAGTCTATAGGGATTTGATCTGTTTTGGAGCCAGCCCCTAGCAGATGAGGGGTAAACTGCAATTTTTTGCACTTCCACATTGGCTTCACATTTTACTGCCTGAGGTTGCTGCTTGGCAGAGATGCAGATGTCACATGCTCCGGATAACTAGCGGCTGACGCATAACACTTCCGTTGTTGCGCAGCCTGATGAGGATGCTGCACACCTGGGTGTGTCGTTGCAAAGTTTCAATGCCCACTAAAGGTTAAAAAGACCAACTTTATGTGGAAATAGTGTCACGTAAAAGAGACAAAGACAGCAGAGCTTAAGCTCAGGTGAGGAAGCTGAGAGCCGGGAGGGAGCGGGTGAGTGACTCCCATGTACTCCAGTCGGAGCTGTGAGTTCCTGCTACGAGTCGAGTCAGCGCCAGAATACTGCGAGCTTAGTGAGTGATGTAGCTCACAGGAACGGAGCGGGTGAGCGAGTGAGTCGGTGTGCTGTGAGCGGAGTGTTTTTCCTTCGTTGACAGATAGGGAAATGGCATTAGTCCACCAGGGAAATGGAGAGTTTGGTTAAGAAACACAAGCTGTTGCTTTTCCTTCTGTTAGCATGATTAGCTTGATGTATCTACAAGTGCAGTTAGAATAGAAGTTGCACAATAGTGATATATTAATTGGTCTTTTCAGTTAGCGCTGCAGTTAGCTAGCGGTAGCAGGAACGAGTAGAGATGGGGATTCACAAGTCAGTAAAGTGGTTCTTAAGTACTGAACAATTTTTTCATGACTCACACAACACTACGTCCTGCTGCCTGAATCAAGCTTTTTCGTCTTTCTCCGGCAGGATTCTGGGTTTTTGGATGGTGCTTTCGAAAGCCAGAACGCTGCCCTGGGGTCTCTGAGCCGTCTCCTCTACGATGAGTTGGTGAAATCGATTCTCCGGATTGTGGAGAAGTTGGACTTGTCTGTGCAGAAGATAACGTCGGGAGAGGAGGTAAGCTGTCGTCTCCATGTGCTCTGTTTTCCACGGACGGTCTGAGGGATGCTGATTTAATCCGTGATTGTCAGGCTCCAGATGACTCTGCTCACATCCTGCCCTCATCCGACCCGACAGCTTACCTTTTACCCAATAAGGTCAAAGACTTCACCGCCTTCGTCAACCTGGTTGAGTTCTGCAGGTAAAACCAACATTTTGGAACTTTAGTGGATCTGGTTTGGTTTCTCAGATTAGAGCAGTGTGCCTTCCACACCATCAGCCCCAGCTGCATTTATCTGGACTTTTAGCACATTCCCAGTTCTCCCAGTAAAGCCTGTTGTTTGTTGTCTCTGCAGCGAGTTGTTGCTCAGTAAACACGTGGAGTATTTCCAGTGGTGGGTGTACCCTCTCAGCCATGATCTGATCCTTCACTCCATTAGAAATCCACTCGTCAGTGGCTTTTACAAGCTGCTGTCTGTCACCATGAAAGTTGCCAAGAGAATCAAGTATTACCAGGTAATATGCTCTCTTTTATTTTGGCATCAGGCCTGACTTCCTGTCAGGATCTGGAAGATCATCAGAATATGATAGGAGCGAAATCAGCCTGAAACAGGAAATAAGTCCTGTTTTCTCAGACGTGCGAGGTATGGATGGAATATGTCACACCATGTAGTCCACACATTCAATACAAATTATTAGAGGTGTGACTTTAATGCGTTAATTATGATTCATTTACAAAAAATGAACGCGTTAAAAATATTTCCGCATTACGGGCAAAACTCCAATTTGCATGTGCAATGTAGAATTTTGGGGATGAACCACGGTTTGCGGGTGATTTACTAAGACTGCGTGAATGGCAGCAGGTGCAAACGTGTTGGAGGGATGCTGATTTAACCCTCCTTTTTAGATAAGGATTTTGCTCGTTTCGTGGTTTGTCGCATGGCGAGTTTATCAAGGCAACGCTAAAGGAAATTCGACAGCATAGAATTGGAGTCATTATACACTGTGTGCACAGTGGTAGGAACTGATGATATAGTGGCTAAAATGCCAGGGCCAGTTTGTGAAATGTATGCACACAGTATTTTGTTGCCAGATTCCCTACCAAGAAGTAGAATACCTGTGTGGCACAATGAGTAAACCTGCCTCTCACCTGCTGGGTTAGGCTCCGCCCCCCGTGACCCTAAACTGGACGAAGAGGTACAGAACATGGATGAGTAATATAAATAACACAGATCTGTTTGTGAGCAGGGAGTTGGCCTGAGAAGCTCTGAATCTCCTCAGACTGATAACGTGAAAAGAGCTTGTTTCAACCTTTTATCCAAGTTTGGAAAAGAGGTATTTCTTCACTTTTTATATATGATTGTTGTTGGAGTAATAACTAGGTATGCAGTGGTTGTTACAGCCATGTTTTCCACCAGGTGTGTGTCCGGATGAAGCAGTATAAGGACGAGCTGCTGGCATCCTGCTTGACCTTTGTTCTCTCGCTGCATCACAACATGGTGGCTCTGGACATTAAGGCCTACTGTCCTGCTCTGGAGGTGGGAATCTTTTACCGTCTTCATCAGATATTTGTGGTTTTATGCACTGAGCCTGAAGCTGCTGCTTTAGCTGTTTTGTGGACGGGTTTGTAAAGTTGACTGGCATGAATAACCTGCATCTGAAGACACAGCATCCAACACAAAAAGCATCTTAAGTTTTACACTTCGACAGTTAAGATAAATATAAAACTTTGTTGTAAAAGAATATGGTCCCAAATTTTTTGACAGTTATAACACACAAACACAGCTAAGGAGATAGCTAGAAGTTGGCAAGGAGATGGTTTGGAGATAGTGAAGCGCCACCTAAGTGTTAGCCAGGAGTTAGGAGTTAGCTAGGATATGGCTAGGAGCAATCTTAGCTATAACTAAGAGTTAGCTAGGAGATAGCTACTTGTTAGCTAGTATTTATTTAGGAGATTGTGAGGTGATAATTAGGTGATTGTTGGCATGGAGATGGTGAGGCGATAGCTAGGTGTTAGCGAGGAGCTAGGAGCTAGTGAGGATATAGCTAAGAGTTAGCTACAATGTTATGTTTAAATAATTACCTAAAAGCAAATGTGGATTAATGAAACTGGACAAAATGGATAAATAAATTATTAAAACAGGAAAATAAAACTTAATTAATAGTAAACACAAAGTAAAAATGGAGCAGTTATAATGTGGTTGGCTAACAGGAACAGCTAAATAAGTATTTCAGCTTTGACTCTGGTTGCTCGGTTTTATTAAGCTGATACCTGTTTTTCAAGAATCTATGAAGTCAACTGTGGGGTTCCCCAAGGACCAGTTCTGGACCCAGTTCTTTTTAATCTTTTGGGGATGTCATCAGGAGACACGGTATTGATTTCCACAGCTACGCTGATGATGCGCAGCTTTACATCACTGTGTCTCCTAATGACATGGAGCCAGTTAACGTCCTTTTAAACTGTATTCTAGATGTAAAGTCATGGATGGCAGAGAACTTCTTACAGCTCAACCAGGTCAAAACTGGAGTTTTAATTATTGGTCCTCAAGACAAGAGAGATCATTTTACCAAAATTACATAATTTCAATCCTTCTCAGCGTGTGAGAAACCTGGGGTCGTTTTTAGACTCTGAGCTGTGAGATATTTATTATGTTTAATATCTTTATTCTAAAAGAAAGAAATGACTAGTCCATGCTTGTGTAGAATGGGGGGAGGGTATCAGCTCTGGTTGTGCATGTGTGTGGACTTCTATGTGACAAAGGTGATAATGAGTGGTTTTAATTTGCTGTGTTGCTTTGCTTTGTGCTTGTTGTTTGTACTTTAATAAGCATAACTTGGTTTTATAATATAAAGCACTTTGTGTTGTCTTTGGCAGGAGAGCTTTATAAATAAAATTGATTTGATTTAGTGACTTCTTATGAATGTTTCAGTATTTTTTGTTTCTAAAAAGCAGCCTCTGAAGGATGAAGAAACCTTTTTAACAAAACGTAATAATTATCATTTACCTACAGTTGCTTTGCTATGACTGTCAGCGTCAGCAGTACGCATGTAAACATGGCAAAGTAAAGGGAAAAAAACTTCAGTTTTTAATGTGTTGGATGGTGGAAACGAGGACCGTGAGGATAAAAGCAGAGTTTCAGATTTTCTAGAGTTTGCTACCAGACTCGTGAAATGTATGTCCTTGTTCTTTGTGAACATGTCCAGACTGCACTGAGGTTGGGTCTGAGCCACGTTCCTCTGGCCAATGCTGCCCTGGATGCTCTGGAGGACTGGTCCTCCCACATCCCCCTGGAGACGATGGAGCCCTGTTACACGAGCATCCTTCCTCTCCTGGATGGATACCTGAAAAGCACCACTGCTAACGGTGAGATGGATGAATGTTCTACTTCTGCAGTTTGACATGTCAGCCTGATTCCCAGCATTTCTAAACAAGCTGTCTTTACTTCAGATAAAGATGAAAGCAGCTGGGAGGTGGTGTCTTCTTTATCTTCAAGAAGTGAGCGAGGATACAGCAGAGTGATGACGAGGCTTCTGAAGAAGTCCAAGCAGCTGGCTGTGGTAAGGGATGAAGGAACAACAGAAACCAACTCTCTGGTTCTCTGTATCTCAGCTTGCTAAGTGTTTTCCTCATGCAGGAAGATGCACCTCTTGACTTGGTGAGGCTCAGGGTGGTGAAGCTGCTCGGACACCTGGGAGGAAAGCTGAACAGGAACCTGGTGACTGGTAGGTCCCCGTAGGTTTCAGTCCGATGTAGAGTCCTGCTGTGATGGAGCTTTTCTTCATCACATCCTCTGTTTGGTGGTGCAGTGGTCTCCTCAGAGGAAATGATGAAGAAATTTGTGGCCTGGGACTTGGAGAGACGACTAAGCTTCGCGATGCCGTTCAGCGACATGAAGCCGGTCATCTACCTCGACCCGTTCCTGCCTCGCATTAGCGAGCTGGCTCTGTCCACCAGCGACAGACAAACCAAAGTATGAAGAGTCTTCCTCATCTGTGGCCGGATGTAAAACCTAGCGTTGGTATGAATGAGTAACGACTGTGTTTGCTGCAGGTAGCGGCCTGCGAGCTGCTCCACAGCCTGGTGGTCTACATGGTTGGGAAGAGTGCTCAGATGGCCGAAGGGAAGAATAAACCGCCGCCCATGTACAAGCTGCACAAAAGACTGTTTCCTGTGTTGCTGCACCTGGCTTGTGATGTGGATCAGGTACCTGCTCCCAGAGGCTGTGTTCACCATGCTGGTTCAGGGCTGGCCGTTTTTTTTAAAGGTTTCAGATCATCAAACACGTTTTAATTTCAAAGATAAACTGAATTTATTTATTGAAGGGGAGACAGCCATCCCAAGCAACCTGGTCTGATGTGGACCAGTAACCCTCCCTGAACCTGATAACTGGTTCATCTCTTCCCAGCAGCAACCTGGAATCAGGTAACGGTCAGCGAGTTTTCCCATCTCAGTGGACGGATGGTTCAGAGTCAGCATGTTAAAGGTCATACTGCATCGCTCAGGACAATTTCAGTCCAGACTTCCTCCAGGACTCTTTAAGACCTTCATTTTTGGTTTTCTAGGAGCCATTCAGAGGGGAACTTCCTGGTGTGCTTTAAGTCCTGGGCCTACTGCATACACTGAGGAACTGATAGTCAGACTTCCTCCTTTAGGATTTTCTGGCAGAAAGCAGAATTAATGGTTCCATGGATCACAGCAAGTCTTCCAGACCACCACCGCCAAATAAGCAGTTCACCCCCATACAGGCGGCGGGAGACCAGAAGGCAGAGAGAGACCAGAAGCCTGAGGGGGACCAGTCTCTGGATTGCTAAATCCTCCGTCCATCACAGGCCTGACATGCGCACCGCATCGGTTCCAGTCCTGTTTGTGAAGAGATTTCATTCCACTGTTTTACGGAAAGAGAAGGTTTTGGGTTTTGCACGGGAACCTCATGGTGTAAACATGGCAGAACATTGAGCCAGGCTGGTTTGGAGAGTTTTCTTCTCAAATAAATGAACTAAAACTTGTAGTTTTTACTTTTTATCTTTGATATTGAAATTATTTTGATGATCTGAAGCTTTTAAGTGTGATACATTTGCAACAGAAGAATTATAAGGGAGTAAATACTTCTACACAACACTGTAAATAAGAATTTAAAAAATTCGATTTAGCACCTGTTCCTCATTAAAGATCACACGTTTCCCCCCTGCGCCGGTCCACCAGCCTTCATCAGGGCTGGGTTGTGGTATACGCTGCTGGTACACTGACCACAGGTATTTTCTGTTGTCTGTTCCAGGTAACCAGACAGCTGTTTGAACCGCTGGTCATGCAACTGATTCACTGGTTCACCAACAACAAGAAGTTTGAGAGTCAGGATACAGTTGCAGTTCTGGAGGCCATTCTGGTGGGTGTTCGGGCTTTGTGAGGGGCTCTGTTAGCTGGGTTAGCTCAGCTAGCTCGGTTAGCTGGATAAGCTCTTGCAGTTAGCTCTGCTAGCTGGATTTACATGGTTCACTCAGCTAGCTCTGTTAGCTGGGTTAGCCTGGTTTGCGGGGTTAACTCATTTGTACTTGTAGTAAATTTGCGTTCTGTCTCTTTGTTTTCAGGATGGAGTGGTTGACCCGACAGACAGCACTCTCAGAGACTTCTGCGGCCGCTGCATAGAGGAGTTTGTTAAATGGTCGATCAAACAGACCACACCCAGGCAGCAGGAGAAGAGCCCCACCAATATGAAGAGTCTCTTCAAACGCATCTACAGCCTGGCTCTTCATCCGGGCGGCTTCAGGAGACTTGGCGCCGCTTTAGCGTTCAACAATATCTACAGGCAGTTCAGGTGGGGTCTGAGCTGCTGCTTCTTCTTTGGTCTGATGGTGTGTCAGATGGTCAGGTGATTGATCCTGATGACGATCAGATGATTGATCCTGATTATGATCAGGTGATCAGGTGATTGATCCTGATGATGATCAGGTGTCATCAACATGGCAAATACAGAGCAGAGAGGACTTCTGTTCATGTGACTTCTCAGATAAAACTCAAACAAATGGAGGTTTTGGTTCATTCTGGTTTTCCTGTCTGGTTTAAGTTTTTTTCTGTTTATTTTTGTTGGTCAGGAATTAGAGGTAAGATCGGGCCCAAAAAATCCAGCCCGACCCGACCCGAGCCCGCGAGTATTAAAGCCCGACCCGAGCCCG
>JBAFTA010000020.1:23272771-23295433 GCA_036919975.1 Melanotaenia parkinsoni
AAAGCTTCAGCTGCTACAGACTGGTTTATACTGGGATTAAAAGCTTCAGCTGCTACAGACTGGTTTATACTGGGATTGAAAGCTTCAGCTTCTACAGACTGGTTTATACTGGTATTAAACGTTCCAGCTTCTACAGACTGGTTTATACTGGGATTGAAAGCTTCAGCTTCTACAGACTGGTTTATACTGGGATTTGTTTGTGGTTATAAGACTGATATTTTTTCTGGGTTTGTGTGAATCAGGGAGGAAATCTGCAGCTCAGTGGCTGGACGGGATGCTGAAAGATCACGGCATTGACTTCCTGATCTCTTGCTTTGAGGGAGGGGGTCTCCTGTCCCAGCCGACCCTCAGGGACCTACCGGGTCCCTTCAGCGTCCGGGCTGCCCTGCGCTGGATGGACCTGCTGCTGGCCGTGCTGGACTGCTACAACACCTTCATCAGCTTGCACATCCTCCAGCCTCATCATGTCCTCGGTAAGCCTGCTGCACACGGCTCCTCTTCTCAGCTCCTTCCTGTCTTTCATTCTTCTTCATTGGTTTTTAAGGCTCCAAAGATAAATCGAGCTTCCTGAAGGCGACACATTTCTTCCTGACGGAGCTGGCGGCTCACGACCTCGCAGCAGCAGAGGGATGCTTCCCAGTCGGAGATGGGACGTCCCACTTCAGTCCCAGAGAGGTGGACCAGTACAACTACAGTAAATGCAGCATCATCGTCCGTCTGCTGGAGTTTTCCTCCATGATCCTGGTTCGAGGAGACCAGGACTTCTGGAAGGTACCGCTGGGTTCCACTCCCACAGGGTCAGACTCCATCCTGATGCTTCAGTTTCTTCTCTGGTTTCCTTTGCAGCATCTGGAACGAGACGTTTTCTGTTCGGTGTTCTTTGAGCTGACGGCGACGGTGGTGTGTGAGCCATCTGCTGTGGGTTTCAACATGGCCGATGTGGAGGTGATGAAGAACCTACCAGAGGTGTGCGTTCCCCTTCTGAAGGCTCTGCTGGCTTCTCCGTATCGCAGTTGCATCGAAAGCAGCCTGCGGACTAAAATCTCCAGGAAAAGGTGTCTGAGTTCTCTGGTTGGTGGGAAGAAGCTCCGCCTCCTCTGCGCTGATGGCTTCATTCAACGTTTTTCTGTTTCTCTGCCAGCGTGGAGGATCTGTGTGCTGTAGACCTATTCCACCTCAGCCACCATGACCGCATGGAGATGCTTCTGGCTTCCTGTAAGCAGATTCACAAAGCCGGTGCCCTCAGCTGCATTCTGCACGGCCAGGTACGAACGTCAGCCACACTGTTCAGTGTTAGTTTCCTCCTATGAAACGCTGCCGTCTGTCTGCAGGATTCGTCCTACGCAGTGTCGCTCGGGTCGCGACTGTTAATGGCGGTATATAAGGGCATCGCTCCCGGAGAGGACAGGAAGGTGCTTCCATCACTGGACGTAAACACCCGGAGGGTGGCGGATGGTCTGCTGCAGCTCACTTTCTCCTTCAGCCAGCAGGTTGGTCACATGATCCCAGTCCTGATGGGCAGGTGCTTAAAGTATTCCGGCACCATGCCGGATCTCCGACTTTTCACTATGACTCAAGAAAAAGAAAAAGAAAAAAAAACATAACTATGGGTATAGTGGTTGAGACTCTGAATTGCCCCTGAGTTGTAGAAAATAAATTGAACAATAAACAGCGTTAAAGTCAGAAATTACACATATTCATCGTCGAAAATAAGCATGTTTTCAGTGTTCAGGAAATAGTGACAATATGCCACACTTCGTTTTTCTCCACCAAGTTAACCTGTAGCATGAACATTATCTCCGAGTGGTCTTGAACGCAGCATCTAAGTCAACGGTTGAATTACTAAATCAGATAAAAAAAAAAGCTTTTTGGGAGTTGGTGCCAGAAACTAAGAGAGCCAGGTCGGCCTACTTGTTTCTGTGTTGTGCTCAAAGAAGCTGGTGTATGCAACTAGCGCAAAAAAGTTCTTTGACACCACGAAGAAGACCCCGGCAGCAGCCACAGCTGACGTAGCGGCCCCGGTGACTGATCCATGTTAAAAAGGAGAGGAGTCAAAGCCCAACCCAAAAAGAAAGAAGAAAGAGAACAGGAAAAAAAAAACGTGTCAATGAGCGGTGGTGATTGCGCTGGAGGCTTCAGTTTAGCAGTTCTCAGTTTCTGAAGTAAACTGTATTTATTTTCTTTCTTATGCAGTTTAATCAGGTCTTGGAGCACTTTAACCTTTTTGTTGCTGTTGTTGTTAATTGAACTGACTTGTACTTTAGTGTATTAAATTGCATTTGTTTATTTTGTATTTTCTATAACTTAATTTGATATTGTTGGTTTTGAACAAAAACAATGGAAATGTTGCAATTTAAAATTGTTACCTACCTACCTCTGTAACTCTTTTTTTTTGGTATAAATTCCCTTTACTAAATTAAATGATTGCTTAATGAATAATTTAAATTAATTAGCCTGACTGAGTTTCACATGTCCTTATAACATTATTACCTTTACAAAAAAGGTAAAATTTACATTTAAACTGTAGGTCATCTTATGTCCTGACAAGCACAATGCCAAAAGTTGTTTGCTTATAGTGTGTATGCGTCAGATCCACTGCACCTCTGCTCCATGGAAAAAAGTTCAGGCTCAGGATTTTTTTTTACTTTAAGCCCTGTAGGTCATGTGATCTTAGCCCTGCCAGATTAATCACATGATGCCAGCCCCTCCAGGTTAACCATGTGACCCCAGCCCCAGCAGGTAGATCATGTGACCTCAGATCAGGAAAATCACCATTATTCTTCATCTCATTTTAATCAGAAATAATCAGATTATTCTGCATCAATTAATTCCCATCACTATAAATGTGTAAAACTACATCAGCTCTTCAGTTTTATTTATTTCTGTCGTTGGTGCCAACAGAACAAAAGAGTAAATTCCTACATATTCACACAGAGAAACAGTTAAAAGGTTGCAGGACCTCTACCTGGACCTGGGAGGCTTCTGCCTGAAAACGACATGATAAAAATACTTCTAAACATTACTTCAGAAGAAGGGAAACTTCTGGCAGGCTCTGACTTCCAGCTTCCTCTAGCACAGTGTTTCTCAATCCTGGTCCTCAGGGACCACTGCCTGCATGTTTTAGTTCTGTCCAACTCCAGCACACCTGATTCAGATTAACTGAACTGCTTGTCAAGTTCTTTGCAGGCCTGTTAATGAGCCATTCATTTGAGTCAGGTGTGTTAAAGAAGGATACCTCTAAAATATGCAGGGCAGTGGTCCCCAAGGACCAGGACTGAGAAACACTGCTCTAGCAGAATAGCTGCTGGACTCACATGAACAGGTTCATTGTGGACGTTTGTCTAATAAACAGCAGCCAACAGGGGGAGTGAAGAGAGACACACGACACAGCCAGTCAAAAAGGAGATCCACATGAAGGCAGGTTTACGCTGAGACTTTTTTCCAAGCAGCAACCACCATGTTTACCTGCAAGTCCTGAACACACGTTGGAGCGTGGTGTTCCGGTAGGTGCTTCTGATGATCTGCTGTGGTTTCTGTAGGATGCTTTCTGTCTCCTTCTCTCCATCCTTTTTTCCTCCTCAGCTCCAACATGTCTTTAGTAAAAACCTAACTACAGATCATTACCAAAGCAGCTGTAGATCCATGAAGGTCCTCCTGATCAGTTGTTGACTGTCATGCTGCTGATGGAGAGGACCGGTTAACGCGGTGTTGTTTCCTCATGCAGAGCCAACAGCTGGTGGATCTGCTGCTGAACACCATCATGCTCTCAGTTCCAGTCTCTGGAGGTCCCAGCCACAACTTCCTCAGCTTCTCTCATGGAGAGTATTTCTACAGCCTCTTCCAGACCACCATCAACTCAGAGCTGCTCAGACATCTGGACAGCAGCGTTCCCCGCCTCCTGCAGGCCTCGGCTCTCAATCCCAGCATGGTGCTTTACCTTCCATCCACTTCATGATCCTGTATCCCTCAGCAGTCATCTTCCTAACCGCTTCTTCTGCTGTACAGGTGAGCCTGCTGCTGAACGGCATGCTGGACCACACCTTCAGGGAGCGCTCCATGAGGAAGACTCAGGGCAAGCAGCTGGTGGAGGAGGTGCTGAGAAGATGGAGCAGTCTGCAGGCATGGTGGAAAGGACCTTCATCCACCCAAGAGAGCAAAACCGCTACTCTTCTTCTGCTCTCAAAGCTCCTCCAGGTACCAAGCATGACATGCTGACGTGACACGCAGCATCAGAACATGGAGATGATGATCTCTCTTCTCCTCAGATTGATTCTTCTGTTTGCTCCGACATTGAACACGAAGCCTTCAGACCCGTGTTTTACACTTTTACTTCCCTGCTGGTCGACGTGGATCTACCACTAAATCTCAAGGTGAGGAGGAGGAGGAGGAGGATGATGATGATAATGGTGGAAAACGAGATGAGTGAATGTGACCCGATGTCTGCTGTGATCTTCTGACCCTCCAGAGTCAAGCCCTGCTGGTGCTGCCATTCTTTACCATCCTCCCAGACCAGCCTCTGGCTGAGCTTCAGAAGGCCCTCCATGATCTGGTAGCGTCCCACTTCCCCATGCAGTCGGACGAGTTCGCCAAGGGCTCCCTGCACCGGAACAACTACATGGACTGCATCCGTAAGGTAAAGAATCGGTTCCGGGCTTTAGGTATGTCGCGGATGTGAGGGAGGCGCTGCTGTAACTGGTTTACTGACCCATCATCCATGTATGTCTTGTAGCTGCTGGACGCTCTGGAGCTGTCCCAGAGTCCGGTTCTGCTTAGACTCCTGGCCGGAGTTCTGTGCCGGGACCGGAAGCACATCATGGAGGACCAGTTCCAAACCTGCTTCCAGAGGATTTCACAGCGGTGAGTACAGGTTTGTATGAGCAGGATGAGGTCCAGAGGCCTCTGGTTCTGATGCTAATGTCCGTGTTGGATCAGGTCGAGCGGCGAGCGGCAGCTACAGCTGCTGCGTTCCGTGTTCCAGGTGATCCAGCAGGGCGACGTTCCTGTCAGCTCCATGCTGCAGGCCATGATGGAACGGGTCCTGCTGCCACTGGCCTCCCACTGCAGCACCGAGGCTCTCAGCAGCTTCTTTCTGGAAAATATCTCTGACATCATTTCCTTCCTGCTCAGCCGCTTCACCAAGGTTGGCCTCTCAGAGACGATGCCTTCACTGACTTCTTGTTTTATCAGCTGTTTTAGTAATGATGAGTTCAGTTTTTTTTCAGTGGCGTTTCATGTAGTTTTCCTGGTTTCAGTCAAACGAAGCAGAGTTTGAGGTCCAGCTGCTGAAGAAGAACGGCTTCTATAAGCTGATGGAGCTCCTCTACTCACGGCTTCCCAAAGAGGAGCTTTACTCCAAGGATTCCCGCATCAATCAGGCCTACTGTCGCTCCGCCCAGACGGAGGGGAACGAGCTGTCCAAGGCGCTCATTAAGTCCGTCTCCACCAGACACCACCTTCATCCCGGTTCATTCCCGGTGGGAATCAGGATCATGTTGGTTTTGTGTCTACAGGTCGTGTTTCGAAGCTTTCACGGAGAATATGGCTGGAGAGACCCAGCTGCTGGAAGTCAGGAGACTTTACCACTGCTCTGCTTACACCTGCGCCATGGCCGTCATCAGCTGCAGCTTCACTGAGCCCCGCTTCTACCACGGCTTCCTCTTCAGCGAGAAGCCAGAGAAGGTACCAGAGTCCTGGCCCCGAGGTCCGGAGTCTCGACCCCGAGGTCCAGAATCTGGACCCTGAGGTCCCCAAGGTCCGGAGTCCCGACCCAGAGGTCCTCGAGGTCCAGAGTCCCGACCCCGAGGTCCCTAGTCCTGACCCAGATGTTCCTGAGATCTGGTGCTGCAGAACATGTAAACTACCTGGTGATTGAAAGGCGTTTATATCAGGGTTGACCCAATGAAGAGTAATTTTATTTCCTTTAGTTATTTTATCGTTGTTATTTTTTTCATGTATTTATTTAATTTAATTAAAAAAGTTTTTGTTTAATTATTTTATTTTATTCACACTGAGTTGACGTGGAAGTTTCCAGGTTTGGGTCAGATGGTGGATCTTCCTCCATTTTCATGGAGGAGATGCTGGAACACAGGTTTGCTGTAAAGCTGCATTTTAGGAAATATGAAAAAAAAATCTTTAAAATTATGGCAGGTTTCAGTTTAAAAGTAAAAAGTATTTTTATTCAGAGTCCAGAATTATTTACTTCCAGTGCATTAAAAACGCAGCCGTCGTCTTCTTTCCATCCAGAACCAGTTCATCCTGGAAAACATCATTGATGTCGAAAGAACCTACAACTTTCCCATTGAAATCGAGGTATGTTGTTGTTTATCTGGTTTGTTTCCAATGTTCAGTTTGATTATTGATCAATTACAATTTCAGGTCCCACTTGAAAGAAAGAAGAAATACGTTCTGATCAGAAAAGAAGCGAGTGATGAGAGCGGAGGTACGACTTCAGAAGTGAAAGAATAAAAACCGGGATGCTTCAGAACAGATGGTCTACATTCATCATAGCTGACTGTTGTGTTGATGTTGTGGTTTCCATAGAAACGCCGGTCTACCTGTCCTCCCAGTCCTACATGGCCGACAGCAGCCTGAGTGAAGAAATGAGTCAGTTTGACTTTTCCACAGGAGTACAAAGTTTTTCCTTCAACTCCCAAAACCCAGAGAGACCAAAACAGCCGGTTCCTAAAAAGGTTTTTATCCCTTTAACTGTCATCTGTCCTCTCAGATTAATATTTTAATTTATCTGAAGACAGAACTGTGATGTGGTGCTCTGGAGGTCACGAGGCTCGTCCTTGTTTGCAGGAGATGGAGGAGACTCCCGTCTCCCAGGATGCAGCGGTGGATCTGGAAATGGATGAGCTGAACCAGCACGAATGTATGGCGGCCATGACTTCTTTGATCGGTCACATGCACAGGAACAACATCACCCCTAAAATCCATCAGGTACGTTTCCTCCAGCAGGTTTCACCTGACTTTTACCAGGATCAAACACCTGTCTGTCAGGTGTTTTGATCCAGGTGCTTTCCTCTTTGTGAAACAGGGAAATCTGCCAGGTGAGCTTCCTTCATGGATGAAGTTTCTTCATGGAAAACTGTCAAATCCAATGACGCCTCTGAACATCAGACTCTTCATATCGAAGCTGATCATCAACTCAGAGGAGGTGGATGTTCCTCTAGCTGTATTTCACCGTTGTTTTACCTCTTCTCACCTGTCACTGCTGAATTTAACCTGAGATGCTTTCCAGGTTTTCCGGCCATATGCCAAACACTGGCTCGGACCGCTGCTGCAGCTCGTCGTCTCTAGTAACAACGGAGGAGTGGGGATCCATTTCATGGTGGTGGATGTTGTGGTCACAGTGCTGTCATGGACAAGCCTGGCTACGCCAAAGGTTGGTCAGATTTCCTGAAAACTAGTCAGTCATTCTGGATTTGCTTCCAGCTGGGAAAACAAGAATGATAGAAAAAGAACACAGAAAACCCTGTGAGCTCCGGCGTTTTCTCTTCTCCAACAGCTTTTATTAAAAATCAAAGTTACATCTAAACAAATCCAAGTATAAAAGTCTTCCTCTCTGATTCATGTCATTTCTGACCTTTCAGAAACATTAAAAACTAAAAGCGAGAGATTTCTCTTTCCTTTAATCCCGGGTTAATTTTCCAGGGAAACCCCAGAGACGAAGTCCTCGCCAACCGGCTGCTGGAGTTCCTGATGAAGCACAGCTTTCACTACAAGAGAGCCGTCTTCCGCCACAACCTGGAAATCATTCGCACTCTGGTCGAATGCTGGAAAGACTGTCTGCACGTCCCATACAGGTGACGTTAACACGCGGGTACAGGTGACACTAAGACATGGGTACAGGTGAGGCTGGGACACGGGAACAGGTGAGGCTGGGACACGGGTACAGGTGAACCTAATACGCGGATACAGATGATGCTAGGACATGGGTACAGGTGACGCTAATACGCGGATACAGGTGATGCTAAGACGCGGGTACAGGTAACGCTAGGACATGGGTACAGGTGACGCGGGTACAGGTGACGCTAGAACACGGGTACAAGTAATGCTAGGACACGGGTACAGGTAATGCTAGGACATGGGTACAGGTGAGGCTAGGACACGGGTACAGGTGAGGCTAGGACACGGGTACAGGTGAGGCTAGGACACAGGTACAGGTAATGCTAGTACATGGGTGCAGGTGATGCTAGGACATGGGTACAGGTGACATATTAATGGACAAACAGCAGGTGATTTATTGAAGCACAGAATGAAACTTGATCCTGTCCTTGACTCTGAGCCTTCTGATCCAGTCTGATCCACGAGCGATTCAGCGGCACCGACCTGAACAGCAAAGACAACTCTGTTGGACTCCAGCTGCTGGGAATCGTCCTTGCCAACAACCTCCCGGCATACGATC
The DNA here is from genome assembly GCA_036919975.1 of Melanotaenia parkinsoni. NCBI lineage: Eukaryota > Metazoa > Chordata > Actinopteri > Atheriniformes > Melanotaeniidae > Melanotaenia > Melanotaenia parkinsoni. The sequence goes on from JBAFTA010000020.1 coordinate 23,281,182, forward strand.
CCTCCTGTGGGATTGAGTATGACAGGTAGAAAATCTAAGCAATGTCCTGATTGTCTTGCCTTTATGGATTTTTCCTGATTCTGTTGGTGTGAGCATGGACAGCTGTCATCCAGACCAGAAATTCAAAGCAGATTTTTAACCTCAAATGAATTTCTTTTCCTAAAACTTTCATATAAAAGTTGTAAAAAATCATTTCTAACTTGAGTGTGTTTTCAGGTACATTCAGTCCCTGACCAACAACATCTCCTTTGTGAGGTATAAAGACGTTTATTCAGCTGCAGCTGAAGTTATTGGCCTCATCCTGAAGAACATGACAGAACTGGGTCAGGTACGAACTTCCTTCCTCTGAATCACCTTTCTCTTGTTTCTCTTTCATTTCACTCTAAATACTTTTATTCTCCTCTTCTCTCAGCATCATCAGGAACTTCTCAATCTTGCTGCAACCAAAATAACAAACCTGAAGAAAAAAGATCTCGATGACAAGTTCATCATCTGCTTAAACAAAGTATCCAAACACTTCCCTCCATTTATGGATCGGTAGGTTTGGGTTTGAACTCTGTGTGTTGCATTTGAGCTAACATCCAGTTAGCATCCAGCTTACATAGCGCTGTCATTAAGTTAGTATCCAGCTAGTATTCAGCTAGCATACACCTAACATCCAGCTAACACCCAGCTAGCATCCCCCTAACATCCTGCTAACATCCAGCCATCATCCCGCTAACACCCAGCTAATCTTTAGATAACACCCAGCTAGCATCCACCTAATATCCATCTGGCATCCAGCTAACATCCTGCTAACATCCTGCCATCATCCAGCTAGCATCCACCTAACATCCTACTAGAATCCAGCGAATACCCAGCTAACCACAGCTTCATATCATCTTTTTTAGGTTTGTTAATCACGTCTTCTTCCTCCTGCCGAAGCTACACGGCCTTTTAAAGACTCATTGTTTGGAGTGTGTGCTGAGCCGAGCTGACGTCATCCCCGACATCTTTCTGCAGCTAAAGACCACAGGATTCATTCAGATGATGAGCCACAGGTGAGTCTTCAGCATACTGTTTGTGTTTCTGCTTGTTTTTATCAATCAGATCCTGAAACTGATGGAGGTTCCTTCAGGGTTCCTCGTCAAGTCCTAAAAAGGGAGAGGAAGAAACAAGTCAGTCTATAAGTGTCGTTGCTAGGAACAATGTAGAATTTGTCCTGAAGGGCCTTAATCCCAGCTGTTCCACCATCCACACACCAGGAAGTTCTAGTTTTCCAAGATTTTCCATGTTTCCCTATGCTGGTCCAGAAACTGGTCTGAAGCAGCAGATGGTTCCAGATGTCAGGAACCAGTCCAGGTTGATGGTTCCAGGTGTCAGGAACCGGTCCAGGTTGATGGTTCCAGGTGTCAGTAACCGGTCCAGGTTGATGGTTCCAGATATCACTTGTTCTGGTTTGGTTACCTCTGCTACCTCCAGCTGGTCATGTGAAGGATTTCTTTCTGCTGAATCCGTCTTTTAGGGATGAAGGAAGACAGCGAGTTTGTCTAGACATCATCCATAAGATCCTTGCTCTCCTGACTCCGGCTGATCTTCAGGAGGTTCTGGGAGCTGTGACGGCGTTTATCTCCCATCCTTCACCGGTCTGCAGAGAGAGGATGTACGACATCCTGATGTGGATCCAGGACAACTACAGGTCAGGGATCCTGTCTGATACGAGCCGTGAGCTTTGTTGAGAATCTGCTGTTGTTTTTATCGACTGTTTTTCCCTGCAGTGATGAGGAGAGCATGAACGACGCCACATCAGTCGAGGTTTTAGATGCAGCTAAAGAAGCTCTGCTTCAGGGGTTATCAGAGGAAAACCCAGGCCTCCAGTAAGCAGCAGAGACCTCCAGCTTCCTGATGGACCAACGTTTCAAGATAAAAACTGAATTTTAGTCTTGTTTCTTTTGATGCTCTGCAGACTTTATGTCCGTAACTTCTGGAGTCAGGAGAAACGCCTGCCCACCGCCACCCTGCAGAGGATGCAGGTGATCCTTCGCTCGCTCTACTCCTGCCACATTGAACGCTGTTTCCTAAGTTTGGCCACCAACCTGCTGCTGGAAATGACGAGCCAGAGTCCTGACTTTCAACGCAACATGTTTGAGTATCCTCTGTCTGAATGCAGCTTCCAGGTCTGGATCTTTCCTCTCAGCAGAAATTGATCTGTTTTCTCCCCAGCCTCACCTCCTTCTCGTTCTCCTCCTCCCCCCTGCAGGACTACGTTATCGACTCCAACTGGCGCTTCAGGAGCACTGTCATGACTCCCATGTTTGTTGAAACTCAGAGCTCTCAGGGTCCAGAGAGTCTGGCAGCCTCCCAGTCTGCAGCCTCAAAGGGGAAACTCAGAGCCACCCAGACCTCCTTAGAGTTTACCCAGACCCAGATACCCGGTACCATCCCCATCCAGCATCTACATGGCAGGAGACGAGTCTGGAAACTTTTCTGAGTTAGTTTTTATTCTTCTTGCAGGTCGTCGTTCTGCTTATAACTGGCTGACAGGAAACAGCGTGGACACACTGGCAGATTACTCTCCAAGCTCTGAGTCCCTGTCCTCGCTCATGGTTTTCGATAAGAAGGAGAGGCAGCCGGCAGCGAGGAGACCGGTGGGGGAGGGCTTCGGTCTGAGGCGTCTGACCGCATCAGCGGACGAGGTGGACAGTCGCACCCGAGGTCTGTCTGAACGGAGACCTGGATCAGAGGAACCAATCCAAGACATTCCCGTCTCTTATCACATTTCCTTTTTCTCTGTCCTCAGCTGAAAATGAGCGGCGCAGTAACATCCTGAGACTGAGACGCAGATTTCTCAAAGACCAGGACAGAGTCAGCTTGATCTTCGCTCAGAAAGAGATCCAACAACAGAGGCAGAAGAAGGTTTCCCTCAGGCCGACACACCCACCCTGGACTGAGTTTGTCTCCTGATCTCATCTGGTTTGTTTTGGTTCCACAGGAAGAAAAAGCCGATCAGAGGCTGAGGAAGGAGGCTCAGGTGACTCTGTACCGCAGCTACAGAACCGGTGACTTCCCAGATATCCAGATCCCCCACAGCAGCCTCATCGCTCCGCTTCAAGCGTTAGCACAGGTACGACCGCCGCTGCTTCCTGCTCCTTTGTGGAGGCTCAGATTCTGAGATGAGTTAATGATTTTCCTCCAGAGAGATCCCATTTTGGCCAAACAGCTGTTCAGCTCCCTGTTTGCTGGCATCCTCCAAGAAATGGAGAAGCATCAGAATCCGGAGGAGAGCTGCAGGATCAAAAACGATCTGCGGTGCAACATGAATATGTTCCTGAACAAGAGTACGCTCTGTTTCCCACCATTCATAGCATGTGTGCAGGTGAACACCCCTTTAATCTGCTTCCAGTCCCTGGATGTAGCACGGCAGCTTCATTTCAGTGTTTAAGTCCCTGAACGCAGTGCAATGTTCCTGCAGGACATGTGCTACCGGCACTCAGAGCTGCAGCAGCTCGACCCGGCAGCTGTCAGCTCCACCTGCCTCATGAGTCTCCAGCAGCCGTCTGGCATCCTGCTGCTGGAAGAAAGTTTGCTGCACGCCGCTGGCCTGGACGAACGTCCTGCCAAACGCTCACGAGGACGTAAAGAGATCCCTCCCGACACCTCAAAGTGGATCCACCTGGCCAGGTAGGGATCTGTAATGTCCAGTTGTGCAGAGCATTCATCGTCTTTCTGCAGCAGCTGCACTCCTCAGAGTTCTGCTTCTTTACTTCTCCAGGCTTTACAGATCCCTGGAGGATTACGATGTTGTTCGTGGTATCTTTGGAGGAAAAGTCGGCACCAAGTCCATCACCTGCTCTGCTCTTCAAGCGGAAGCCAACTCCGACTTTGCAGAAGCTGTGAAGCTTTATAACGAGGTAGGAAATTCTGTCCACAGGAACAAAACTACAGAGTTTTCCCTCTAACGTTTCCCACAAAAACACCCGGACCTGACTGGTAGCCATAATCTAGCTGTGTGTTTCTGGTACTTTGGTTGTTGTTGTGATACATCTTGTCGTTGTTGACTTGGGTATTTTTTTTAGGAATTCCTGATGATTGTCAGCTTAGTTTACCTGTAAAAGCTGTTGTGTTTCTGTACAGGTGTAGCAGTCAGTTGTCTGGTGTTAGGTTGGATTGAAGCTTGTTGCTTCTATCTACTGGATCTTTGTGTGTGTCTCAATCAGTTCACTGGAATGCAGTGCGTAGTGTTTACTAAGCACTACTTTCTGTAGTGCACTGGAGCACTGATGTTTTGCATTTACATGTGGTTCCAGCATTTGACCACAATCGTTCTGCCTGCTTTAATTTACAGAATGAATGTCCACTCTTGATTTGACTTTTTTTTGTTTACTCTTTACTTATGCCCACCTGTAAACTACGTTGCATCCAAAGCCGATGCACTGTCCTCCTTCTATTGGCTGAACATTAGTTAGAACGCAGCTTATTTATTTTAAGGTATATGTCCCTCCTACATGCTGCCTAATGGCAGCGTTGCTCTGTTAATACCTTTTCAGGGAAAGTCCGTCCAACTAAGTTCTTCCAAAATCCAAAATAACGTTCACATACGTGTTTGCATGTCATCATACTTTATGCTATTCAATGTCTTTAAAAGACCTTGTTTATGCAACAAAGTGCCGTGGCCTACACTGTGTAGTCTACTTCAGTAGATAGAAAGCACTATCAGAACAAACGTTCATGTGTCTCTGCATGTCTCCCCCATATATATTAGTATAGACTGCAATTTAAAACACTAGTAAAACAGCTTTTAGATATGCAAAGATATCTTCACTGAATCAAATTACTTTACATAATATACATCTGTGTCTCACTGAAACAGTTCATATCTGGCAACATGAAACTGATTATACTAGAAGTCATGGTTTAAAATATGAAATGCAGTAAGGAAGAAGCTAAAAAACACCCTTTCGGGCTGAGCCTGACCGAGCCCAATGGGCAGCAGAGCCACCACCTGGTGGTGAGTTGGCTCAGATGACAGGGGAGGATGCCGGTCAGGCCTGGCAAACACAAGCGTGTTGTGAGGGTCTGCTGGGAACGTCTGGCGGAGTACCCTGTCAGAAAGAGTTTCAACTCCCATATCTGGCAGAGCTTCCACCATGTCCCAGATGAGGCGGGTGACATTGAGTCTGAGTGGGATGTGTTCCATGCTTCTATTATTGAGGCGGCCAGCCGCAGCTGTGGCCGCAAGGTCGTCAGTGCCTGTTGTGGTGGTAACCCCTGAATTTGTTGGTGGACACCAGCAGTAAGGGATGCCGTCAAGCTGAAGAAGGAGTCCTATCCGGCCTTTTTGGCCTGTGGGACTCCAGAGGCAGCTGATGGGTATCGGCAGGCTAAGTGGAATGCAACTTTGGTGGTCGCTAAGGCAAAAACTCTGGCATGGGAGGGGTTTGGAGAGGCCATTGAGAATGACTTCTGGACGGCTTTGAGGAAATTCTGGTCCACCATCTGGCGGCTCAGGAGGGGAAAGAAGTGCTCCATCAACACTGTGTACAGTGGGGACCCTGGTGTTGTCTCTCCCATCTCTGGGGCTGAGGTCGCTGAGGTGGTTAAAAAGCTCCTCAATGGCAGGGCCCCGGGGGTGGATGAGGTCCGCCTTGAGTTCCTTAAGGCTCTGGATGCTGTAGGGCTGTCTTGGCTGACATGTCTCTGCAGCATTGCGTGGACATCGGGGACAGTTCCCTGGTAAGGTCTATTCAGGAGTGCTGGAGATGAGGGTCTGTTGGATAATCGAAACTTGGATTGAGAAGGAGCAGTGTGGTTTTCTTCCCGGTCGTGGAACAGTGGACCAGCTCTATACTCTCTTCAGGGTCTTGGAGGGTGCATGAGAGGATGCTCAACCAGCCTACATGTGTTTTGTGGACTTGGAGAAGGCGTTCGACCGTGTACCCTGGGGACTCCTGTGGGGGGCACTCCGGGAGTATGGAGTGCCGGACCCGCTTGTACGAGCTGCCCGGTCCCTGTACAACCAGTGTCAGAGCTCGGTCCGCATTGCCAGCAGTAAATTAAAATCGTTTCCGGCAAGGGTTGGACTCCGCCAAGGCTGCCCTTTGTCACCAATTCTGTTCAAAACTTTTATGGACAGAATTTCTAGGCGCAGCCGAGGTGTCGAGGGGATCCGGTTCGGTGGCCTTAGAATTGGTCTCTGCCCTTTGCGAATGATGTGGTTATGTTGGCTTCATCGGGCCGTGATCTGCAGCTCTCACTGGAGCGATTCTTAGCCGAGTGTGAAGTGGCTGGGATGAGAATCAGCACCTCCAAGTCCGAGACCATGGTCCTCAGCCGGAAAAGGGGGGAGTGCTCTCTCCGGGTCTGCAATAGGGTCCTGCTCCAAGTGGAGGCGTTCACGTATCTCAGGGTCTTGTTCACGATTGAGGGCTGGATGAAGCGGGAGATCGACAGGCGGATCGGTGCGGCGTCTGCAGTGATGCACCGGCCTGTCGTGGTGAAGAGGGAGCTGAGCCAAAAGGCAAAACTCTCGATTTACCGGTCTATCTACGTTCCCACCCTCACCTATGGTCACAAGCTGTGGGTAGTGACCGAAAGAACAAGATCGCGAATATAAGCGGCCGAATGGAGTTTTCTCTGCTAGGTGGCTGGGCCTCTCCCTTAGAGATAGGGTGAGAAACTCGGTGATCCAGGAGGGGCTCGGAGTAGAGTCGCTGCTCGTCCGCAACAAGAGAAGCCAGATGAGGTGGCTCGGGCATTTGGTCAGTATGCCTCCTGGACAACACCTCGGTGAGGTGTTCTGTGCACATCCCACTGGTAAGAGGCCCTGGTGAAGACCTAGGACACGCTGGACGGACTACATCTCTCGGCTGGCCTGGGAACGCCTCAGGATCCCCCCGGATGATCTAGTGAATGTGGCCGAGGAGAGGGAAGTCTGGGTTTCCCTGCTTAGGCAGCTGCTCCGGATAAGCGGTAGACAATGGACGGATGTAACTCTACTGAGTCGTTAAAACCGCAGCCTCAAACAAATGATCAGATCCATAACTGTCAATCAGGGCTAGAAGAGATAGGTAGCATGCAGTCATTTACATTAGAATTCTGATTGAATAACTTCTTGAATACTTACATCTGTACAAAACAACCTCTGCCTGCATCTGTGCTGCTGAGTCGTTGGTCGCCATTATTCAGCTCTGGAAAGCTGGTTGAAAGTCCCTCCCCTTCCGCTACGTCAGCAGATGGTGTCCGTTTAAATGCGTGTAGTGTTCATCATTTCACACTAGATTTTTGACCGAGTTTAGTTTTGCTGAAATTTCTGTGTCAGCGCACTATGCACTTAAATATGATGCTTGAAGTATAGAAGTGCATGGATTGGGACACACCCTTTGTCACCTCTTCCTTTTTACTACTTTCCTTTCCTCCTCTCCAATCAGGTCCAGCAAGATTACAAAGATTCCATGAATCAAAATAAATAAGATATAACTATATATTTAAATAAAGAAAGAAATAAAAACCCAGATTATAAAAAAGAGCCTTATACCCATAAAGCTCCTCTTGGCAAAGAAAATTTGTTTGGCACAACACAGCAGCCAGACCATCATTCTAGCACCACCATGCTGGACAGGAGAGGGTAGAAAAAAAGAGGTCTATTAATTCTGTTAATAGACCCAATTGTGCCTAATGGACATGAGGATGATAAAGTTTTGCTATTGCTGGCGCGTCCAGTAACAATACTTTGGGTTAAATTTGAGATGAACCAGGAATGCTCGTCCTCCTCCTCCTCAGATGAACCATAAACAAGCAACAAGAGAGAAAATCCGATCAGCTGATCACCAACACTGGGAAAGAGGAGGAGGAGGAGGAGAAGCCATATTCGTACAGAAATGTGGGAAAAGGTTTTTCTTTAAATGAAGGAGTCCGGCTGTGAACCCTCTTATCATGAAAAGTATGGGGGATCAGGGAGTTTAAAAAATGAAAGCAGTTATTACATAGATTAGTTTCTGCCATAAACGCCTTATTTTTTAAAAGCCTTGATATTTATTCATATGTCATGCTTTATTAACACATGAAGACCATGATTGCCACAGAAATTTTTTTAATTACTGAGTAATTAAACTCGGATCAAAGGATTTCTATTAAAGCATCTAGAAACTGGACTTACAGTGAATGTTTTCCACAAAGGGTGGGGGCTGCTAATACAGGACCAGAACTTTCAAAATCCAGTTTATTGTTGTGCTGGTTTTCTGGCTTCTGGCTTTCTTCACTTTTTTTTTAAGTATTTGCCAGCGTTTGTTGTTGCTGCAGTTATTGTGCTTTTCTTTTAAGACAACGACCTCCTTGCGCTCTTTCTCAAATTGATGAAGCCGCTGCTGGTAAACCTGCCAGCAGTCCTGCCGCCTCTGGAAATTCAGCCCTGCATATGAGACATGTCGCTGTTGTATTAGCGGGATTTCCTCATAAGTAATGATGCCAAATTACTAACATATCGCTAAATGTTAGCACAACAGTGACTCACATGCAGCTGCTTCTCCACCTACCAGGACTGTGTAACTTCCTTTCTGTGTGTGATTGTGTTGGGAAGGAAACAAAGAATTTAATTCTGTTTCCATGGTAACGGGTGATGTTTAGAGTATCTCCGATGCCAGTATTGGTCCAACTCAGATGATAACTGTGTTCATATAAACTATAAAAATAATGACCTCGCTGAGAAAACTCGATGTGGAACAGCATGTTAAAAGTCCTGGTGACAAGATTAGCACAGTCATGGCTATGTCTACTGTTGCCATGAAAACCAAGATTTTAACAGTAGACCACACAGATGGCGGCAAACAATCTGATCTGAGCTGAGTTTGTTCTTATCCGACTCTGTGGTTCTGATGCAGCAGTTCTGGTGTCCCTCCACACTGACAGGCTCTGAACATGGAAAACTGGTCTGATGGTGAACCGACCGACTCTGAGAAGGACTTCTGGGAAATCGCTGCCATGGAGGCGTACAGTCAGCTGACCGAGTGGAAGTCTCTCCAGTATTGTTCCACCATTTACATCGATGATACCACTCCACCTGATCTGGAGAAGATGTGGTCAGAACCGTCCTACCAGGTAACACTGCCAATTCATTACACACGAGAGCCGATTCATTATCCGCCTTAAACAAAGTGGAATGAAATGAAGTGAATCTGCAGATGGGTGAAGGGTGTAGAACAGAAGGTCTTAGCTGGGTCTCTTTGTGGTTCCAGGACATGTACCTTCATCACATGATCCGCAGCATGCTGAAGCAGCTGCAGCTGGGCGACACGGACCAGACGCTCCTCAGCTTCATTGATAAAGCGATGAAGGTGGAGCAGCGGAAGAAGCTGCTAGAGACACATCACAGCCAGGAGCTTAGTCTCCTCTACATCCTGCAGGAGGACTACGACCGAGCCAGATTCTACACCAGCAACGCCATGCAGATCTTCATGGAGGTCCGACATCTTTTCCTCATCAGATCCAGTTTACTGAATTTCTAAAAAACGTTGGTTTGGTCCGACTGCTACTTTAAGCTTTCATTTTTCCAGAGCAGCCTGGTTCAGTTCTACAGAATGAGCCAGTGAACAGGAAACCACTAGCACATAAAGCAAACCTAGAACTGTTGACTCTCTGGTTCTGACTTGGTCCACAGTAGTTTAACTAGCTGCATTGAGTGGCAAATGGGAAACCAGTAGATTCAGGTGGTTGGAGGGTTTTACGGGTCATTTTTATGATGTAAAAGCCAGAAAATATGTTTTGTTTTTTTTCTACCTGGATGACCTGTGGTGCAGAGCTACTCCAGCGTGGACACTCTGCTGACCCAGAGTCGGCTGACCATCCTACAGTCAGTCCAGGCCTTGAATGAGATCCAGGACTTCCTGCTCTTCATTAAAGGAGACGGTGTGTTGAGGCAGCCTTTTAGAAATCATCTGGTGTTTTCTGACCTCTTAAAACCTTTTTAACTCTGATTCTCCTCAGTTTCGGTGAGCTCCCTGAAGCGCCTCATCAGATCATGGACCGATCGATTTCCTGATGTTAGGGTAGATCCAGTCAACGTTTGGGATGACATCATCACATCACGGTAAGAACACGTACCAAAACGTTTGCTCACAAGTTTTCTGAAACAGAACCAGACCCTGGAACATTATCTCTCTGGCCCAGGTGCTTCTTTCTGGACAAGATCAGAGAAAAGCTGAGAGGTCCAGTTCTCAGCGACAGCATGGAGGTGGAGGATTCAGACCCAGCAGCTGATGTGGAGGCCATCGTGAACGACTGCAAGTTCAACATGAAGCTGCACATGGCTAACAGCGCCCTGAAGCAGGTGCAGAACTGAGCACGGTGGTTCGTTAGTTTGAGCTCTCCATTTCTTTTAAACTCATCTCTGTCCTCCAATGTTCTCAGAGAAACTTCCCAGTTTCCACCAAGCTTCTGAAGGAACTTCACCGAGAAGCTAAAACCAACCGAAGCTGGCTGCTGCAGTGGGTTCACTGCTTCAGCCGCTACAACCATCACCGCAGCCAAGCCCAGGGTCCCGTGGAGCAGATCAGTACCATGCTGAAGACCATCCCCCTCCTGGGTGAGCAGGAACGACGAACCCGAGCAAGTTTGAAGACACCAGCAGTTAAGAAACGTTATCTTTTGTCTCTGCAGAGGATCTTCAGGACGACTGTCAGAGTGCTCCGAGTAAAGTGCTCCGGTATCAGAAAATCCTCCAGGGAACATCTTTCCATATGCTGGCCTCAGCTCTGGGCAGGTCCACGTCGGTTCTGGAAGTTCTGGATCCCGAGAAAGCTCAGAGAGTTGTTATGCTGTCGGGAGCTGCTTGGTCCGGTGGAAGTCCAAAGGTACGTCAGGTCTGCTCATTCTAATAGTTTTATCTCATAGTTACTTCAGAACTCAGCAGCACAAGTTCTGATGAGGACCAGAGGGCGGGAACACATCACACCAAGTTTAAAATCGCTCCACTGGCTCCCCGTGCATTTCAGGATCAATTTCAAACTTCTTTTAATCATTTATAAATGTCTTCATGATTTTGGACCTTCTTATTTATCGGACCTGCTTTCGCGAATCCTGAGGTCCTATGGTACCGGCCTCTTAGTTGTTCCAAGAGTAAGAACCAAAACCTACGGTGAGGCCTCGGTCCACCACTCGGGCCTCCTGCAAGAGAGCCTCAGGGCTGCAGAGACTGTTGCTGCTTTTAAAAAGAGGCTCAAGGCTCAAAACAAAGATCTTTATTTAATTCATGTTTTATTTTTATTTTATTATTACTTTTTTAGCACATTATTCTACGAAGCTGCCTCATGAGGATCGTTTGCGTCAGGAGCTTTGCCTGCTCGGTTTGGGGTTGTTGCCATAGTGATCACCCTTGACCACGTGACTGGGGGTCCTGCACCGCAGCCCTACGGCTGAGGTGTGGACTCTGGCCTGCCCTGATCTGGGTGATTGCAGTGGCAGCCTCTGTGGATGTGGGTGAGCTGGATCCTGGTGTGATTGGATCTCCCAAAAATATTTTTCCTTACAGCAGAGTCAAACCAGATATTTATTACGTTTAATATATTTATTTTAAGAGACAGAAATATGGATGGGATGGATGGACGGACAGATACATTTTGTCCAATAACTCACAATTTTACACCATATTAACATACTAACACTAAGATAAGAAATTAAAATAAAAGGCATATCAATGAGATTTAAGAGACATGAGTAATAGTTCTTTTATAGGCCATGGAAGCTAAATTTTGGATCGTGTTGGAAGTCACTGGCATGCAGCCTAATGTCTTTGGGGACCAAGGACCTCCTGAACCTCTCAGTCCAGCAGCCACTTCCCGCAGCTGCTTCTCTGTCCTGTCAGGCCGTTATGGACAGGGTATTTCTTATTGTCCATTATGCCCTGCAGTTTCCTTCTCATCTGCTGGTCCACCACAGGTCTAATAAGGTCCAGTTTCCCACCCAGCACAGAACTGGTCTTTAACCAGTTTGTCCAGAAGTCTCTAGTCTCTAGTCCATAGTGCTGCTTCCCAAGCATACAACAGCATGAACACCTGCAAAGACAGTGTGAAAGAACATGTGCAGCATGTACCTGCAGATGCACATGAGGAAGGAAAGGCAACTCTGTCCTTTCCTGTATGCGTTCCTGTCTGTGTTAGTCTTGGTGGTGTTCAGAAGAAGACAGTTCTATTTACCCCAGTCTAAGAAGGCCTCCACAAGATCCCTGTACCCCCTTCGGTCCACCACCTACACGTACCACAACAGCTGCATCATCTGAATACTTCTGTATGTGGCAGGACCCTGAGTTGGACCTAAAGTCTGATGTACATGAAAAGAAAGGGAGCTAAAACAGTCCCCTGTGGAACCCCAGTGCTGCATTCCAGTGTCCCAGAAACATCTCCCCACCCTGACGTACTGAAGTCTGGATGTCAGATAGTCCAATCCAGGATATCGGGGAGGGGCCACCCCCATACTCATCAGTTTATCTCTGAGTATAAGAGGCCTTACTGTGTTAAAAACGCTGGAGGAGAACATGATCCTCACATAAGAACCAGGCACATCCAGGTAGGTGTCTGCCTGGTGCAGCAGGTAAAGAACCGCGTCTTTAGTTCCCAAATGTTCCTGGTCCTGGAGGGGGTCTAGATCCTCAGCAGCCTGCAGATTCATGTGACAGACACGGAGCTGCCCCCAGATTGAATGAGTTAGCTCTGTCTACATCATCTTCCACAGACTGATAGCTCTTCAGTTTGTAGCCAGCGATGGTCTTCCCCCCTCTCCACCTCCTTGATGCTCTCCAGCTGTTTTTCTACCTTTCTCTTGTACTCCACCTTAAAAAAAAGACAAGGATACACCAGATATGAGGAAACATCAGCTTTTCAATTTTGACAGAAAAAACAACCAGCTGTACAACTGTAAGGAAACAAAGCTGATAATCATCAGAAGACAAGCTGGAGAAGAACATGACTGTAGTTATTGGTGATTCAGCCCACGACACGGTGACCGTCTCAGCATGCAGGTTAGTGACCAACAGCACGACCCCCACCAGTTCTGCTTGGGTGGTGTCGCTGTTTGTGTTGTTGTGTGTTGGTGACAAAGTGTATCTAAAACTTAGGAGCGAGCGGCCACAGGGAGCAGCGAACGAGGCCACTTAGATGGTCTCATCCTCAGCTCCCCATACGACGTGCACACTCCTCAAAACCCTGCATGTATGGGTGTGTGGAAGAGTGTGGAAGAGTAGCTGTAGAAAACTTCCCCCAGAGAGCGAGCCAACCAACCGGTGACGATAGGCACCCCTGGCAGGCAGGACGAGCTGAGGACATGTCTCCCTTGTCCAGGACCCAGTGACTGCAGCCAAAAGGGGGGATTAAAATATCATGGTCAACAGTATCAAACGCAGCAGTTATATCCACTAGAATAAGAACCACACAGGGGAGAAAACAAATAAAGAGAAAATAAATAAATACAGAAAAAATAAATAAATACAGAAAAAATTAACAAATACAGAGAAAATAATGAATGATGGGAGTGAAACTCAATGAATGCTTCAGATTCCAGAGTTTTTTTTCACATATTTATGTAATAAACATCATGTAAACAAACTTACCAGCTGTTTTCTGGAGACGTGATGATGATGGTAATGGTGATGATTAGGACTGCACAAAAAAAATCCTTAAAAAATTGCGATCTCGATTCACACGTACACGTGATCTCATTTCTGCACACAGCGATTCTAAAGCTTTTTATATCACAAGCTGCATCACAAACAAACAAAACTCCTCCTGGATTTTTTCAAGTGTCCCCAAACGCAGCACTGCCGTTGCCTCCTCCCTCTGCCAATGGTAAAGCACCGTTACAACACATGATTCGGTGGAGGAAGCCCGCCTGCTGTCGAGTGTTTGCAAAGAAAAGTAAGCGAGTGTGAAAACGGAGGAAAGTCTGCAGTAAGGAAATTTTAAACGCATAGCGATGAAAAAAAAACTGGTAGTGGTGAGAGTCACCCCCCCACCCGAACCGAACTCGTACACATTCAGCAGCAGCGTGGATGATGAGGGTGATGATGTTGATCATGATGACAGTGCTGATGATGGTGGTAGTGATGATGATGACGGTGATGGTGGTGATGATGATGATGTTGATTGTGATGGTGTTGATGACAAAGGTGGTGGTGAGGGTGATGATGATGTTGATCGTGATGGTGTTGATGATAAAGGTGGTGGTGAGGGTGATGATGATGTTGATCGTGATGGTGTTGATGATAAAGGTGGTGGTGAGGGTGATGATGA
>JBAFTA010000020.1:23295533-23306861 GCA_036919975.1 Melanotaenia parkinsoni
TGTTGATCGTGATGGTGGTTATGACAGTGGTGATGATGATGTTGATCATGATGATGATGGTGGTGATGATGATGATGTTGATCATGATGGTGGTGATGATGAAGGTGGTGGTGAGGGTGATGATGATGTTGATCATGATGGTGGTGATGATGATGGTGTGGTGGTGGTGGTGATGATGATGATGGTGGAGATGATGGTGATCATTGGTGTTGATGATGATGAGGGTGATGTTGGTGTTGTGAGTGATCATAATGATGATGTTGATCGTGATGGTGTTGATGATGAAGGTGGTGGTGAGGGTGATGATGGTGATGATGTTGATCATGATGGGGGTGATGATGATGATGGTGGAGATGATGTTGATCATGATGATGGTGGTGATGATGATGGTGTGGTGGTGGTGGTGATGATGATGATGGTGGAGATGATGATGATCATTGGTGTTGATGATGATGAGGGTGATGTTGGTGTTGTGAGTGATCATAATGATGATGTTGATCATGATGGTGATGGTGTTGATGATAAAGGTGGTGGTGAGGGTGATGATGATGTTGATCATGATGATAATGCTGGTGGTGATGATGATGATGTTGATCATGATGGTGGTGATGGTGATGGTGGTGGTGGTGATGATGATGATGGTGGAGATGATGATGATGATCATGATGATCGTGATGGTGATGATGATGATGATGTTGATCATGATGGTGGTGATGGTGATGGTGGTGGTGGTGATGATGATGATGGTGGAGATGATGATGATGATCATGATGATCGTGATGGTGATGATGATGATGATGATGGTTTCTCCTGCAGGAAGTAGAGGTGGGTCTGCAGCTCCAGGCTCTCCGGTTGCTGTGTGAGGCCTCCAGAAAGGCTGATGAGGAGCTCCAGTCCTTCAGTCAGGACTCGGTGGAGAGCAGCAGCATCGCAGAGACGTTCATGGCTCTGTCGGATTTTTGCGATAAACTTCTGCGACTGGAGGAGCATGCCCAAATCGGTAAATTTCTGCAGGAACTTCAGTGACTGATCATTCCCAAAACAGAAAGTTACAGAATTAAGAGAAGAATCAGATATTTCCTGTTTTATTAGCATAGAAATGATCTGTTTTTACCAGATACCTAAGTAAACATGAGAAACCAGATCAACGTCCTTGTCTTCCTCCAGTAAAGCTATGACCTGGTGAAGTTAGGGGGGTTACTCTGGTCTCGGTTGCAGGGCTAGAGTGGTGTTTCCTCTCTCTCTGGTTGTTCCACTTCTCTCTGTGATTGATTGCAGACAGTAAATTTCCAGAGCTGCAGAAGCTGCCGGTTCATGTGGTGGAGAGCATGCTGAAAGCTCTGAAGATGGATTCGGAGGAGGCTCGCCTCAAGTTCCCTCGTCTCCTTCAGATCATTGAGTCATTTCCATCTGAGACCCTCGACCTCATGACCAGAGAGGTGAGATACTGACTCGTGTAATAACCTGTTCAGGTTACTTCTAACCTGGAAATATACTCACACTAACTTCCTCACTAGCAGGACTAATTCAGGCCACCTTCATTTATATAGCACCACCTCACAGCCAAGTCCCAGACCACACAGTCCAGTTTTAGTCCAACTCACTGAAGTCCACTTCTAGTCCATTTCAAACAGCATTATATAATCAGTCCACAGGGCCTTGGACTAATGGAGGCCTGGTGTGTGAACGTTCTGCCTCCTTTTCTCTGGAACCAGGACTTTTCTTGAGTTGTCTCATATTAAATGTTTCAGTTTAAAAATGGCTGCAATTCTTTTTCAGAGGAACCATCCAAAAACTACTTCATCTACTTCGTGGGGTCTAACGAGGTCTTTTTCTGGCTCTGGATTTGTTGTAATATCTTCTGTAAACAATTGATGTCGCTGCCTGTTTTTAATCAGATGATGTCAATCCCTTGCTGGATGCTGATTGGCTGGATCAGTCAGATGGTCGCTGTGCTGGATAAACCAGAATCTGTGGCGGTGCAGCACTGCGTGGCTCAGATAGCCGAGTGTTACCCTCAGGCGCTGGTTTATGCCCTCATGATCAGCAGTGAGACCTTCCGGTTCGAGGACTCGGCCACCGGACACCAGCAGCAGGACTTTGTCCGCCGGTAGGAACGTTTCCTCTCAGCTGCTAATAAAATGCTTCTGGGTTTGGTTTTCTGACTGTTTGTGGTGTTGTACAGGCTCAGCAGCAGGCTGGATAGAGGAGCCGTGAGGACATTCGTGGATGCTCTGCAGCAGCTGACAAACCCCGAAATGATTTTTAAGGTAATAAATATAAACGTTATTTATCAAGCCATTTATCAATACGTTGATTCATTGATCATTGAGCCATTGTCTGTTTTTATTTGAATTTTATTGTGATTTAATCTGAAGTGATTGTGTTAAATCAGCTGTGATATCATCTCATATCGATCTCCGGATCCAAATCTGATCAGATATCCTGGTGAAACTGGTGATTTATGGTTCAGCTGTTCTGGTTTCTGACCTGACGATGGTCCTGACCTCTGGTTCTGACCTCTGGTTCTGACAGGAATGGTGGGACGGTGTGAAAACCGAACTGGAGAAACCAACGTTTGACAGGAAGCGGATGGAAAACATGTATGAGGAGATGCGATCTTCACTCGGGGATGAAAACGCTGAAGGACACGGAACGTTTCGCAGGAAATTTATCCGAGTTTGTAACTTTATTTTTTTCTTCATTTGTCACAAACAGAAATCATTAAGTTTTCCTTGATATCTTTCATTGTAAATGTCCAGAGGATCAGTTTCTACTTTCATGGTTATTGTACATTTTTATGTCTGATTATTCGGCTTTTATCCAAATATTCCGGTTTAATATGAACTGACATGATTCCAAACATGAGATTGTTTTCCTGTTACTGATTTAAACTAAACTAAAACTAAAAAGGGTAGTTAGACAGCTTAAATACTTTTAGCATCTAAGCAAGCTAACCATGCTAGTTTTACCATTTTAACTAGTGAGCTAACTTATTTTTACCTAACTAAACGATGCTTTTAGCATGTTAGGTAAACATTAGCTAGCTAGCTAAAATGCTTTTAGCATTCTGGTTGAGTAAAAGGTTGTTGAGTCATTCTATGAAACGGGGCCGTTTCTACTTTGTAATTTAAAACATTTTCATCAAAGGCATTTTTTAAGAAACCCACAATATAAAAAATAAAAGGTTAAATCTCCAAAAAACATCTTTCCCACCTCAGATATAAAATACTTTTTCATATTACCTAATTTATTCAGATGGGAGTCGTTGCAACGGACAATATGCACACAGTTTGACTAATACAGAGGACATGCCGTAGTCTGTGCACTCTGAAGTGCGTAGACCCTGGATTGGGACACACTCATCATACATGAACACTGTTCTGGTGGTGGCATCATTCTGGTCAACTCTCCGTGGGATCTATGGGCCTCAAATGATGCAGCTTCTCTACCACAAACTGCACTCCTATGAATCTTTGCGGTCAGAAAGCGTGGGGTTTACAACCCAAAATGGACGAAACTCGCAGAAAAAGGAGTATGATATAGGTTTTATGAAGATTTTTCATGGTGTCTCTTCTGCTTCTTCCCCTTGTTCCTGGTGAGTTTTCGCCCCGTCGTAATTCGGCTTCACCATCTCTGGTGAAGAGGGATTGTACGCCGGGCTTCAGCACAGCAGGAAATCTGTTGGTGGTGCAGAGATGTTCACTCTGAACACCACAACGCTTCTCTGGGAATCCTTGAGCATTCTCAGCAAACGCCTAAAGTCGGTTTTTCTTTAAAAGCTTCACCACTGTTCCCTTTGCAGTCAGTAGTTTTCTTTTCTTGCTTTACTGAGCTTCACGGTAGAGGAGTTTTTTAAGGCCAGGTTTAGTTTCCCTGTCTTAATTAGCTGATTTACATTTAATTGAGGAGAATCGTTCTTGTTTGAGCTCTTGCATCCTTTCTGGTATTTGTCAGCACGTTTTCTCTCCTTTAACAATTTATTTAGTTTCTCAGCTTCTTGTCCAGCCTGACTGTTGGACAGGATCTGGACTGGCATGTCCACATCCTGGCATTCTTCTCTTTTCACTTTCTGTTTTGCTCCCCTCCAGCTCATTTAAATCAAAACTGGGAAGCAGAATTACCCCATCACAATGAAAGTGTGACTGGGTGGCTGGGGTAAATTTCAACCTAAAATGGCTGCCAGTTCACTGCATGGTAAGCTAGCTGACTCAGCATTTTAATCTGAAATATAATTTTATTTCCATTAATACTGTTTTTTCTTTAAAAAAGAAAAGTTTTCCTGATCTATTTTGTGTGACGGGGTTGTTACATTAAGCTTGACGGACTCCATCCAACTGTTAAAAACATCAAATAATTAATGTAAAATAGTCTGGGAACTTGGCTCCTACAGACCAGTGTTGTTTTTGGCAGCATGTCAGTTTTAGTCTTAGTTTTACTCATCATGACGAAAGTGCTTATTAATTTTAGTCACATTTTAGTCATTTCTAAGTTTGATAGTTTTAGTCATTTTAGTCAAATAAAAAGTATATTTTTTCATGAATTGATGCCCTACTTCAGATCTTAGCAGATCTATAAGTTCAACATATAGCAACACATTGTGAGCTTGTTGTTTGGTTATTTTCATCAATGATTACAAAATTAAAAAGAATTGTTTTAGACTTAGGTTTCCCAACCAACACCATACTTTCTGATCTACTTAGGGTTATACATTGCACAGATAAAGTTCTAACTGTGGAATCAATTACTCCAAAAAAGAGCAACAACATCCTCACTTTGGTAAACGCGGCTTTATTTCTGAGAATTTTCTGAAGTGCAATACTCCACCCAGAACATAACACATGCCCAAAATATGAGCAAAGGATGAGGAACACACATGACCTGGTCTGCCAGTGAAATTATGATTGATTATAGTTAAAATATGTCCATATATCGTTTCATCACTTCTACCAAACCCCTTTGTCCACACTGCCGCCATGATTTATCATGAATGAATGAACTGCTTGTGCTCGTCTGGTGGTGGGCGTGGCCAAGGTGCAGCAGCATTGCTGACTGACAGATTGCGCTCACAACAGGCAGAAATGTTGTGCATTTTTAATGTCGGACAATCAGCCCTTGAACATTTTCGTCTCAACGAAATCTTACGAATGTCTTGTCATGTTTTCGTCATCAGAGAGCCATTTTTAGCTCGTCACCGTTTCGTTATCGTCATGAAAAAAGGTTTGTCAACGAAATAAATTCATCATCGACATCGTTGACGAAAACAACACTGCTACAGACGCTAAGATTATGTCATTTCTTGTTTGTCATGCCATGTAAAATAAGTATATTTTTACAGACAAAAAAGCAAGTGTGATGGGGTGGTAAGTCAAACTGAGGGACATGCTCAAATTTTATTTATTTATTTTCTGAAAATATTACTAAAAATATAATAAATGTTTGATTAAAATTTTTTTTTATGTTACATGCAAATATCATGTTGGTCATTGTGGAGATGGCAAAAATAGCCATGTGCTAATTAAAAATAATTAAAAATGAGATATTTTTCTTTTAAAATCGCAGTGTCTCATATTATGCGATTAAAAACACACACATCAACCGTTTGAAACTTTGGAAACACAGTCGGACACATTTTTATGGATTTTTAATCTCATCAAATGTGGGTTCAAATGGCACCTGTTTCATAGAATTAGTTAGCTCACTAGCTAAGATGCTAAGTTAGCTTGCTAACTAAGGTGCTTTTAGCATCTTAGCAAGCTAATAATTTTTATGACTACAATACTTTGTGTGGCTGTTCTGCATCAGTATTAAACAGATGAACAGATAAATGACCGTGTGTGTGCTGACAAATGAGTTTATGATGGATAACTTCTAACATGTAGTTAAATACAATACCGTGTGCTTTGTGTTAGCTACTGAGTGGCTCTTGTAGTGTTACAGGGACAGTAGATAAGCATTTACACTTTAATTTTAGGTAAAATCCAAGATATCAGAGTAAGTATCAGAATTGCTGTAAAAACAAGGTGCGATTTATATATTTTATATTTATTTTGTAAATAAAAGCTCTAAAATGAAGAAGCTGATAAGTTAAAGTCAGCAATTAAAAAAATGGAAAGTTAGAGTTCCCATTTTCCAGTTATAAAGGTGTGAGTGTGTGTTTCTGTAATGAACTGAAACCCTGTACTGGGTAAGCTGGCTGTAGCTAATGCAGGTGTGTTCTGTCATCATGGACTTTGTAGAAGTTCTTTAAAGAGGTGGAGAAACTTTTGGGGTCAAATGGCTGTAAGCTGTTTGAGAAGAGAAAAGACAGAAGCTTTCTGCGACGGGTGGATGAGCTGGCAGCATCCATGCGTGAATTTCAGAAGGAACCGGGGAACCTTAAGGAATACTCACCCTGGTTGAGTGGATTTAAAACAGACCCGTTCAGCAATGAGCTGGAGATCCCTGGTCAGTCACTTCCTCAGTGTTCAGAAACTTCTTTAACGACATGTTTGGTGATCGGCTTTAATGAGGCTGTTTTCTTTCTTCCTGTTGTAGGACAATATGATGGCAGATCCAAACCTTTACCAGAGTATCATGCAAAGATAACAGGCTTTGATGAAAGGGTATCAGCATTCTTTTTTAAACCAGGACACATGAACCAGTCTGTTATCCTGGAGGAAGGCTCAATGAACATGAGTTTACTCCTTGCAGGTGAAGGTGATGTCCTCTATCCGTCGTCCCAAACGTCTGATTCTCCGTGGCGATGATGAGCGGGACCACCCCTTTCTGGTGAAGGGTGGGGAGGACCTCCGCCAAGACCAGCGCATCGAGCAGCTTTTCACTGTCATGAACATCCTGCTAAGCCACGACACATCCTGCACACGTCGGGGTTTGCAGCTTCGAACCTATCAGGTCATCCCCATAACCACCAGGTACCAGCAGAAAGTACTACTACTACCAGAAACATCTTTATCAACCACTTATATAGTATAAATGTTTTCTGATTGGTGAAGATCCAGAAATAGAGGATTCAGTCAGAACTTTGGGTCAGAACCAAATAGGATTGCAAAGGAGAGAAAAATGTCCAGTAAATTTCCAGAATCTTTCCATGGGAAGTTAAGCTTGGGAATTTTGGAAATATTCCAAATTGGAAACTTTCCACAGGAATTATGTGGATTATTGGGAATTAACTGGAATTTGGGGATAATTTCAACAAACTATCATATCCAAACATAAATATCAAGATTTTGTTTTTGTCGTAAGTAGACTTCCATGCAAAATAAAACAATAAAAAACATGGTATTTCAACAGATTTACTTCAGAGCAGAACTTTAAATCTTTAATTCTTGTACTGAACAATCAAATCTTTTATTGAACAGCAAAAACATGAATGTTGAGTAAAGTATTACTCTCACCACCTGGCCACCTCACATTTGTGAGCTTGTATGCTTTGTGTGCTTTTTACCGAACAGTGATTAGTTCAGAGGCAGCTGATGATGATGTAATTTGGAGGATGATGGAGGCTGTAGGTACTTTGCCAAACTGGCCAGAATTTTACCTGAATAGCATAGATATTCAAGTGTGCTAGCTATAAATCTGGTTGTTTTAGCCAAGATTATGCAATAATATATTTTCCTTAACTAAATTTAAGTTCTCTGTTAAGTGAATAAACCTTAAACTAAACTTCCCATTAATTCCCATATTTTCCCGTTATTTCCCAAATATTCCCGTTAATTCCCATAGAAAGTTTCCAACTTTGAAAATTCCTGGAATTTGCAACCCTAGAACTAAATAATTCTCTCTGTGATCGCTGACTGATTCCCTACACTTGTGATTTAAAACTGACTGAACAACTTTCTGTTTTCAGAATTGGTCTGATTGAATGGATGGAGAACACCTGCACACTTAAAGAGTTTCTCTACAACACGATGACTGAAGAGGAGCAGAACAAAGCTAAAGGGTACGGTCCGCTAATCTGAAGGTACAGCCCGCTAATCTGAAGGTACAGCCCGCTAATCTGAAGGTACGGCCCGCTAATCTGAAGGTACGGTCCGCTAATCTGAAGGTACGGTCCGCTAATCTGATAATCTGAAGGTACGGTCTGCTAATCTGAAGGTACGGTCCGCTAATCTGAAGGTACGGTCCTCTAATCTGAAGGTACGGTCCGCTAATCTGAAGGTACGGTCCCCTAATCTGAAGGTACGGTCCACTAATCTGAAGGTACGGTCCACTAATCTACAGGTACGGTCCGCTAATCTGAAGGTATGGTCCGCTGATATGCTGAGGGTTTATCATGATGTTGGTGTTCCACTCTCAGATGTCAGATCTTTCTGTTACTGATTGTTCTGCCACTGATGGTAACATGGTCTGGGTTTAGATCAGATCCCTGCTAAGGTCTTTGTTCTTTTCTATTTTCAGTCAAGTGTTAGTGGTCGATGGCGGACCATAACCCCAGATATGAGCCCTGAGGACTTTCCTTCAAACACATTTTGGATTAAATTTAATATTTCTTTGGAGGAGATCCTCACCATTTCATATTTTATTTCCTGAAAACACCTGAGTCTTCTGTCTTTCTCCAAATCTCCATGTTGAGATTCTTTTGGAAGTATTTACATTTAATCCAGATTTAGCTTGACAGGAGATTGTTTCTGTTTCAGATCTGCTGACGTCTACATGAGGTGGCTCTCCACCTTTGCTCCAGACGTTAGTGGTATCGCTGTGTATGGACTGGTCTACAGGTAACCTATTTAAACTCAGGTCCAGTGTTTCTCAACCTTTTTAGTCCCCTTGACCCATACAACAAACATTCATAGACTACCTAACTGTAAACAACTCCAAAAACAACATGCCAACTTAAACAGTTCACAGCAGTTTACAACATGAAGTCACAGCTTTTATAACATTTTAGTCTGTACTCACTTATTGTTTCATTTTACCATCTTAATAGGAAGAATGTGCTGATTTTCTGTGCCTAAGTGAAGCAATATCTGGCTCCACATCTGAGAGTTTAAGTCTCAAATCCTAGTCCACATTAATGCGGTTGCGCTGCTTTGTTTTCAGGCAAACAAGTGCAGAAATCCGGCTTCACGGTTGTAAGTGGATGGAAACGGCATCAGCTGTTTCAGGGCGTTGTCAGTGAGCTCAGGATGCTCAGGTCGGATTTGGAGTCAGTTAAACTTTTCTTGCTGAAAGTTGTTGTCAGTGTCTCATCTTATGCAGTATCAACAAGGCTGTCGGCTTCTTGGTGACCCAAATGGATATCTGATCCACTCAAAGCTTACTAGGTGTCTCTTCAGCTTTGCAGGTTTCATAGCCTCAACAGTCAAAGTTTTGTAGCACAAAACACGATGCAGTTTAGGATCATCTACATCACCCGCTCAAAACAAAAATAAGCTGCAAACAGTCGCGGTGGTATTTTCACTTTTTTTCAATTTAACAACTTGGCGTCGACATTGACGAGGATGCTAACATCGAATCCTCCTCTGTTCTAGACCATGCTTTTGAGTTTTTAGGGAAAACTGACACTTATCCATCATGAAGCCTTGGGGAACTCCACATGTAGATGCTGAACTATAAGGGGCCCAACGTGGAGCTGTGGGGAACTCCACATTCAGATCTACAGTTACTGGCTGATACGAGGTAGTTCCTGACTTTGCAGCACTTCATGCTGAAATCTTTTCCTTCTTTACCAGGAAAGCCAAACGTGCCGATGCAGTGAGTAACTTCGTGAAAGTGATGCAGCATGTTCCTGGTGATCTGCTAAAGTAAGCTGAATAATTCTTTTCAGGATGACGAAGGAAAAGCAGAACTTCAGTGAAACTTTTCCTTTTCCTCTCCAATGTCCAGGAGAACATTCCTGAAGATGTGCAGCAGTCCCGAAGCCTTCCTGTCTCTCAGATCCCACTTCATCAGCTCTCATGCTCTGCTGTGCATCAGCCACTGGATCCTCGGCATTGGAGACCGTCATCTGTCCAACTTTATGATCAACATGGAGACCGGTGGCATGATCGGCATCGACTTTGGTCACGCTTTTGGTTCAGCCACACAGGTGAGTTCATTAAGTGGAGTTTTACCTCTCCTTAGAACACTGACCTGAGACTCGAAGGTGGAATGTTGTTTTTCCTTCCAGTTCCTCCCGGTTCCCGAGCTGATGCCATTCCGGCTGACTCAGCAGTTCCTGAATCTGATGCAGCCGTTGAAGGAATCTGGTTTGATCCATAACATCATGGTCCACTCTTTGCGGGCCTTCCGGGCGGAGCCGGACCTCCTGCTAAACACCATGGATGTGTTTGTCAAAGAACCGTCTCTGGACTGGAAGGTACCAGAACCTGAACCAGGACCATGACCAGGTTATGGTTCAGGGTTCAGGTTTCTGTAGAACTGATATGATGCTGGTATTTCTATTCTACATGATGCAGATAAAACCAGATGTTTTCTAATCAGCAGGTCAGATTAATCATTAATAGATAAAAGTCATTGATTTAAAGAGTGATGTTTTACCAGACTAGGTTCTGAGTTAGACTCAAACACCTCATTTCTTCATCCAGAAAACACAGAATATATTTTTGTTTTTTTCTGAAGAACTTTGAGATGAAACAACTGAAAAAAGGAGGAACGTGGACGGAGAACGTGGACACCAAAGAGATCAACTGGTTTCCTCTGCAGAAGGTCAACTTTGCCAGACGGAAGCTCGAAGGAGCAAATCCAGCTGTTATAACCAGGTACCACCTCAGGACAGATGAAGCTTTCATTCTGGTTTTATTCCCAATTTATTCTGGTTCAGTTCAATCCAGCTTTATTTGAATAGTTCCACTTCACAACACGTCATCTCAGGGCTTTATAGACAGATCAATTCCAGCCAGTTTATGATCAATACCAGCCTAGTTAAGGAAAACCAACAGATTGCATTGAATCTTGACTTCAATCCGATCCCCTATCCTGAGACGCACAATGCGACAGTAGAAAGGAAAAACTCCCTTTTAACAGAAAGGAAAAACCTCAAGCAGAACCAGAACCCGGCTCAGAAGCTCTTTCAAAGTATCTTGGCGAGGGGGAATGTCCAGATCACATGGGCTGACAACAGGGGTGCCTCAGGGCTCGGTGCTTGGCCGTCTTCTCTTTTCACTATACACCTCCTCACTCGGTGCATCATTAGCTCTCATGGCTTCTCCTACCACTGCTATGCAGATGACACTCAGCTTTTTCTTTCTTTCCCACCTGACGACACAACCGTCTCAATGTGAATATCAGCATGCCTTGCTGATATCTTCGCATGGATGAAGGATCGCCACCTTCAGCTAAATCTGTCCAAGACTGAGCTTATTGTCTTTCCAGTCAGTCCTTCTC
>JBAFTA010000020.1:23307190-23319049 GCA_036919975.1 Melanotaenia parkinsoni
CACTCCGCTGCTAATCGCTCTCCACTGGCTTCCAGTTGCAGCACGCATCAAATTCAAAGTTCTGCTTCTGGCTTACAAACAATAACCCAAACGGCTCCGGTCTACCTTCACTCCTTAATCCAGAGCAACACTCCCTCTCGACAGTTACGCTCTGCCAGTGAAAGACGCCTAGTGCTCCCAACACAACGTGGGACAAAATCAGTAGCTAGACTTTTCTCCTCTGTTGTTCCCAGGGTGGTGGAACGATCTACCAAACTCCGTCCGATCCGCAGAGTCCTTATCCACTTTTAAAAGCAAGCTAAGGACTCAGCTATTTAAGGAGCATTTCCACATGTAGCTTAACTCTTCTACTCAGAATGAGTTAGAAGGATTTGTCCAGCTCTTTGGCTCAACCAAGTACTGAAGAAGCTGTGTGCACTTATGACCAAGATGATGATGTGTTGTTCTGTGTTCTTACTCTCAGATGCTTTGGAGAAAAACGTCTGTCAAATGACTGTAGAATAGAATAGAATAGAATATTCTGGTTTTATGCAGGTTTTTATTCAGAGTTTCATTAACCCTCGGCTCTTCTGTGGTTTCCACAGTGAGGAGCTGGAGCTCGGCTTTGAGAAGGAATTGTCATTCCCAGGAATGCAGCGTGTAGCTTTGGGAAGCGAGGAGCACAACGTTCGGGCAAACCTTCCAGCTTCCGGTCTGTCGGTGGAGAACCAGGTGGACTGTCTGCTGGACCAGGCCATGGATCCCAATATCCTCGGCAGAGTTTGGGTCGGCTGGGAACCGTGGATCTGATTCTGTGGTGGATCGCCAGAGTGATCAAACAAATGTTGGGGAAACTGGAAGAACCCTGCTTGATGTCAGATATTCTCAAATGTTTGTGTCTGTGGAAAAAAAACTTTGATGAAAATAAACCAAAGTCTGAAGTTTTTCCTGTAAAATTACTGGAAGAGATAAAAGCATCAGCTGTTTTCATTTATTGTCATTCCAACAATCCCGTTAATCCAGTCCAGCCGTTTTCTGACAGGATGGAGCATAATAAAACTTTATTTATACATCACTTTTCTAAACAATGTTACAAACTGGATCTCTTTATGGCTACATCTGTAAAACTTCACTAACTCACCCTGAAGGAAGAGATTTAGATTTTATTTTCACTTCCTGGCACACTGATCATCGTCCACTCAGATCACCACTGTTCAGATTTAATAGTGAAGATTTTATTTTATATAAAATATTAGTATAATTCATTTAATTTAATAAAGGATGATTATTAACCACAGAGTCCAGAAACTTCTGGACCAGGGGATGTCCAGTTCTGGTTCTGGAGGACCTCGGTGCTGCAGGTTTTAGATTTTCCTGGTCCGACCTGACTCTGATGATCCATCTAGAAACATTAAAATTCCTTCATGACAAACCAGTCGGCTCATTTCCTAACAGATTTCACGCATGGTTGGTTGATAAACAGAGTTGAAGTTTAACGGTGAGAAGGAGCATATTTCTGCAGCAGGAAGGAAAAGCTGCAATCAGCCAGAAAAGCAGAACTGGTTCTGGTTCCTGTTCTCTGGTCTGAACTCATTGAAACTAACTTTTCCTGGTTTCTCTTTTCAGGACTCGTTCATACTCTGGGTTCTCTCATTTTTTCCTTTGGTCCAGTATTTGCTCTTAAAAAAAATAAAAGTTTTGGAGCAGCAACCCAGGTACTGAAGATACCTCCTGGACCAGAACTAGACCCGAAAGTCTCCTAAATTCAGGGAAAAAACTTTTACTTCCAAAAAGATCTTAATTCAAAAATGTATAGCAGCTGACTGAAGATGGAACACATCCGTTCAGAGACTCGGTTAAATTTAAATTAATTTCACTTCTCAATAAACGGAATCATTTCCATCATTCGAGCTCAGATCTGTTGAATCTTTTTAGCATCAAATCTGGACGTTCTGGTTTTAATCTTTGGGCTGGAGGTGAATTATCTCTGAGCATGAATTAAGTTAAATTATTTTATCAGTTATCAGACACAAGCAGCAATTAATCTATTTCAGTAGCTTATAACATTAAAAATAAGGGGGAAAAAAGGGACTAAGAAAACATTATTCTGTTTAACGGTCACAGTGACGGTTTACCGCCGGATCGGACCAGGAACCAGGAACACAAAACATCCTGAAGGTGGTCATGACCATAACTGGACACTGCAGCCGGATCAGAACCCAGAACTCTGTTGTTCCTTCTCCTGGTCTCTGGAGACCCAATACAAGAAGGATCAATCCAAAAAAAATCCAGATTTCAAGACAATGAAACTGCTGAGTCATGATTATTTCTTTATTTCGGTCAGTAAACAGACTGAGGCCTGCAGGAGGTTCTTCTGTCACAATTACTTCCAGACATGGATCCACACCCAAACAGAACCAAGATTTAACAAAACATTTTCAGTAAAAAATAATCTCAAATGATTTTCTTTAAAAATTCATAAAAATATATATAAAGTAAATTATGTAACAAGTTGCCATAGAAAGTGTCGCAAAGAGAACACTGCAGAACCGACAATTACAATTCTTAACAGGTTTGAGTTTTCTGGCTTAACATTTTTTCTGTGGACACAGATGGTTTTCAGCTTGTTTCCGTCGGGTTCTGAGGAAGATGAACCAACACCGTTCCCTCGGTTCATGTTGAGGTTTGACATAAAACATAATACATTAAAACCAGAAATCCGTTAAGGTCTTTGGGTTTAAGGCGCAGGGAGAAGCGCTGCATCAGAAACGTACCGCCGCAGCTGGTTTTACTAAAACACTTTAACAGCCAGAACTTCTGAAATGAAAGTGCGAGATGCATAATTAGTGTTTTCTGAACATCTGGGTCCATTCGCTCAGTTCATCCTGGTGTCCGAGTTTTACGAAACTTCTTATTTTTGGCTTCACATGTTAGAGTTCTGATCAGCTGAGACGTCTTAAAGTAGAAGAATCGAGCGATGATGATGATGATGATCCGCTGCTTTGGCTCATTGCTTTTAGAAGAATGAAGATGCAGAAATTCAGCGAGTTTATTTGTTGTGATCATCAAAGTTGGATAAGAAGCCAGTAATACCCCTCAACTGTTTTCTGTAGTGTTGTTAAAGCTTTATAGATCTGTAATGCCACAGCTTCCTTCTAATCTTCCAGGACCCGTTTTCTAACAAACCGCATATCGGTGAGGAACCATGAGCTTAACCAACAGCTTCTACAGAAATTTGTCAGTTTTCTACAAAAAGGAAAAAATGAATAAAGTTTAGAAGCCAAGAGAAGTCCAAAGTTATCTTTAAAAGAACACAGACTCTCTGATAAAAGTTTTTAACGTGTTCTTGTAGAGGGACATCGCTGCTCACCTCTACAGAAGTCTTTCTCAATCTTGGTCCTCCGGAACCATCATCCTGCATGTTTTAGGTGAGTTAGGTGTGTTAAAGTATGGACACCTCTAAAACATGCAGGGTGGTGGTTCCTGAAGACCAAGACTGAGAAGTGCTCTACCAGGATCCCTGCTGATGATACAGCTGGGATCACTCACTTTGGTCGTCGAGGGCCGGTGTCCTGCAAGTATTGGATGTTTCCCTACTGCAACACACCTGATTCTAATAAAATGGATCTCCAACAGCTTGTTGTCAAGTTTTGCACAAGTGACCCAATAATTGGTGTTGCTGCAGGAAAACATCCAATACCTGCAGGACACTGGCTCTCAAGGACCAGAGTCCTATGGGGACTCTGGTCCTTGAATGCAACACATTTGTTGAATGTGTTGAATGCAACCCATTTCTGTAGATTTAAGTTCTGTCTGACCTACATTTAGTGTGATGACATGAACAGAAGCCTGTGAATTAAAAAAGTACTTAAACGTTTATATAAAATCTTTGTGAAAGTGCCAAATATTTAACCATCGGACAGCAACGTTCGTCTGTACGCTGCAGAATTAAAGAAACCAGTTCATATAAAAAAAAAAGGAACTTTGTGGCTGATGTGCATAGCAGATGTAGTGAAGGCATGAAGTCCTCCAACAGGAGTTAGTGTCAGATTTCAGTTTTAGTGTTAGACGGTCAGATTTTGGGTCTCCATCCGCTGATGAACTGCATGACTTTCTTGACCTGTAGTTTACTCAGTTTAAAGTCTTCGGATAAAATCTCCTCAGTCAGCTGCAGGAGCAGATTCCCATCAATCTTCTCAGACACAAACAGAGAGACAATTTCGTCTGGAAGGCCCAGGAACTTTAGAGACTTGTACACCTCTTCTATAGAAACCCCAGCCAGGCTGGACGGAGGCTGCCAGGGTTCAGTCGGCGAAAAGGTGGGACAGATTAAAGAATTGGAGACGGTAGACTTGTTTTCTGTGTCCTGGTCTGGTTGGGGAAGTGAGGAGTTTGTAGTTTCCTCCTTCGTATCACAGACGAACTCTGACAGAAGGTCCTTGGTGGTCTTCATGGTGCAGGATTTGGGTGTTCGGGGGGGCAGGATGGGGCAGGACCGGCTCTGCTGGCTGTTAGATTCTTCTATCGGCTTGTCTCTATACATCTCTGAGTTGTAACTAGAAGATTTGGTGCAGATCTGAGATGCTTTTTGAAAACTGAAGTCTTTACTGGTGAGTACGTTCTCTCGTACATTGAAGTCCACAAGGCTGGACGTGCACATTTTGGGGGTGTTGGGAGACCTTTTTCTGGGATAACTGTAGTAACTGCGACAGCTGGACGGTAGGAAGTCCTCCATGCAACAGGACTCTCTTCTGCTGAAGTTATTGGGCCAAGATAACCGCGAGGAAACTCCATCTGACCTCTGAGAGCTGCTAGGGGGGTCGGCAGGATCTGTGCTGTTGGATTGGACCCAGTTACAGGGGTAGCAACCATGGCTCTGGTCTGCTGGATCGGCTCCGTCTTGCTCACTCGCTCCACTGCTGAAGGAAAAATGGAAAATTTGTCAGCAGGTTCAGGTCAGTCTAAATGTGCTCTGGCCCAGTTTTCCAGTTCCCCAGTTCTTACATGTTGTGGAGACCAGAGGAGTAATACGAGAGGGTTGGACTCGGGGAACGGGTGTCCTGCTGACGTGGTTTTAACGGCAGCTGTTTGAGACTCCGTGGCGGGATGGGCGGAGCGTTGAGGAGACGACATTCCTCCTTCACCTAAAAGGAAAAAAAACAACATTAACAACCCTGAAAATGTTTTCTTTCAGCCTCAGATTTGTCAGACAGCACAAAAGACAAGTCAAAAACTGAGACAAGTCTGAAACCTGACTCGTAGGAGCCGGATCCTCTGGACCGGATCGGATAGATGTCTCATCCGAACAGGTTCCTCTGGACCGGATCAGTCAGCATGATAAACTCATTGCTCCCATTTAACAGGAGAACTGATCTACTCATCCAGTTCACACAGGAAGGATCGGTTTGTTCTGGATGTTTGTGTCCACGGTAAAAGTTGGAAACTTTATTCATAAATCAGGATGTTTTGGGAGGAAAGGCGCTGGCGCAGAGCAGACCGTAGAGACTCCGTCCCCATATCAGCCTTTCATGAATGACGTGTTCATTCTGACGGAGATTAAAATCTACCAACAAACAGACCTGACGAGTCAAACTGTTCTGTTCTCTGGTTTTTACGTATAAATCAATGTGAATCAGACCTTCTCTGACCGTCCCTGTAGGAAGGATTTGTACTCACTGCTTCAGATTTGGGTGGAACTGGTGGTGGAGTCAGAGGAGCATCCAAACTGGTGACGGCACCCAGAGGACACGTGACCGGGTACGACAGGGTCCCCGTTGCCATGCAGCCGTTGTTGATGCTTCGGATTCCTTCGTTTGAGGAGGTTTTTGGGATCTGGCCTCGCAGGTGGTCCAACCAAAGCTCCTCATAGGGAACGTCTAGCTTGCTGAGGCCTGGCGGTTGGCTTGAGCTCTCCAGCAGCTCGTGGAAAAAGTGTTCGTTTTCTCCGGGTTCTGATTGGTTCCCGTCAGACGGTGGAGGGGGCCAGTCTCCATACAGCGTCATACATCCCTGTAGGTTGACTTCACTGTTACCATGGAGATTGCTGCCGTAGACGCACACCGATAGCCGGTGGAAGGACTGGGTGAGCTCATCCCGGGCGTACGTCAGGGAGCTGGGAATCTGCAGGTGACCCGGACACCCGTTGGAGCTGCTGCTCCCGCCACCGCTACCATTCCCACTGCTCTTCTTAGGACTTTTTCCATCATCATTCCAGTCTGTCCGAACATCCCGGACGGCACGCGAGTAGTCATCGATGTCAAATTGGTCCTGACAGAAGGAGAACCAGCGGTGGACCATGGTGTCCAGCCACAGCTCTCCCTGCAGCAGCTCCTCTGGAACGATGAACCTCGGCATGGCCACATGAAAAGGAAAATGGATGGGGACTATTTTGTTGCTTCGCAGGATGCAGCACACGACCACAGTCTTGGTCTGGATGTTCACCAGCTTGTAGCGGTGCCCCTCGCGGATCAGGTGGAGGTCATGCTGGTTTCGGGGTGGACTGCTAGGGACGATGACGTTGACCGGGAGTCGGGTTTTTTCCACGATGTTCCTGATGGTGTGCTCACCGTCCTGCATCTGGAGCTCCAGCGGACTGCAGGTGCTGAACCGGCCCTTGCACTGGAACGGAAGGCTGATGCTCTCGTTTGTTCGGTGGTTCATGCAGATCAAACACGGCATCTTTCCCCGACCGATCTTACTGATGGAGTTCAGCTTCCCGATCTTCTTAAAAATAGTGTTGAGTCTGGACTTCTCTTTGGAGCTCTTGGCGTAGAGGATCTCGGCCTGACCCATTAATGTCAGCTCATCACCGGTGCAGAGTGTGATGTTATAAACTTCTGTGTCCTCGTTACATTCTCCAGAAGCCATCTGAGGAAACATCACATCACCATTAAGCCAGGAATGGAACCTTAGAACCACATTGGCCATGTGACAGCACTAAATTTAGTTTCTTCATTTTTTGTTTTTCATGGAAATCTAAATTCCTGGGGTAAACATGTCAGTAGAAATGCTGCCAGCTTCCAGAAAAACTGGGTTTTAAACGAATCCCACACAGCAAACAAGCTTCCAGAATAAACAGATTAAATGTACCTTAACATTAAAAGTGATTTCCTCCATGACGTAGACCCGTTCAGGGAAGGCCTTCGCCACCTCCTCCACACTATTGAAGTACTGCACGGGTTCCTTGACGTCCCGGTCCTGCTCCAGCAGCTTAAACTGACCTTAAGCAGGAAACACACAGTGGGAACAGAGAATATTAAGAAAGCAAAGACAAAACTATACGGTGTAAGGACAAACAGAGAATGGACATGTGCTTGGAGCTTACCTTCATAATGAACTGGGATCTCTATTTTGGGGCCGATGACGTAGTGTCCCTCCTCCAGGCTGTGAGCAGTGATGGTTGTCCACTGACGGCATGAATGAACCAAGAGGTAGTCGTTGTCTTGGAGCCCTTCAACCAGCTGATCTGCAGGAAGGAGAAAAACATTCATCAGCTGAAATACTGACTTAATTCTGCTATTCCATCTGCACCAAGGAAATACTACCAATGACATCCAAGTACAGATGAGTCTGGTATTGGCCTGACTGGTGTCAGAGAACGACAATAACAGGCCAGAAGAATATACCATAACGTTAAATATCATGATGTTACAGCAGCAGCCATTTCTATTTTCAGGCAAACCTTTGAATAACTGAAAGCAAAGATTAATCCATACGTCTTCCAGAGGCTGGTGCATACCATCGCTGATGGTCCTACAAGGCCCACAGTTCTGCAGGTTTTAGATGTTTCCTTCTACAGCACACCTGACTCTGATTAAATGGATCCAACAGCCTATGATGTTTTGCACAGTGACTCAATAATCTGGCTCAGGTGTGCTGGAGCAGGAAGCAAGGAAAACCTGCAGGCCAGGTAAAAAAAAACAAAAAACATCAGATGTGAAGAAAGACGTCAAATTAAAACTGAAGCCAAAACAAAAACACAGCAGACATGCTTCCTCATCTCAGATTATTTTACTGAACCAAATCTTTCAATGCATGAAGTATTAAACCATTTTAATCCACTAAGACTTTATAAATTTCACAACAGGGAATTGTGTGTGTTACTACAGAAAAATATATTATGAAAAGCAAATTAAGAAAATATAAAATACATATATTAAACACAAGTACAACAAAATTTTAAAAACTATATACCACAGTAATTGGTGTTCTATGTACAAGTGTGCACAGTGTGCATTAAGGAGGAACGTTTACTGAAATATCCAATTAGGTAATATCTGTCTATATGTATCGACATACATGTACACACATATATCTACACATACCCATGCACAGTGTATATTCATACACCAGGGGTGCCCAAAGTCGGTCCTCGAGGGCCGCTGTCCTGCAGATTTTTCAACGTTTCCTGCTTCAACACACCTGACTCAAATTAAATAGATCCAACAGCCTATTAAGTTTTGCACAATCACTCATCAATTTTAGACAGGTGGTTTTGGAGCAGGGACACATCAAAAACCTGCAGGACTGTGGCCCTTGAGGACCGGAGCTGGACACCTGTCATACACTTATACATTTTCACACACACATACATACATACATAACTGTCTACACACATATGAGGCGCATCTTGTGTGTGTGAAGTGGTGTCAGTGGAGGTAAAGTGTCCGACTGACTGGTGATGAAGGATCAAGGGAAATGCTCCGTTAGGCAGCCAGGATGCTGTAGTCTCTGACTGAAGGAGCTGCTCAGCATACCCACGGCCTCATGCAGAGGGTGATGGGGTTGTCCATGATGGATGTTAGCTTTACTAACATCCTTCTCTTGTCCAACACCACAACAGGCTCCAGAGGACATCTCAGCACAGAACCTGATCTCCGGACCAGTTTGTCAGTCCTGTTCTGACATGCATCCAATAAAGGCCGTATTATCCAAGAACTTTTGCAAGTGGCAATGGTACGACTTGTGCCTAAAGTCTGAAGTGTAGAGGTTGAACCGGAAGGGTGAGAGAACTGTGCCCTGTGGCTCCCCCATGCTGCAGACTACCACATCGGACACAGTCATGGAGCCTCACATACTGTGGTCCGTTGGCATGGTCCATGCA
This sequence comes from Melanotaenia parkinsoni, assembly GCA_036919975.1. Lineage (NCBI taxonomy): Eukaryota > Metazoa > Chordata > Actinopteri > Atheriniformes > Melanotaeniidae > Melanotaenia > Melanotaenia parkinsoni. Next base: position 23,316,273 of record JBAFTA010000020.1, read on the forward strand.
GTCAACTGCTTGTCCACTCCAGTTCCCACCAGCTTCCCTCTCAGCAATGCAGGCTGGATGGTGTTGAAAGCACTGGACAATAGGGATGTGAATCCCCACCACTAAGGCCAATTTGATATGCATCTCCATATGCTGCCAGTGATATGGTACATTAACGATACAGTGAAGCCTCCGGTGGATATGATGTGATACAACTTAGCCCTGTTCATGATGCAATTCATTGATGATTTGACTTTATACAATGCTAGTCTGCTCGATACGATTTATGAAGTGATAAGTCAGGGCCACAGGTCTGTAGTGGTTGGGCACCCAGGAACAACACAGGAAGTCTTCCATAGATCAGGAACCCTCTTGAGACTCAGGCTCAGGTAAAGATATGCAGGAGACCACCTGACAGAGCTGGTCTGCACAGTCCCTGGAGCAGATTCTGTCCAGACCTGCTGCCTTCATGGCCTTCGTCCTTCTGAGGTGGCTTCTCACCTGATCGGCTGTGAGGCAGACATGATGCTGGGCTGGGTGGAGGATGGGTCTTGTGGATGCTGTGGATGGGGGAGGCAGGGTGGTGCGAGGAGGGTACAGGTGACGATAACACTACACAAGGAGGGAGAGGGTGTGATGTGATCTAAACATCCCTGCAGATCTGATATCTTTAAATAGTTATTGCCTGCTTAACATTTTATTGCAATAACACATCTCTGAGCTGCTCCTTGTTGTTAATGCAGAGAACATTTTTAATCAAATCGCATAAAGCACTGAGCTACAATGACACAGTGTTTTAATTGGCTTTAATTATTTATGTGAAGTAAAGCTGATTATATTTCTAAACAAATTATCTTAACGTATTGTGGTTTGGTGGGCTAAGATGATGAAATTCCTACATTATAATGAAAAAGAGACTATTTCACTGAGCAGTTATCAGAAACTAACCAAGCTGATCGTACAAACCAGCCTCGCTCACAGTTGTTAGCCCCTGCTGCTAATAAGTTAACATGAAAACTTGGGACAGTCACGAAACTACTAACCGTCGTCCAGTCTGATGATCTGGGGTAACTTATAGGCGCTGACAAGCTGATCTAATGGAAGCGACGACGTACTCCACGTAACATCCTTTAAATTATTGTACAACATTGTTCCAAGGTCCATCTTGTTAGCTTACATTAGCTAACTGTTTAGCTAGCTCAACGTAAACACGGCAACAAAACGCTGCTTTAAACAAAAGAACACACTAAATGGTTGAGTTGATCTTCATCTACAGAGTCATATTATACTAAACGGTCGTCTCATATTTCCCGTTTCGTTTGTCCAGGTATCATAAAGGTCGATAAAGGAGCAGAGCCATGTTTGTTTAGCTCACGACGGCTGCATCAACGCAACTGCTTCACCGGAAATACGTCATGACACTTTAACAACAAGAGCATTGTTTACCTTACGGTTGAACATAAATATTATTTCTATAGATTATTTCAACGTGTTAATAAAAAAAACATTTTGTTACGGAACTGTACCGTATTCAGTAATATGAGCTCTCCAGCTGTCTACAATCCATATGTTTTTAAAAAATTCAGTCATACTTTTATGTTGATCAAAACTGAAGACAAATTTATCCAGTCAGTCAACAAGATAAATGAATAAATAAACATGGTAAACAATCTTCTCTTAAGTAAAAAGACAGAGTCAGACCAATAAATCTGACTAAAAACAAGAGAGGAAAAAAGCATTTTAAGGTGATGATGCGCATTCCTTCACATCCCTTTCATAAAATCTTGTTTTTTTATGTGGCTGTAAAAGAACATGTGGACTTAAAGAAACACGCTTTACATACATTATTATTGTCGAGTCATTGTGTGTTTATTGCTTTAAACTGAAGAATGTTATGAGAAAAATTAATTAAAATAGTTTTTCCCCCCAACAGAAGTCAGAGCATGACTGAGATCAGCTTGGGTTACACCAGTGAATGGTTGTCATCACACTTCCTCATCCTGCTACTATAAATCTGAGGAGCTTCCTGATTTTGGTGTCAGTGTCTTCAGCCAGTGAAAATGTCTTTTGTGGATACTTTGCGTCAGTGGGATGAGGCTATAACCTGTGCTGACAGAGAGGATTTATCAGAAGCCCTCAGGATTTTTTTGTCTATTCAAGAACCAAACTCTAAGGTTTGTTTTGACATCGGCTGCCTCCACCTAATCAACCAAGACCTGGATGCTGCTGAAAAGGTACGTGTGAGCAACCGGAAAAACTGTGGGGGGGATAAAATATGACTTTGAACCTGTAAAATACCAGGATTCAGTTGGTGAAGCTGGGATGTGCTGCAGAGATGAAAAGGTGTCTGAAAATGCAAGTCACTGTGAAAGAAGAAGTAGACGATGTTTCTACTCTCACTGAGGAAGTTACTGTTTTCTACATTTTCAGGCCTTTGATTGCAGCATACGCAAAGATGAACATCTGGCTGTTGCCTTCTTTCAAAGAGGAATCACTTTCTACAGAAAGAAGAAGTAAGACTCATCTCTCTTTAATGAAAGGACTTTTTCATATTTAACTATGTTTCACAACAGCCATAACTTGATTTTTCCTGACTGAAGGTATGAGGAGAGCTTGGCTGATTTCCAGAGAGCCTTCAGAGCTCTGAGAGGAAACCAGCTGATCGACTACAAGGCTCTCGGTCTCAGATACATCCTGTATGCATGCGAGGTAATGTGATTTCAACACATGCACAATAACCCATACAAACAGTTGCAATAACTTATACGTGCAATAGTGAACTGGGAATCTGTACCACC
>JBAFTA010000020.1:23320149-23339056 GCA_036919975.1 Melanotaenia parkinsoni
ATATATATATAGAGAGAGAGAGAGAGAGAGAGAGAGAGAGAGAGAGAGAGAGAGAGAGAGAGAGAGAGAGAGAGATACTATTTGATGAGACTGTTTGAATAGAGGCTCAGGCCTGATTGAATTTTCTGTATAAAGGAACTAAAAAAGCTGGAGAATCATCACCGTCTAATACAATAGATCTAATAGACTATCAATATGTCCCGGGACAGGTCCTCCACAATGTGGCCCTGGCTGAGGCCCAGCTGGGGAACTGGGAAAAGGCCCAGGAGAACCTGGTGAAGGCACTGGACTGCAAGACGGAGGCCAAGCTGAGTGTCATCGACAGAGCTCTGCAGTCCACACTGGTCAGTCAGGACATGGATCTGATATTACCAAAGCTCCCAGTAAAGGACCTTCTCACGTGTCGTGTTAACAAAAACTGAATTTTCTTGGTGCAAATTTTTCATACAGAAACAGAAGGTTTTCAAGCTGGTCACGTTCCCATCTACCATCCTATTCAGACCAAACAAACATTACGTGGCGGAGCTAGAGAAGAAGGACTACCTGGGAAAGGCAAAGGTAACGTATTACTGATTATCGATTATTGACATTACTTTTAGATTTTTCTCTATTTAAAAAAAAAGAAGTTTTTATTTTTGGTGTAGATTTTACTGATCTCAGTATCCCTTAAAGCTCCACACCCAGACATTTACACGATTCCGCATCACACCTGGACATTTGCCTGATCCAGCGTTACGCCCGGACATTTACCCAGTTCTGCATCTCACCAGGAAATTTACCCGATCCTGCATCTCCAACCTCCCTTAAAACTCTTTTCCATCTCTGAACCGCCTTCCAGGGATTTCACTGACTGATTTTATTTTTGTTTGTGTTTATTAGGTCGTTGCCTCTGTTGTTCCTCAGGATGATTTCTCAGGATTTGCGCCGTTACAACCTCAGGTGACTTCATCCGCCATGACAGCCAACAAACATAACTGAACATGAAGTCGATGCTGATTAAATAAACCATAAAAACTTAACGACTGTTTGTGTTTTTGTTTACATCTGGAAGGTTGAGGACGGTCCTTCTTCTCCGAAAGAACCAGAGGTTCTGAGGTACCAGTCTCGGTCATACTGTTGAAGAACAAAACCCAACTAGATCTAAAAAAGTGGTTCCGTCTTAGTTCTGTCTGAACGTCCTGGTTCTAAATATCCAGGTTCTGCCTGAATTTCCTGGTTCTAAATGTCCTGGTTTTGTCTGAATATCCTGGTTCTGTCTGAACAAGCTTGTTCTGAATGCCCAGGGTCCGTGTTAATGTACTAGTTTTCTAATGTCCTGGTCCTGTCTGAATGTCCTGGTTCCTTCTGAACCTCCTGGTTCTGCGAGAACGTCCTGGTTCAGACTGTCCTGGTTTTGTCAGATTGTCCAGGGACCTCATTTCTAAAGTTGGCGTACGTACAAAAACCGCCATACACCAATTATAGTCAACTTTTGGGTTTTCTAAAAACCAAACTTGGTGGGAGAATGTGCCTACCTTTCTATGAAATAAAATCCATTCAGGCTAAGATCAACAGTCTGCTGCCAACATGAGCCAGACAAACAAGTTCCTAATAATCAAAATTAAAATGACATGGTTGCCGTGTCTCCCACATGGGCGACAGATGCTATGCCAACTGAGCTAACCAACCAGCCAAATTGGAAATTGGAAATGAAATCTGATATCATTACCAAAACATTTTCATTCTTTAAATGTCCAAATCATATGTGATTCAACATGTGGCTTACCAATGTTGTGGCTCATCGGCGTGGGTCCACAATAACTGAGGCGACTGCTTCATTTGCAGGATCTGCTTCGTATTGTTGGAAACGAGGCTTCAGGCGGTTAATAACAGAAAGTAACAGAACCACACTACGTTAACGTGTCTGCAAACGTTCTGAAGAAGTCGGCCCAATATGTAGCAGTCAGTAAAAGAAAATGCAAGAAGTAGCTTCAGTCATTCAAAGACCCAGCAGAGTGGGACACGGACAGAAAACTGGAGGTCTAGAAGTGATGCAATACTTAGAAAACATGCAGCAGGTGGAGTTTTATTCATTCACAAAGGATTTTTAGAGTTGTCCCATTCACCATTCAGATGGTCTTTATCTCCTGTAATTCCTTGTCCACATTGTTAATAGCAGACCCTACGTACACCACCTGTAGTCTGCTTTGCTATGCTCAGGTTTAGACATGAGGCCCCTGGTCCCTAACCCTATTTTGTCTGGTCTCCAGAGCTCTGGAAGGAGAACCCCACACAGTTCTGTTTGAGTTTTGGCCTGAGACCAGCGATGAGCTTGCTGTGGTTCCAGGAAACATTGTGTTTGTTCTGCAGAAAGGAGCTGATAACTGGGCTTACGTGGTCTTCAATGAGAGAGTAAGAACCAACTTTTGATTATAATCAAACCAGAGTTCATGAAGATGATGATGATGATGGTGATGATGATCTCTATTACAGCGGGGACTTGTTCCCTATAATTACCTGGAACGTCTGGAAATCTCACTGGCTTCCCGACAGAATCGGGTAAGAATTATTTTCTTTAATATCACATGACATTCAATTATGACCTCTAAATGTTACAGAGGATCAGGTGGTCTCCATCAGGTGGTCTCTATCTGCCATGGTATTTGTTACTGAGCAAACCGGATCAGATGGTTTTCAAACCATCAACCGTCATCGTAGTTGCTACTGTTTCTAAAAAAAAAATCCGCGTTTCCCTATGTTCAGGACAGAATTTTCCCAAACATGAAGTTTGTGTCCAAACTGTCCTGATCCAGCATGACCTCTGTCCTGTTCCCACGTGATGTCTGACCTGATCCAGCTTGGCCTCTGTCCTGATCCAGCATGACCTCTCTCCTGATCCAGCTTGACCTCTGACCTGATCCAGCATGATCTCTGTCCTGTTCCCACGTGATGTCTGACCTGATCCAGCATGACCTCTGACCTGATCCAGCATGACCTCTGACCTGATTCAACGTGACCTCTGTCCTGATCCAGCATGACCTCTGATCTGATCCAACATGACCTCTGACCTGATCCCACATGACGTCTGACCTGATCCAGCTTGGCCTCTGTCCTGATCCAGCATGACCTCTGTCCTGATCCAGCATGACCTCTGACCTGATCCCACATGACGTCTGACCTGATCCAGCTTGGCCTCTGACCTGATCCAGCTTGGCCTCTGACCTGATCCAGCTTGATCTCTGTCCTGATCCAGCTGGACCTCTGACCTGATCCAACATGACCTCTGTCCTGATCCAGCTGGACCTTTGTCCTGATCCCACGTGACGTCTGACCTGATCCAGCTTGGCCTCTGACCTGATCCAGCTTGGCCTCTGACCTGATCCAGCTTGATCTCTGTCCTGATCCAGCTGGACCTCTGACCTGATCCAACATGACCTCTGTCCTGATCCAGCTGGACCTTTGTCCTGATCCCACATGACGTCTGACCTGATCCAGCTTGGCCTCTGACCTGATCCAGCTTGATCTCTGTCCTGATCCAGCTGGACCTTTGTCCTGATCCCACATGACGTCTGACCTGATCCCACATGACGTCTGACCTGATCCAACATGACCTCTGTCCTGATCCAGCTGGACCTTTGTCCTGATCCCACGTGACGTCTGACCTGATCCAAAGCGATCTCTGTCCTGATCCAGTGTGACCTCTGACTTTTTCTGTGTTCAGGTGAACCAGACGGACCGAACAACGCCTACAAGCCGAGAACCACCAACCAGACCTGAGAGGATTCTGGGTAAATTATCCAAGAACATAAATCACATTTCCAAACTTCATGCCTTCCAGACAGGAATAAAGTATGTTTTTTTTTGGTTGTGTCAGGTTTGACTCCAGGAGAGGGTGGAGGAGACGCTCGGAGGATGGTACGCTGAGGAAAATCCTCCATCTGTCCTAGTCTCTGAGTCACATGTTTAAACAGAAGGTTCTGCTTTTCTTCCAGAAGCCAACAGACACATCCTGTGTCGTCAAAGTCCGTTTCACCTTTAACTTCGCCGTCTCCATTCCTAGAGGCTCTCCATACAAAGTGCTGGTGGGAAAAATCAGCAGGAAGCTAAATGTCAATTCCGCTGCAGTCATTCTAAGGTACCGACTCATCCCACCATCATGACCTCTGGTCCACGTTCACGGTTGAAGGACAAAGCTTCTGTCTGATTCCAGCTCCGTGGCCGGGGGACAGCATCTAATCCACGGCAACATGGACGACCTGTGGAGTCAGGCCAAGGAGGGGCGCATAACGGTGTGGTGCAAGACCAGAATGGTGAGGAGGAGGGGGGAGGACAGACTCCTGATCTTTAAAAACTCCAGAAGGGTTTTCCAGAGGTTATCCTTAACTTAGGCTTTATGGAAGGATAGAACTCAGCCAGAAAATGAAAGCATGAAACCAGCATGGTTCCAGTCCCGGGTGGAGCAGGGGGTCCATGGCTTTTTAGGTATATTAAGGGGGTCGCCAAGGAAAACAGGTTGGGAACCACCACATTAACCGGCTGTTCCACTAACCAGCTCAGCATTATTTAATCCAGACTGGCTCCAGACAAACTTCCAGGCTGGTTCCGAACATCCAAGCTGGTTTCAGACATTCAGGCTGGTTCCAGACAGACTTTTCATTTTACTGATAAAGAAACTTTAAAAGTGATCATGTGACTATAGTAACATAACCAGTCTGACAGAGTTAAGTGGAAATGAACCCCACTGATCTGTAACCATGGAGATTAATAATCATCCTTTATTAAATGAAATTCAATAAAAGATACTAACATTTTATATAAAATAATAATATTATGTCCGACGACGAAAAATGTGTCAGTATGTGAAAAATGAAATATAAATATCTTCCATTAGGGCGAGTTACTGAATCAACCTGACTTGTCTCGGCTCTCAGCACACCCACCCACGGGTGGGGGTCATCCAGACTTTACTTCTATTTGCAACTTGTTGCATATAATCTTTTACTTAAGCAATTTTAAGTTTTTTTTTATTTTAGACACAATGAAATACAGTGGTCTGGTTTCAATAGATTTGAATATACTCTGATTACATGACGTGAGCAGGGTGAAAGGCATGTTAATCAAAAATCAAACACGTTCCCATCCCATGGTACAGTCCAGCGCTTCAAATATCTGGAAACACGAAGAGATGATCAGCTGGGCTTCACTAACAACTCAGATGAAATATGTAAGAAAGCCAGAGAATGGAGGAGGCTAAAAGAACCTGAGGTCACTACTGATTTTTTACAAAAGGTGTATGTGCGTTTTATTTACAGCATCCTTGTTTTTAACCTCTCGGTGTGGCTTGGACATCTGACTAATAAACAGGAACAAAGTGAACAGGGTGGTGAAGACGGCGGGAAAGATTCTGGCTGTTAACAAAGACCTTTGATGAACTTTACAGCTCTGCCATCCAAAGGAAATCCCTATCACTAACTAGAGATTTAACACACCCCCACCACGAGTTTGCGTTACTCCCCTCAGGGTGGTGCTAGAGAGCATCTTTGGTAAAGAAAAAGATTTATTATTATTATTATTTTATTCCCAACATGGTTACTGTTGTCAACAAATTACAGTAGCTAACACATCAGAGTGCAGGCTGCAGGTGGATGGCAGCGGGTGGATGGCTAGTGGTGTTTGTGTGTCTGATGTGTGTTTGCACGGTTAACTTTGTATTATAGTAAATGTTGTATGTACCGAGTCGTGTGTTTTTATTGCCAGTCAAAGACACATTTCCTGCCTTGGTGTGACACTAAAGTTCTTCAAAATCAAATTCATCTTAAGGAACCATGTTTTATTTTGACCTGGATCAGACCGGTTTACCAGCACTAGTTACCACGGTAACTCGGCTGGACAGCCATCCTGGTCCGGATCCGACCGGATACTTCCGTTCCGTTTGAAACCTCCTTCATTCCAGTAAAAAGTCCTGAAGTCAGAAACATTTGAGTTGAACTTTTCCGTACAAATTTAATCTTAAAATGAAAATTTAATTTCAGCTGAGCGATGAAGAACCCCGGGATGAGATCCGCCTGGTGGCCCTCCACTCCTACCAGTCCTCCAACCCTGAAGACCTGAACTTTGACCGGGGGGCAACCATCACGCTGCTCTCTAGAGGTGAGACTCCGTCCAGTCGTTCAGAACTGGAACTGGAACTGGAAAATAAAATTCTGTTTACTAAGGAGATGTGTCTTCTTTTTCCAGTTAACCAGGACTGGTTGGAAGGCCACTGTGATGGGAATACTGGTATATTTCCTGCATCCTTTGTGGAAGAAGTTCCTGTGATGTAAACGGCCTGTGCTGTATGTTGTCCCAGCTGAGGTTGTAACCCCAAATCATCAGGAACAGAAAGAACTGCCTTCCACATAAAAACTTTATAGATGATGATGATAATGATGAAAATAACAATTTCAGCTGATTAAAGGTTTATTGTATTTGTTGAAATGTGGAGACTTTGTGGTGAATCAGGAAGACGTTCCCTCCTCTTCGTAAGCGATGGCGATGCCCCGCCTCCCCTCCACGGCCTTCATCACGGCCGTCTCTCCCAGCTTCGGCTCTAAGCCACGCCAGCTCCGACCAGCCAGGAAAGATGCTACAGATCAATAAACATAAAAGCAAACCTTTCAGTGTGTCCTGTTTTTACCAACCGCAGCAGAAATGTTTGTTTGTTTACCAGCTGAGTTTGGGTTGGACACGGTCAAAGTCTGGTTCCTCAGAACCACCGACGACCCGAACGAGGACTCTACAGCATCCCTGCTCCTCAGGTTCTGGTTCCGCAGAGATCCGGTGATCAATGAGACATCTGCTTCGTCATCATCCTGCTGATCAGATGGAGGAACGTGGCTCCGCCCACCTGGATGAAAACAGGAAGTATACCTTCCTTTAATAAACTACAGCTCAAAGATGCGATCAATATGATCAATATTAATTTTTATCAATCAATCAATCAAGCTGAAAGCAGGTATAAAATATCTGGCCTGATGCTGCCAGAATACAACAGAATAAATTATGCAAACATGCTAAAATGTAGAAAATCCATGTTAGGAACATTGTGTAACCTGATGGATGGAGCTCACACCTCTTCAGAAGATTGAAGACTTTTGCAGATTTAGTCACCAGATTTTCTGATCAATTTTATTTATAAAGCACTTTTTCTACCAAAGGCAATACAAAGTGCTTTACATGATAAAAACAGTTTATGCATATTAAATAAAACAAGCTTTCACATATCACACATCAAAGTAGCATAGCATTTAAAAAAAAAAAAAAATACAGACATGGACAAAATTGTTGGTACCCTTCGGTTAATGAAAGAAAAACTTACAATGGTCACAGAAATAACGTGAATCTGACAAACGTAATAATAAATAAATATTCTATGAAATTTAACCAATGAAAGTCAGACGTTGCTTTTCAACCATGCTTCAACAGAATTATTTAAAAAATAAACTCATGAAACAGGCCTGGACAAAAATTATGGTACCCTTAACTTAATATTTTGTTGCACAACCTTTTGAGGCAATCAGTGTAATCCAACGATTCCTGTAACTGTCAATGAGACTTCTGCACCTCTCAGCAGGTATTCTGGCCCACTCCTCATAAGCAATCTGCTCCAGTTAAGCTGTAAGAAGTTCTCTGCCATCCATGACTTAATATCTAAAATACAGTTTAAAAGGATGTTAACTGGCTCCAGGTAATCAGGAGACACGGTGATGTAAAACTGTGTATCATCAGCATAGCTGTGAAAATCAATGTCTCCCGGTGACACCCCCAAAAGGCAACAAGTACAAATTAAATAGTATTGGGCCTGAAATTGATCCCTGGGGAACCCCACACTTGCCTTTATGGATTCTTGAGGAGCATGTATCCATATTTACAAAAAAATTTCGATCTGTGAGACAGGAGTAAAACCATTTATGATCAGTACCTGAGAGGCCCACCAGACTTCTGAGTCTGTCTAGTAAAATCTGGTGAACAACTGTATCAAAGGCGGCACTAAGATCCAGTAGAACAAGGACAGAAAGTTTTTGTGAGTCTAAGTTAAATCTAAGGTCTTTAACAATTTTAATTACTAAATGACCGCCGTTTTAACGGCAACGGGAAAGACACCTGTCTGAATGGAGAAATTTACCACGTTTGAAAGCTTAAACTAAAAAAAACAAAACAAAAAATGTTATTAAAAGTGATGTAGGAATCGGGTCTAATATGGAGGTTATTGTGTTTAGAAAACTTGCATCAACCAGGACAAAACTCTCCAGTGTTTCCTCAGGTAAAAGAAGAGGTTCAGATCTGTTAAAATCAACATTTTGAAAAGACTGGATCTCATAACATTGATCTTCTTTCTGAAGTAGTCCACTAAGTCCTCGAATGCAGCATCTGATGCAGGCATGGTCTGTTTATTAAAAGATCTGTAGTTTTAAAAAGAAATTTGGGGTTATTCTTGTTTCTGTAATAAGAAACGAGGAGTTCTGGCCTGTTTAACTGTTTTATTGTAGGTTTTGAGTTGTTCTTTAAAAATTCCTAAATGATTAATTTTGTTTTCCTCCGTTTCCTCTCTGCTCTCCTGCAATTTCTTTGGAGCTCTTTGATTTGTTCATTTCTCCACGATGGCTTGTGTTTTTATTTTATTATTTTAGTTTTGAGTGGCGCTACTGCATCGATAACTGACTTGTGTTTACTATTAAAATTATCAACAACAAAATCACATGATGCAGGTAAAATCTGAGCAGGAGTTTGATTTAAAATATCAATAAAATTTGCAGCTACATCAGGAGTAATATATTATTTCCTCACAGTTCTCACTGGGGCCTCCTGCTGGCTAAAAGTGGCAAGTATGCAAGTAAATCCCAGTCCTACCTGGCAGGAGATGTCGGAAATCTGTGACGTATTCCTCGGACCATTCCCTGTTCTTATTGCAGGCCACATCCATCTCAAATGGCGTCACAACAGGTTTGTAGAACTCACTGGAGTCCAGCAGCGAGTTCTCCGGACATGCGATCAGCACAAAGATGTCGATCTCCAGAAAGTTTGCCAGCTTGGGAACGTTGAGCTTCCCCATGGCGAACACATAGCTCTTCTTCCCGGCTCCGTGGATCGTCTCCTTCAGCTGCTGGATGATGCCGAGGTAGTCGGCTACGCCCAGGGTCCCGACAAGGATGCCGACCACGGCGGCGTCTTTGGCCCGTTCTATGGCGTAATATCGCTTCATCAGCGCTCGGTTGATGATGACCGACTCTGTCCTTGCTGTCATGGAAACGGGATCAAAGGAGCAGAAAATGCAGCGGTTCCACGTAATCATGAAGTTCCGTAACGTAGCTCCTTCCTGGCCGATGTAGAACATCCGGTAATCTACGACACTCAGACCGGCTTTCAAACAGATCCGTCTTCCAAACTGATGTATCACCTGGCCGTTTTCTTCCTGGTCTCTTTCTCCGTTCTGTCCTTCCATCCGACCGTGACTGTAACACCGCCCTCCCTCCACTAGAAGCTCAGAGGCAACCAGGTTAGGATACTCTGGAGACAGGAGTGCCAAGAGATCATCTGGAAAAGGAAAACTGTTTTATTTTCTCCTTCTGACATGTGGCCAGTGAAAAGAGGACATATTCCCGTGTGGAAACTCACTGATGGCGTGCTGGTAGTTGACGTCGTACAGGACGATGACGTGACTCTGCGTATCTTGATGAAGCTCTCTGAAGCTGGACGCACACGCCTCCACGTCCAACGGTCTTTTCTCAAAGACGAAGAACAACGGCAGCCGTGTGGATGGACTCAGACAGGCGGCGCCGAAGTGGACGATGCAGTCAGCGCCGACATGTTCGGCCGCAACCTCATCCACGCAGCAGCTGTCACAGCGACACGGTTAGCACACATGACAGAAAAAAGAAAACACATTCAGAGTCCAAAACTTCTGACTGCGACCAAAACAAACTACCAAAAATATGAATCTGACCTATTAAACACGACCTGTTATAACGTGACCTGTTAAACGTGACCTATTAAACGTGACCTGTTATAACGTGACCTGTTAAACGTGACCTATTAAACGTGACACGTTATACAGTAATGTGACCTGTTATAACGTGACCTATTAAACGTGACCCGTTATAACGTGACCTGTTATAACGTGACCTGCTAAAAGTGACCCATTAAACGTGACCTGTTAAATGTGACCTATTAAACGTGACCCGTTATAACGTGACCTGTTAAATGTGACCCGTTTTTAACGTGACCTGTTAAATGTGACCTGTTATAACGTGACCTGTTATAACGTGACCTGTTATAACGTGACCTGTTAAAAGGTGACCTGTTATAACGTGACCTTTTAAATGTGAACTGTTATAACGTGACCTGTTAAATATGACCTATTAAACATGACCTGTTATAACGTGACCTGTTAAATGTGACCTATTAAACATGACCTGTTATAACGTGACCTGTTAAATGTGACCTGTTATAACGTGACCTGTTAAATGTAAATATTAGCGTAATTCATTCCATAAATTAGTTACCGCCATTAACGCATTATTTTTGACATTAGTTAAAAGTCATGTATTTAAAGTGACACGTTAAAGCAAACGTTAAACCTAACATGTTAAATATGACGTTACCTGCCGTAAGACGTATCTCCTAAAATATAAGTCTTGACGTTAGTGTTTCTCTGAAGCTCTTCTGCTACGGCCACGGCATCAACCAGCAGCTCATCAGGAAACTGAAGAGCAACCTGGAAAACCACAAGAAAAGAAACATTCCTCGACCATCAACTCCTCTTCCTCATTGAAAAAATCTTTTAAATGTTCCTTTAAGCCAGGGGTTCTCAAACTTTTTCCAAACATGGCCCCCTTTGGAGGAATAAACCTTCCTAGGCCTCCTATTATTTTGTCTGCTACATTTTCCCAATCCCATGTGCCCCCTCCATCATGTTGTTGTGTCCCTTCAACTGGGGCCTGTCCCCCAGTTTGAGAACCACTGCTTTAAACAAACTGAAAAATCAGACTTAAACCTTTTTAAATCCGTGTTCACTTATGAACTGGCTGATCTTCTTGAGCTGATAAAACTCTTCCAGATTTTCCTGTGGAGTGTTTCCCTTCAGTGGAATGTCAACAGATCGCTGAATGACGGTTTCTGAGCTGCTGCTGAACACGTCAGCCATGACGACAAAGAAAACGTAAACCTGCTAAGACACAACATTCACAACACATTAATGGACGGGAATAACTAAACAAACTAACCAAAGACGACCTGTTCACTTTTAATCAATAATGTGTTAAAAAAAAACTGCTTCATCAGAAACAGCAGATTTTACATACCCAGAAATAGTATACATTCATATACATGCCCATATATACATGAACACACGCTTTGAACTCCAGGAGTTCTGTGTACGTGAATGTACACATTTTGACATACACTCTAGTGCCAAAAGTATTTACTCACCATCCAAATAACTGAAACCAGGTGTTCCAATCACTGCCATGGCCACAGCTGTATAAAAACCCAGCAGCGAGTCATGCAGACGGTTTCTACAAACATCTGTGAAGGAACGGGTCACTCTCAGGAGCTCAGTGAATTCCAGCGTGGTACTGTGATAGGATGCCACCTGTGCAACAAGTTCAGTCGTGAAACTTCCTCACTCCTAAATATTCCACAGTCAGCTGTCGTTGTATCATAACAACATGGAAACAATTGGGAACGATAGAAACTAAGCCACGAAGTGGTCGGCCCTCTAAAAAAACTGAGTGGGGTCTGCGGATGTTGAGGCGCAAAGGTCTGCAATTTTCTGTAGAGTCGGTTGCTCCAGACCTCCAGACTTCATGTTGCCTTCAGATCAGCTCTAGAACAGAAGAGAGCTTCATTGATTGGGTTTCCACGGCAGCAGCTACATCCGAGCTATACATCACCAGGAGCAACGCAAAGCGTCGGATGCAGTGGTGTAGAGAACGCCACCACTGGACTCTGGATCAGTGGAGACCCGATCAACGGGGGTGACGAATCACACTTACCATCTGGCGATCTGATGAAGGAGTCTGGGTATGGTGGTTGCCAGGAGAACGATACTGGGCTGACTGCATTGTGCCAAGGCGGTGGAGGGGGGATTATGGTTTGGGGCTGTTTTTCAGGAGCTGGGCTTGATCTCTTTGTTTCAGTTAAAGGAACTCTGAATGCATCAGCATACCAAGAGATTTTGGACAATTCCATGCTTCCAACTTTGTGGGAACAGTTTGAAAGTGGCCCTTTCCTGTTCCCTGTTCCAACATGACTGTACACCAGTGCACAAAGCAGGTCCATAAAGACCTGGATGAGGAGTTTGGTGTGGATGAACTTGATTAACCTGCACAGAGTCCTGACCTCTACCTGATAGGATGGGATTAGAGTGGAGGCTGAGAGCCAGGCCTTCTGGTCCAACATCAGTGTCTGACCTCACACATGAGCTTCTCCAGGAGAAACGTCCTATAAACACACTCCTAAACCTGTGGAAAGCCTTCCCAGGAGAGTTGATGCTGCTATAGTTGCAAAGGGTAGGCCAACGTCATAATGAAGTCATCTGATTAAGAATGGGATGTCTATTAAGTTCAGACGAGAGTCAAGGCAGGTGAACAAGTACTTTTGGCAATAGAGTGTATACACACACACACACCCACACATGTAAAAAGCAGTGTATATTTTATATTTTTCTATTCTGTTTTTAAAAAGTGTATCTATAAGTTGTTACATTTCTTTTGTTGCTAATTAAAGACTTAACTTTTCTCCAGGGAATAATAAAGTCTTCTGATTCTGATCTTTATGGAAGCCAAGAACCTTTATTGACTTGTGTTGGTGGTGTACTGGGAGCAGTGTTGGTTTCCAGTCTAACTGGTGCAGAAATCAAGGACCTGCGTCTCTGAAGCGGCTCCGTAGGACTCATTATATTACACACATACACCACAGCTTCCCTCCCAGCTGTCATAGGGTCTATTTTGATCAATGAAATCAGGTAACACTTACTTTTGAGTCCACCTTCACCATACTGTTATCTCGAAATAGATCATGATAAAAAATTAACACGATTTAACGATATAATAAAGATAGTTGACTTCTGGGTTCCCTGTTTACCTTCGGCTAGCTAAATTGCTAACTGATTACACTACAGCTAGCGAATGTTAACAGCTAGCTAACAGCGTAAATCTGGATACAACTTTTTACACGGGGATAATTATTAAGGTAAACTTACAGTTGACAGTCATAAAGTCGCGTGCTTCTCTGAAACTTCTGCACGTGGGAACAGGGAACCAATGTTGTTTATCATGGCAACATTTCCGGTCCACACGCTTTTTTTTCTTCTTACGGTTTCCTGTCTCGTCACTTCCGTCAGCTGACCTGATATCGCCGTTGTAATAAAACAATTAAACAACTTAACTAAAAGGAGTTTAAATGAAAATAACTCACATTTATTATTGTTTTCTTTTATTTGTTGATAAAAAATTATTTCATAGAGTTTAACAATCTGTATAAAAATCAAGCATGGCATCTGTGAGCAAAAGTTTGCATTTATTAATAATTTCTTTCAAAAAAATTTAAATTAAATCGACAGTGAAATATTTGTTCTGGTAAAATGGACTGGTTCTGGTTCACACCAAGGCGTCTGATATGTTCTGCACCATCAACAGATAAAAACACACAGAAAACTGTCATCATTAAGCTGAAAAACATTAAACGGAGAAATTGGCTTTGCACCCATCAGAATCTGTTCAAGGATCCCGAAAACGATTACAGGGTTTTTATGGAGACCTGTTTTACCTAAAGAGCTCTTTTATCCTAATATCTGGAAACGGAGAAAAGAGCCATGAAAGGTGAGATGTCAGTTCTCAGGATGTTGTTGTTTTGAAGAGATGCAGAAAGTTCAAGTATCAGCAGTGGTTCACATCCAGATCCGGTAGAAACCCAGAACCACGGTGAGACAGGTGAACACTGAACCTAGAGGAGGAAAACAAAAAAGAAAGCAGCTGTTCTCAGCTCAAAATCTCTTTCCACTCAGGTCACATTCCACTTTTCAGTCAAGTTCAGCAGAAATCAGTTTCTAGTTTTTGTGGTTTTGGTGGGAAACTGGTCTGGTTACCATACTATCACAAACCTGCCAGATATTTGATGGTATCCAGTTTGTGAGACTCTAATATGGTTTTCAAACCGGCAACCTCGGTGTCGAGCTTGATGTTGGTCTGAGTCAGATGCCGGTCCTGCTCTGCTGTCTGGGAACAAACAAGAACCAGACTTTTAGAGACGTTTCTGCCTCAGATCAGCAGAAACAAAAACATTTTGAGTTGTTTGAGGTACAAACCATCTCCACAATCTCAGTTCGGGTTCCCAGAAGCTTCTTCTCATGATCTGCTTTCTGAAAATATGAACAATATTTATCAGGAATGTGATGATCCCACATTCTCACACCTGAACAGGTGCATGTTTGTAGGATGAGATGAAAAGGAACGAAAAGGTGAGCTTGACCAACAGAATAAAATTCTGCAGAGCATGCTGGGACGGCTGCTACCACAACATCCTGAACCAACGTCTAACTTCTCCTGGTTCCTGGTATCTGGAACCATCTGCCGCATCAGACTGGCATCTGGACCGTTTCCTGATATCTAGAAACATCTGTCGCTTCAATTATAGAAAAACTATTTAAAGATTACGTTCCATATCCAAAGAACTTACCAGTTCTTTTACGCGGCTTTTTTCCAAATTCATGTCCAAAATATTGTCAGAACGAACTTTATTCATGACATCCTGCAACACAGAAGACAAGGCAGACGCTTCAGCACGGTCCATTTATAGGAAATGATACCAAAACGTGGTTTAAAACAATGAACCACTTACTGCGAGTTGGACTTTGAGCTGTAACAACTGGATTTTCAGTTTCTGGAGAAATCACATGAGAAACAAACAGTTCAATAAATCACATTCCTGACATCAACGCAGAAACAGAAACACAGAGCTCTGACTGATGAAAGTCAAGGATGCTGTGGTTAGGAGCAGTGTTGCCAACTTTTCAGACCCCTCTAGCGACTTTACTTCAAAAAAGCGACAAGTCTAGCAACTTTTTCTGAATTTTATTGGAGACTGACGAGAATGAATGAAGTTTACTCTTCCCAATGAGGAGTGGGTGCTGCGCAGACCCCCCACCCCGCCCAAAAGCACTCATACGAGGCTTGGTCTTTACGCAGCAGCAGCTCCAGCTTCATTCAGAGCAGACTACGTTCACCTCTGTTTCATGACCAGGCTGAAAATGAAACGTACAAAGCTGCTGCTGGACGATCCTCCGTCAGATAGTAACGTCTATTAAAGAGTGTGGACAAAAATATTTAAAAAGTTAAAAGTGTTGTGACATGTTCCAGACTCCTAATTAAAAAGCAAAATACACTTAAAAAAACTGAACTAAAAAAATAAAGAAAATATTGACAGAATTATTATTTTATTTTATTTATTTGTTGTTTTTATTCATTTTAGATTGTCTTTTCATCTATTTTTGCCTTTCTCTATGGCAGCATCCATTACAACTATATGTAAGCTGAGTCGATTATGCTAATTAGATGATGATGTTAATTAGCGACTTCTTGCGACTTTTAGGACAGCCAATAGCTACTTTTCTTACTGAGCAGTTGGCAACAGTGGTCAGAAGACGTTTGTATGTCTCCCAAGAATGGAAAATTGGGAGAGAATCTGGTCCAGATATGAAAAATTCTGAATCCTGCTTGACAGTCAGGAATTATCTTGTACCAGTTGGTAACTGTAGATCTACATGTCTAGTTCCCCATGGCTCCATGTTGGGACACCTGTTGTTCAGCATCTATGTCTAGTTCCCCATGGCTCCATGTTGGGACACCTGTTGTTCAACATCTTCATGTGAAGTTCTTCATGGCTTTGGATGTTGTAGGGCTGGCTAGGTTGACACGCCGTTGCAGCATTGCGTGGAAATTGGGGACAGTGTCTCTGGAGTAGGAGACTGGGGTTTTGGTACCCCTCTTCAAGAAGGGGGATCAGAGGGTGTGCTTCAGCAATAAAGTTCCACTTAACGCTTCACACACACTTCATGAAGCCATCAGAACCATATCATCTGCAAAAATACTCAAACCTGAGACCACCAAACCGGATCCCCTCAACACATAGATGAACAAAATGGGTGACAAAGGGCAGCCTTAGTGGAGTCCAACCCTCACTGGAAATTATTCTGATTTACTGCTGGTAATGCGGACCAAGCTCTGGCACCAGTCGTACAGGGACCGGACAGCTTGTATGAGGGGGTCAGGTGCTCCATGCTCCCAGAGCAACCCCAACAGGAGTTACTGGGGGAAACGGTCAAAAGCATCCTTCAAGTCCACAAAGCACATGTAGACTGGTTGGGAAAACTGTCATGCCTCCTCCAAGACAATGAAAAGGGTGTAGAGCTTGGCCTGTCTCGCAATAAGTCAATTAATTGCACGGTAAAAAAAAAATGAGCATGACGATTTTGCCGGCCGCGACAATTTATTTATTTTTTTTCTATCTTACTTTACCATAGAGTATATGACAGTAGGTTTCACTATGAAGTATCTCCACTGAACGCTCTCGTTTCTTGTGGAGTGATCTCTCTCGTGTCATACTTGACAGCAGCATGTTGCAGCACTAGACCGTGGTCAACTACTTAACCTATGTGAGCCGGTATACTGCATTTGTTTTACAAGGCTACCAATTCTCACGCATCAGCCGTGGGACTCGTGCATTTGAGTAGCTTCTCACGGTCTCACGCTAAACCTCTCACGCTGAAATAGACATGAAGAGCAATTGCCGGCTAATCGAGAGGTTTGATAGGATTTCCAGTGGGCCGCATTACTTTTAGGGTGGTGTCCCGATGTATGTGGAAAAGCGCAGCATCGCAGCAGCTCACTGCTCATAGATCAGTCTGACACGCAGCGAAGCGATGAGGGGAGATATTTCACAAACAGCAACGATGCACAGTCATTTTTTTTTTTTTTTTTTATTGGTACTGACCGACTGTTTCACCGGTTTTCCCTGTCTGAGCCCCATGTTTAATTTTTTTTATATACTTTTTGAAGGACAGTTTTGTTTACAGATCAGAGACTTTATTATCTATCATACTTATTAGTTTTGGTTGTGTTTGGTTTTCATTCAATGTTAATGAGACAGAGTCCATTCTAATTATTGTTTCTGTTTTGTTATTTAAAATTTCTTCCAGTTCCAGTGTAAAATGTTCTTTAGAAATTAAAGTTTATTGATCTTTGAAAGGGTTATTTGCATTATTATGGCATTGTCATTATATTAGTCTCAAAATGACAACACATGACAGCTTTCCGCAATATTATTGCTTATCGCAATAATTTCTGAGAAGATCCTCTTCTCTTCTCAAAGCCGTCCTGAATTCCTTCTCCATGGCCTCTCAAAAATCCTCCCATGCCTGAGTTTTTGCCTCAGCAACAACCGAAGCCACTTTCAACTTAACTTGCTGATACCAATCAGCTGCCTCTGGAGTCCCACAGGCCAAAAGGGTGTGATAGGTCTCCTTCAGTTTGACAACATGTCTCACTACCAAAGAGTTTGGGAATTTCTGTCGCAACGGGCAATGACGACCTCACGGCCACAGCTCCAGTTGGCTGCCACAGCAATAGAGGCATGGAACACAGCCCACTCTGAATCAATGTCCCCCACCTCACCTGGTCATGGTTGAAGTTCTGCTGGAGATGGGAGCTGAAATTCTTTCTGACAGTGGAGTGCACCAGATGTTCCCAACAGACCCTCACAACACGTTTGGATCTGCCAGGCTTGATCGGCATCCTCCCCCACCATCTGAGCCAACTCACCACCAGGTGGTGATCAGTTGACAGCTTCGCTGCTCTCTCTTCACCCGAGTGTCCAAGACATGCGGTCGCAAGACCAATGACACGACTACAAAGTCGGTCAACGAACTGGGGCCTAGAGCGTCCTGGTGCCAAGTGCACATGTGGACACTCTTATGCCTGAACATGGTGTTCAATATAGACAATCCACGACGAGTACAGAAGTCCAACAACAAAACACCACTCGGATTCAAATCAGGGAGCCGTTCCTCCCAATCACACCCTTCCAGGTCTCACCGTCATGGTCCACGAGAGCATTGAAGTGCCCAAGCAGAACGAGGGAGTCCATGGAAGGAACGCTCACTAAACACCCCATCCAAGGACTCCAAAAAGGGTGGGTACTCTGAAATGTGCATAAGCACAAACAACAGTTAGGACCCACCCCTCACCTGATGGTGGAAGTAGGCTACCCTCTTGTCCACCAGGGTAAACCCCAACATACAGGCACTAAGTCGAGGGGCAATGAGTATACCCACACCTGCTTGGTGCCTCTCACGGGGAGCAACGTCAGAATGGAAGAGGGTCCAACTCATCTCGAGGACTGTGGTTCCAGAGTCCAACTATATCTAGCCGGAACCGCTCAACCTCACGCACCAGCTAAGGCTCCTTCCCTACCAGAGAGGTGATGTTCCACGTCCCTAGAGCTAGCTTCTGCAGCTGAGGATCAGACTGCCAGAGTCCCTGCCTTTGCCCACCGCCCAGCTCACACTGCACCCAATACCCATGCCCTCTCCTTCAGGTGTTGAGCCCAGAGAAGGTCTTTTTCTTTATGTTTTTCCTTATTCCTTTATTATTCCTTATTACAGTGAGCCTATTTAAGATCTGGCCAAGGACAGAAAATTAGCCCTTTTGCCAAATCCAGGATATCTAGAAGTGTTCTTTCGATGTTTTTTTTTTAATATGCTCGTTCTCTGTCAAATAAAAATTTAAATTAAATGGATTGATGGATGGGTGATTTGATAACTGGATGGATGGATGGATGGATGGATGGATGGATGGATGGATGGATGGATGGATGGATGGATGGATGGATGGAT
>JBAFTA010000020.1:23350764-23363733 GCA_036919975.1 Melanotaenia parkinsoni
AATAATAATAATAATAATAATAATAATAATAATAATAATAATAATAATAATAATAATAATAATAATAATAATATTTCCTTCTAGAATGATTTATTTGAATTAAATTATTTCTAACTGACATTTCCTTGATCAGATATTTAAAAGCATATGGCCGTTTGGATTCATTGCAACAAAATGGCAAACTGGTTTGCATCCAGGTTGAACTGGTTCGCTTTGTCAGCTGTTTTCGGAGCATTTGCAGGAAGGTGATGTGAGTGAGGAAAGAACTAGCGTACATGCGAAGGCGGCCATGTTTACACAGTTACGGAGCATTTCTGAGAGTTCTTTGAAAGTTTCCTTCAGGACAGAAGGAAAACACAGACAGATAAAATTACTGCCACGGAAATAATTGCAAAAAGCAACAAGAGCACGAAGATGTCGCTCCGCCGGCCGAGAGGCTGGTAGACTGGGCCGGGCTGCTCCTCGTCGACGGAGAGCAGGGCTAGCGAAGCGCTGTCGATGCTGCCAGTCGGGTCCACATACTGAGGCCCGTGAGGCTCCACCATCCAGCGCAACACGTTGACCTTCATCTCCATGTCATCGATCATGTGGTCAATGTGATTGATCTCCTGCTCCATGATGATGCGCTCTTCATTCTCCAAGTCATCGTGGAGGGTGGTGGTCTGGTCCTGATTCAGGTCTGGCAAACTGAGCGCTCTTGCCGCAACCTCACTGCCTCCTCCTGCAGTATCAAACAACAACATTAAAATTTTAACACCTTCAGAAACTTCTGAACAAAAGTTTGAGAAACAATTGTGAACCAGAGCATCATGAACCCCGTTTCCACCAACAGATCCGTCTCAGAACAGCACGGTTCAGTAAAACCTGGTCTCTGTAGTGTTTCCACAGCAACCATACCCTTACCTGATAGGCAGGGTATCAGCCAGATAGCCATAGATGTGTCAGCTAAGCACTGTGAACATGTGGGAGCTGCAGGTGGGTGCTATGACATCACTATGTCATAGCGACACAACGCCTTCTTTGAATTCTAAGGAAGAAAAAGAAGGCGACCCAGAAAAACAGAGAAGAATGGTGGACATCCAACTACTATCGGTAAGACTGGGACCCTAACGGAAGGGTCCCAAAAAAGTAGGACGGCTCGGATACATATGTCTCATTTCAACTTAGACACTTCCTACGTCCCGTCCCGAACCGTTCCACCCTGTACCGTCCCATTCCAAACTGTGATAACTGGTATGATCCATATGTCCTGTCGCAAACCGTGTTAACCGTTACCGTCCCGAAACATGCCAACTCAGACCGATCTATGCATCCCATCCTGAGTCGTGCTGCACTGAGCTGGACTCCCTGGTGGAAACAGGGCTATGGTGTCAGTACAGGAAGAACAGGGCCGATCATTTGAAGAACTTCATGGTGAAACTTTTCATTCAGTAACATTTTCAGAGACTAAAACTTGGAAAGGCTGGAAATCTTATTCTTTGTCTAAATGCAGACTGGTCAGATTAGTCCAGACTGGTCAGACTGGTCCAGACTGGTCTGACCGGTCCAGACTGGTCAGACTGGTCCAGACTGGTCTGACCGGTCCAGACTGGTTCAGACTGGTCAGACCGGTCCATACTGATCAGACCGGTCAGACGGGTTCGGACTAGTCTAGCTGCAGCGCTTACCTTGCAGACCGGTCTGCACCAGGGAAGCTGCGGTAGCCAGTGAGAAAATGTCTCCGATGTTAAAAACTTTGCACATGTCGACATGCAGCAGCTCTAAGCTGCAGGAGAAGGCCACCCAGAGGAGCTCCATCTCCCTCCGCTGCTCCTCGGGGAGCCTCTTGTCTCGGAGATAGGAGGTGAGGTGATGGCAGATGGCCTCGGCCAGCTTTTGGGCCTTTTCCCTGGTCTGTCGCAGTTCATCGCGGAGCTGCAGACTATCAGTGCACCCACCAACACATGAGGCTAAATGTCGGTAACATGCTACCACCTGAGAGAGAAGAAGAATCAGAGATAGAAGAGTTAGAAAACCAGACTACAGAAAAAGACGAGCAGATGTTCAATAAGATCTCTAATCTTGATCAAGCGGTCTCTGTCTATCAGGTTTTAAAGACCCACTACAATGCTTATTTGGAACTATTTAAAATGTTTTCAGTGGCCTTTAAATTGTGATTATCAAGTTTTTGGCAAAAATAACAAAAAAACCTGCACCCTTTTCCAGGACTCTGCTTCTGCAGAGGACCAGTAGCTCATTAGCAATTTGCCTCTGAGTTGTGGGCGGAGTCAGCGGTGCTCAGTACCCTCCCCCTGTTGGCGCTCTAAACCCCCCCTCCTGTTGCTATCTGCTGGCTCTGCATGCTAGCGCACCGGCCAATCATTAGCGGTGAAAAAAAAAAAAGGCATGTAACATAGGAGCTAAGCTGACCCAGACTTCCTTCAAGTGTTGACTGCAATCCAATGTGTGGTTTGTTATATTGTGATGATGGAGAAACCTAATCCATTGCTCTCTCACAGCAAAGATTTTTGGTAAATAATGAAAGCTAACGTGATTAGCAACATATGCGTCGATCCGCCATCTCTTTGTCCTCAGAGTCAGAGTGGGTGGAGTGGGCGGGGCAGGAGCTTGTGGCCTCGCCCTGTGGGTTTATGATGCGTAAATGAGGGTCTGTCTGAGCTCGCCGTTTTCTGCCCTCCATTGGTTCACAATGATTTAACATGCAGAAATACTCAGAAGAGCCATTTTGATCACATTTTTACAAAGATATTTCCTCTAGCATCAGATAAATGCCACATGGACATGTAAAAACATGAAAAACATTATTTTCACTGAAGTGTGTCTTTAAACAGATTTCCACCGCAGAAATTTAATTGATTCATATTTTTATACCTGAATTCTGAAATAAATTTGGCTTGCCATCTATAAATATGAGAAGACGTGGATTTATGAACAAGAAGGAATTTTAAACCTTTTGAAATGAAAAGTATTCTGCAGTAAATCATCTTCTAACATGTTTTATTAACAGTTACTAGCTTAACCTTGGTGGATTAGCAGAGTGGTTCCATTCATTAAAAATATTATATATAATCTCATTATCATTGATCTATTTCTAGATAAGCCAAAACAACCTTGTGCACTCAGAGCAGCAGTGGCCCACATTCATGCTGCCGACACAAGAAACCCTAACAGAAAAACTTTATTTTATTCTCTGCTTCATTTCTCCAATAAATTCAATTAAAAATTGGGTATCCAGCAAAATTTACCCCCAAATCTCTCTCTTATCAAATATTCATTTACTAACCGAGGAAACTCAGTTCATAATCACAAGTTCTGCTTTATTTATTTATTTATTTATTTATTTATTCGTAGCTGAAAACAAAATTCTGCAAAGCTGCTACTTGAGAAATCAGAAGGTTTAATCTGCTGAGGATGGTGTGGTGGACTGGATGTTCACATAATAAACAGTCCGATGGAGTTAAATAAATAAAGTAAGTGCTGGCTGCAGCATTAACAGAGATGCACTGGAGCAGAAATTCTTCTCAAAGTGCTTTTTTAGCTGCAGGGAACGTCTTTGTTCAGTCTGCTGAAGATGAAAACACGTTCATACAGATAATACTTTTTATTTTATATCAAATATTTAGATTTTAAACTCAGAATATTGGTGGAAAAACTAATGCTGATTGTAAGTAAAATAGATGATAAAGATGTTGGGGAGGTCCTGCTGTAGAAAGAAAAGAGAAATATCCTCCGACATAAAGAGAAAAGAATGCTGCAGCAGCTTACCTTTATCAGAGAATCCACCCAAAGCTTCCCATCTAACAGCGCCTTGTCCCCACCAACTGTGCAGTCATCCCCAACTTTGTTGTTTACAAGTGGCATGAGGATGATTTGTCCAGAGTCTCAGACTCTGCACAGGAGGCAAGATGTTGGCCTGACTCCCCTTCACTTCTCTGGCTGCCTCTGCTCCTCGTCTCCTCCTGGAAGATGCTTCATTCAGCAGGTGAGAGTCGGCTCAGTCCCACGGCAGCATGGCTAACACCGACATCCCCGTCCTGCAAACAGGCTGCAGTTTAACTAAACATCCCTCAGAGAGCAGGCCAGGAAAGTCAGAGCAATGAAGAAAAAGTATAATAAACTGATATAAGTCTTAAGCAAGGTGTAATCCTGTGATTGACCCCTTTGCACTGACGCAAGCTAAGACATCCAGATAATCTTATTAAGCATCACCGAGAGCTGAGCAGCTGGTCCAGGAGGAGGAGGAGGAAGAGGAGGAGGAGGCAGGGACCTCCATCCCCTCAGAACCTCCACACCAACTCCAGCCGCTTCATCCTCATCACTCTGCACATGTCAAACTCTGAGTTTTATTTAGTAAAGATGATGATGAAATGAATAAAATCATAAAAAGACATGAGAGACATGTTACTGGACAAAGATGAAATGTAAAACCAGAAAACTGGATTTATCATGAAATGAAGGGAAATGATAAAGTTTTATATATATGGCTCAATGGGTAGAGTGGTCGTCCTGTAATCTAAGGGTTGCCTGTTTGATCCTAGCCCGGAGAGCTCATGTCGAGGTGTCCTTGAGCAAGACACCGAACCCCTACTTGCTCCTGATGGGTAGTGGTTAGCGCCCTGCATGGCAGCTTCCGCCATCAGTGTGTGAATGTGTGTGTGAATGGGTGAATGAGACATATATGTAAAGCGCTTTGGATAAAAGCGCTATATAAGTACAGACCATTTACCATATATAAAACTTCATAATTTCCCTATATATATATATATATACAAACCTATAAATAATGTGGTTTAAACATTTTGATGAAACTCCTGCTGAGTTTGATGTCCTTCATCTGCCCGCCATCCCACCTCTTCACATCTATCCTACCTCTTCACATCTATCCCACCTGTCCACCTGGAAACCAGACATTTTTCTGGTTCTTCAGCATCTTTGGGCAGTTGAGTCTGACTGGTCCACCGTTGGAGCTTGTCCTCCTTGTCTGCTGGACACCAACATATCCAATACAGAAACGTCCCATCTGAGAGTTTGAAAGGACGAGAGGAGATGAACCTGAAAGTTACAAATCATTCTGTTGGTTCAATGAGGATCAGAGTTTCATGAAGAAGACATTTATACTCCCACCGGCCTCTTCATCAGCTCCACCTCTAACCTGCTATTAACACTAATATGTGATCAGCCTCTCACAGGACAGCAACTCGACCTTCAGACTGAGCATCAGAATCGGGAAGAACTGAGATTAATGGTTGTTGGTCTGAGTGTTTACTGGGATTTTTATACACATCCATCTACAGGGTTTATAGAGGATGGTCTGAAGAAAAGAAAAGATGTCTGGACCAGGATGCGGCAGGAGACCACATTGGGTACACTCTGGACCCCTCAGTATCAACATGTTCTAACCACCAGTACCTGACCATGGCCATCCCAGATCCCAGACACCATCATGTCAGGGACAGACTGGCCATCGAACATTTTCCTGGTGGCCTAACAGTTTATTTACTGGTCTGACTGGTCCATAAAACTCTGCAGATATACTCAGCAGATAGTATTACCACTGAGGACCTTGACTAGTCTGTGCCAGTCTAGGGCAGCCTGGGCTGGTCTAGGGCAGTGTGGACTGGTCTGAGCCAGTCTAGGCCTGTCTGGGCAGGTCTAGACGAGTCTGGCCCAGTGTGGACTGGTTTGTTTCAGCCTGGCCCATGTAGGGCTTGTCTGGGCCGGTCTAGGCCAGTCTGGGCCAGTTTGGACTGGTCTGGGTTGGCGTGTTCTCCAGCTTTTCTGTGTTGCTCCCCTCAGCCCCTTTATCTGCAGCCTTCACAGGAAAGAAGATTAAACCCTGACTTTAGATGGTGTTTAACTGCTTTATATTTCACCAAAAATCCACGTTATATGTCTGTGTATACTTTGTTCTGGGTTACTTTTCTATTTTTCTTAAAAGCTCTCCAATAAAATAAGTGCTTTTATTTTTTTGTTTGATCCCGGTTTCCTTTGGTGATGTCACTTCCTGTTTGCGCTCCGCTCCTCAGTTTGCTTGCAGCCCCGCTGAGGAGAGGTGAGTCTGGGAAGTATTTCACCCAATATGATGTGGAAACAGGGCTGCCAACTTTTCAATACTCCTTGGAGTGAAATTTGGTGGAACAAACCAAAATTTTGTCATAAGACTCATTTTGACTGATTTTGTGCAGGTTTAATCATAATATATATCACTTAGAAGTAACAAAATGTAAAAAAAATGTATATAAATAGGTCTTCAAAGGACTTACTGTCTCCACCCTAGCTGCACCTGTCCTCCCCCTCTTCTCTTTAGTTCACCTCATCACCTCTGCTTCTGTGTTTAAGGAGGTTTGTGGTCTTCACACACAAACACACACACACACACACACACACACACGCACACACACACACACACACATCAAACTGTGCATGTTTGTGGAGTTGAAATATCTACACTAATCACAACATGTCAGACTGATCATGTGCATCCACAACTGTGAAAGATTTTGAATGAGTGTTTTTTTTATGTATTTCTATTTTGATGTGTGTAAAGGCTTGTTTTCTTTTTTTTATATATATGCATGAATTGAAATATGCATGAACTTTTTGTTTATTTTAATCATGTAAAACACTTTGTGTTGCCTTCAGCATGTAAAGCGCTTTATAAATAAAGTTTGATTGATTGATTGATGGTTCCAGATATCAGGAACCAGTCCTCAAGCTGGTTTGAAGGGACAGGTGGTAAATCAGTGGTTTACCTGTTGGTCTGACTACTACGCAGCGGGCTGATGTTCTTTCCAAGAACCAGAAGGGAATTATCGATATTCCCGGCCTGCAGCCTTTCTCTGAATGTTTCATGGCATCTTTCTGATCTGGCGAGGCTGCAGAGAGAAATTATTTCCTCAGTTTTTATTCCATCTGGAATCACGACTAATAATTATTCCAATTCACAATATCAATAAGTCCAATCAGCAGAGGCGTGCCGTACTATTAGGCAAACCAGGCATTTGTCTGGAGCCCCAGACCCCATGCAAGGCCCATGGGACCCCAAAAAATACAAACAACAAACAAACAAATGGTAAAAGAGAGAAATCAAAATAAAGCAGACATATGAAAGTGGCTCACAAAAAAAGAAAAAAGATGGACCAAAGGCAGCATTTCGTATCAAAGCTGCCAAAGCTTTCTAGCTTTTTACTGGAACTGTGGCTGCGGAGCAAGAGAAACCTACACCGTTTTCTCTCACCGCCGGTAATGTTGTAGCTGAAGTGCCTCCCATCACCGATGAGTCCTCTTGTCAATCCAAGTGGCTCTGGCTCAGCCAGCAGCGATCCACAAACTGATGAAGAAGACGATGCACAAGTTATGGTGAGTGACAGCATTTCTTCATCCCTCCCTCCCGATCAGCTGCTCAGCTGTGGAAATGGGGCCAAGTTAAAGTTAAATGTTTACCACAAAATGAAAAGGTAGATAATAATTCACAAAGGCAAACTATTAAAAATTAATGAAAAATGGCGAGAGGGTATACAGATCTTGGCTAGTTTACAGTGAAAGTGCAGACGTGTCCTTTGCTTTTGTTGTCATTTTTTTTGGAAAAACAAAAACAGACTGTGAATCATGAGGGCTGTCGGTGATCAGCTGATCGGCTTTTCTCTTGTTGGTGTGTTCGTGGTTGAACTGAGAAGGAGGAAACTAGCGGGTCATTGTTCACACCGTTGCATATTTCCCCCTAAGTGTTCTTTTTGGCAGGACCTTCTCTAACACAGTAGCTGGCTGGTGGTAGACAGGGTTTATACTTCAGCTATGCAGGGGCGGGCCTAGAAAAGTTCTGATGGGGGGGCCAGGCAGGAGCACTTATCAGGAAAAGGGGGGCACAGATGAGACATTTTTTTATTTCTAGATTTTATGAAATATTGAACTGATTATTACAACTAAACTGATCATCTAATGTAAAAAAAATGTGAAGAAAAACTAGTAAAACAAACAGCCAATCATGTATTTTATCAGCAGGTGTTTACTTTGGGTGATGCTGCTGTAGGACTTTTATCACTGCTGCCCAAACTCTCACACTTCAATGATAAAAGGAAAAAGCTGATTTTATCCAGATCATCAGTTTTATCAGAGTTTCTTCATCAGTGTTGGCTGTTTAACTTCAGTCGTCACTTCTGCTGGTTTATGACAGAAATTATCACCATGGAGACGATTGGTGAGATGATGCTGGATGAATTCTGAATTATGATCTAGAACATGGTAGAGATGATTTAGAACAACGTATAGAAGTACATTACATGCTGCATTTACTGACCATTTGACATCTGACATTTACACAAGGGAAGGTCAGTAGCATCGCCTCGGTCTGTTGATACAATACAGTAAAAACAAGCAGATTTCAGGCATAGTCGCAAATGATGATTAATCATGATTAACTTGTAAGCTGTGATTAGTCTGATTAAAACTTTTAATAATTTTAATAGCCCTAATTTGCACACATCCATGCTTTAAGACAATATAAGAGTTTGCAATATCCATAGAATGTACATATAAGGCATATCGGTAGATGCAGGGGCCCCCATATTACTAAGTTCGCCACTGTCAGTCAGATGCAGCTGACTCAATCTGTTACACATTTAAAATTCTTACTGCAGATTTTAAATATTTTACCTCCTACATCACATTTTACATCTATTTCTACCCTGTATGAGTCCATGTCACCTTTTATTTATTTCCTGGAAAATAAAAATAACCTAAATGCTGCAGATTTATCTGCGTTTTTATCTAATGGATAAAATGACCCATGACAAGCATTTCAAACTTATTGAATTTACAGTTGGATCAGTTTAAGATTTATTTTTTTATATATTTATTATATTGTATCAATGTAAAAGTACTTATTATTTTATATTTAATTAAAATAACCTCATTTTATTGCAATATTTTCCTCCTGGGATTAACATTTTTTTATTTTTCTCTTATTTACCAGCAACATTTAATACATTTAGTCAAATATTCTGGAAACATCTGATTTCCTCTCAAATCCAGCTGATTTCATTGTTTTGTTTCTGCCATCAACAAGAATACCTGTTCATTCTGTTTACTGGGAAATATTCTCCACATAAAATCATCTGGAAAAGTCCATAAATTCACTCAAAGACGGCTTTAATGGTTCCTCCTCTGACCTTCAGGAGCTTCATGGTGAAAATCCAATGGCTGAAAGAAGAACTGGGATAAGTCTAGAAAACAGGACTCAAGTCCAGAAAAGATTAAATCTCCAAGATTCCCACACACAGGGCGAATGGGTCAGGACTGGGGGTGCTGGTGGGTTACTGGTCAGGACTGGAAATGGGACAGAGAAGCACAAAGGATGAAAAAAAAGTTTGTGAGGACCAACTCTGGAGATGCCGGTTTTTCGATTAACGGGTCCAGATTTATTAGGATGAGTAAAAATCAGTAGATGTGTCTCTGATGGATAAAAATAAGGTGGAACATCAGACCAATTGAGACTCGTCTAAATAAGCAGTTCACTAGTAATCTGGACACCTCTGGAACGATTGTAGAAAAATTATTACCAAGAGTCTGGATGAGCAAAGTTTAACGTTTATTACAGTTATTTATTATTTACTTACATTATTACAATTAAAGACTTGGTAACCGCACGTGGTCGCAGGAGGCTCTGAAGGACCAGGACCAGGTTGAGTAGTTTTCTACCTCTGTGCTGTTACCAAATATCACTATGACCAGATAAGCCTGACTCCCTCCCTTGGACCTTTCTCTCGTACAGACTCAGTGTCTCTCATGAGAACCACACTGTTCCCAGCACAGGATCAGAGACCCTCAGGTCATCGCTCAGAAAATACACAAGTACATACTCAGAAAAAGAAGATGTTTAGAGATGGATAAAAGACTAAAATGATTATAATGAAAAAATGTGTAAGAAATGTAATGGAGACTAATGAAGTGAATAATAAAAAGATGATTAATGAATAATAAAGAATAATACACAATGAATTTGGAAACCTTTGGAACGATCCCCCCTCTTTGGTCCAGGAGACGGAGGAGACAACATAAACACAAGCTGAGTGCTAGGCTACAAGCTTACCCAGACCGGCTCTGGCCAGTCTCTTCCTCCCCAACGCCGGGTCTCTCACAAAGAAATTGGAGGAAATTCATCTGGGGATTGTCTCACATAAGACTGACAGCTGTGGCAATCTTCACCGAAACCTGGCTGGACAACAATATCAGCTCAGCCTTTAACACCGTTCTCCTGGACGTGCTGGACCTGAAGCTCCACAACCTGGTCTACCAGCATCACCCTGCACCTGGATCAGGGGCTTCCTCACCAACAGGCCCAGGTGGAGAGGATAGGGAAGTCAACATCTTCACCACTGATCCTCAACACTGGAACGCTGCAGGGTTGTGTGCTCAGCCCCGCCCTCTTCACACAGAACTGCTCTGCCATCCACCTCACCAACATGGCTGTGAAGTCTCTGGATGATACCACTGTGGTAGGTTTCATATCCAACAATGATGAGACCCACCACAAAGGTCCAGAGTCTCACAAAATGGTCTTCCAAGAACAATCTGGTTCTTCACATCAACAAGACCAGGGAGGTCCTAGAAGATTCCTGGAGATCCAGGAAGACTGAACACGCTCCTCTCTGCATCCACGGAGAGGCAGTGGAGCGAGTGGGCAGCATTAAGTTCCTGGACATCCACATTTCCTCTGGCCTCTCCTGGACTGTGAACACTTCACACCTGGTGAAGAAGCCCAACAACGGCTCTTCTTTCTCAGGAAGGTGAAGCGGACGGGACTCTCTTCTCAGCTGCTGGTGAACTTATACAGAGCCTCCATGGAGAGCATCCTGTGTCTCAGTGTGACAGTGTGGTATGGCAGCTGGACAGCACAGGACAAGAAGAACTTAGTCCGGGTGCTGAGGACAGGTCAGGGGATTGTGGGCCACCATCTACCAGATCTGGACTCCATCTACACCGCCCGAGTCCAGAAGAGGGCCAGACGCATTGCAGCTGACCCCACCCAACCGGGCGACGCCCTGTTTGTACCGAAGCTCAGGAAAGCTGAACAGGAACATCAAAACCACCACAGACAGACTCAATCAGACAGATTCAACACTTACACCCCCCCTATAGTATTCACACATGTGCACCCAACCCGCTGCCACACACACACACACACACACACACACACACACACACACACACACACACACACACACACACACACACACACACACACAGACCTCCATCCTTGCATCAGGATGAACTTTATCCAGCTTGTAAATATTACTTTCTGCTGGGAGTTTCTAGTAATATAGACGTGGTCTGAAAGATTTTAGGTCTTTATTTTTTTACTAATGTGTGCTGAGACAGTACTCAAAAAACTTTTTATGCTGCATAATGACAATAAAAATAAATAAAGATCTTGAATCTACTAGAGATAAACATATGGAGGACCTTCTACTGGTCTTATTGGGAGACTAAACCTTGAATTCTGTTGCCTTGGTGACGGCTTTCATGTCAGATGTGAGTCCATCAACCTGGTCTATACTGGATTAGAGTCTGAGATGCTGGACTAGTGCCGACCCTTCTCTTTGCTACCAGACATAATCATCTCAGTTCATCTCATGGTAGAAAATTCTCATACAGACCTGGTCCATCAGAGACCTGATCCATCAGAGACCTGAACCTCCTGTGAAATCAGCTGTTTACCTGCTGAACCTAAGATGGACAGGACCGGGATGGCCTCTACCCTCCACTGGAAAAGGGAAGCACTCATCTCCATGGCAACAGAAAGACATGCCTTGTGAAACAGCTATTGTATAAATTGTGGAGCTGCACCAGGTGCCTGGTTTTCCCTGAAACACAAGGAATTCAGCAGGAGCTACATTATCCTCCACACAACTTCCAGACTTCCTGTCTTCTCTTATTCCAACTTATTCCGCTGCTCCTTTTTACGATTTAATGCCCGATTAATCGCATCTTTCACACCAAAATGGTGTTTTACTTTGTGTGGTTTGATTCCTGACACCCAGTTATTTAAACTTTTACCCTGTATTTAACTTTCATCTGTATTATTGTCCTCTGAGAGTTTGTATTTTCATTTGCTCAATAAAAAAAACTTTAGAATCAACTCAGGAGTTTCCAGCACTTTTTAAAGAGTTGGATTTAAATTCAAGCACGTTTTTCAGCCCCATCACCAGCTGACTTTTCCAATCAATCAGATGACCACCATCTCCACCGTGTTCGAGGACATCTGGGGACCATTTCTGTCCTCAGCTGTTATCTAACTGCTAATATACTGCTAACAAACTCCTCCATGTTGGTCCTAAAACTGGTTCAGTCTGATTTCAGGGAGATTCTGGTCTGAACTTGAATCCAGATCATTTTCAGTCAGTTTTTCCAGCCTCATGAGGACCTATCAGGATAAAACTGATCGCAGAAAGCCAACTTAAAACCAGAGGGGTACTCACATACACACATAAATACACAGTAGTTTGCGCGGCCTATCCTGGCTTAATTGGTTGCACGTTTGCTGAGCCAGGATGAGAAGGTGCGGCTAGGTTCAGCCAGGTGAAGATAGTTGGGATAAGTGCGTGTGCACGGCATACTAAAGTAGACCTCGCGATCGCTCACAGAATGACCGATGATAAAATGGACAAAAGTCGCGCGTCCTACTTCACGGCCGCTGAACTACAGCTCCTGATGGAGTTCTATGACGACGTGAAGGATATTATAAAGAAAAAAGGCAATACCAATGCCATAATCAAAGAACGCGAGAAAGCCTGGCAGACAATAGCCGACCGGCTCAATGCGTAAGAAGTAAAAAAACTGTACAATTAATAAACAGTGCTCTACTGGAACTGTCATAATTGGGCTACAATTAAAGGAGTTACTTTTCAAATCCACTAACTGTTGTATACTTTAAGAGTGACAAGCAGGTGCATGTTACTCAGGAAATGTAGA
>JBAFTA010000020.1:23436605-23462632 GCA_036919975.1 Melanotaenia parkinsoni
ACTCAGGGATCTGTGTGACCAATAAGCAGTAAACATGGAAATTATTATACTCCAACCACTTATGAATGGAGAATCACGTAGTTGAAGCCCTGTCTCCTGTCGTACACATAAAAATGCTTTTTATTTACTTTTTTTATTAGCTTTTGAAATAGTTTGACATTCAAATATAAACAAAATGTGCTGTGCCGTGTTAATAGTAGAAACAACAACAAAAAAAATTAAAATAAAAATACAATATTTTCTGGGGTGGCCAGCTTTTTGTCCAGGGTGGCACTGGCCACCCCTTGGGGGCGTCCTTGCTTTACTCATTCCTATAATTACTTTACCGATTCCTAGAACTATTTTACTCATTCCCAGGACCACTTATACCTTGGAATACTTTACTCATTCCAAGACCACTTCACTCACTCCTAGGAATACACCACTTATTCTAGGGACCACTGTATTCATTCTTATGATTACTTTACTCATTCACAGGATTGCTTTACTCTTCACTAGGAATACTTTACTCATTCCAAGACCACTTTACCCATTCAAATGATTACTTTATTAATTTCTAGGATCACTTTACTCATTCCTAGGTATACTTTACTCATTCCTAAGATTACTTTACTCATTCCCAGGACCAGTTTAGTAATGCCTCGGAAAAAATACTCATTCCTAGGACTACTTTACTTCTTCCCAGGACCACTGTACTCATTCCCAGAACCACTTTACTCATTCTTAGGACTCCTTCACTCATTCTTAGGACTATTTCATTCATTCCCTGGACCACTTTACTAATTCCTAGGATTACTTTATTCCTTCCAAGGTCTACTTTACTCACTCCAAGGACTACTTTTTCTTTCCTAGATGAACTGGTTTGCTATCCTTTGGTTTTTACTGAAAGTAATGTGGTTTTCTTTTAGGAGGAAATTACCATTTACTTTTTTTACAATATTCTAGGTGAATTTACTCTGACACAGTAACACATATGTTGATTCTGAGACTTCTGTAGTAATCCCACATCTCAGCATTTTGTAGAGACCAAGGTTATACATACAGATCTTGTGAGCAGAGGTTAACTGGACAGTGAATGCAGCATCAACTCCCTGTGCTTACGTTTTCATCCTGATGAGGAGATAATC
Source organism: Melanotaenia parkinsoni (assembly GCA_036919975.1). Classification (NCBI taxonomy): domain Eukaryota; kingdom Metazoa; phylum Chordata; class Actinopteri; order Atheriniformes; family Melanotaeniidae; genus Melanotaenia; species Melanotaenia parkinsoni. Next base: position 23,437,733 of record JBAFTA010000020.1, read on the forward strand.
AGATTACTGTGTTGATGTTCAACATGATGAATTATCCTGTTAGTGGCTGAGCTGATGTGTGATATTGCTGGTGAGAAATGCAAATCAAATCTAGCTCAAAGAGTTTAGTCAGACTCAAAATTCTCCTTCTGTACCAGTTCATTGAACCAACTCAAATCGGATTAATCTGGATGGAGGCAACAGCAACAATATTTTAACTTTGAGGACCAGCAAATCCTATGTTACGGTCCTGATTACCAGCAACACTACCGTGTTGTGTTTGCACACACATGCATGGTGGACACTTAACACCACTGCTGATTGACAGGTTAATGTCTTTCATACATAAAACATGTCAAGCATCATGACGATCACTTGATCTTCCTGAACCTAGAGACATATTTAATGACACGTTCAGCATCTCCACACACAAACGCAGAAAAGGTTGATATACGTTTTTTTCATTTCTGTTTTATTTGTAAAAAAGTAAAAATTCCACCAACAAAACTAACAAACCATAAAAAATCTTGTCATTAAACATGAAACTTTGTCAGAAATCTGGTGAACAGAAAGTGTAAACAGTGCTCCTTCCAACCATGTTTTCATTGGTTACTATTAACTACAGCAGCATTAGTTCATTGTACTCAGCAGAACTTCATCTTTAGTCATTTAATTAATCATTTTAAATTAATTTGCTCAATTAAAAATTTAATTTAAAAAAATCTAGCAATCCTATAGTCCGGGAGTCTTGGAGTCCTAAAGTCCTGGAAATAATGTCTCCTTAAATTAGACATCAGCGGTTGAAGTGGTAAGTTGTTCCTCCTGTGAGGAGTTAGCGTCGGTTTAGCATGGCGTGCTGCAGCAGCATTAGCATCTTTTCCCTCCCTTATGGATTCAGCTTGACAGACCATCTGCCTGTTATTATTCTCCTAAATGGACCGAAACAGCACCATAATCTTTTTAACAGATTACGTCTTGTTACAGAAAGGTTTTATGGATGGAGGGGGTGCACTGATGGAGTCACGTTTTCATCAAAGGCAGAAGGTTTTCCAGAAAATCCAACACAAACCAGATCAGTTGAACCAGGTCAGATAGACCGTATCAGAAGGACTGGGTCGGACGGACCAGGTCAGAAGGTCCTTCTAATCTGGTCCAACTGATTGAGTGGACCTTGGTTCTGTGATGGTATGGCTTCCTTTTTTCTTCAGGATGAGCTGAGGCAGGAATTAGACCCGCCCCCCCAGCATCACTCAGACACATCATAATCTGTAGGATGAATGTAATTCCCCCCCCCCCCCTCCCGCTAAAAGACTTTTTGTGGATGCTGTTTTGTCAACAGATAAAGAGACTTTCAGTAAATCGTTTCATCCGTCAGCATTTAATCATAGCACAGGGAAAACAAACATTCCAAAACAATATGGGACGGATTAAAATCCCAGTGTAACATCCATACTGGTCGAAAAACAGGAAAAACTTTATTAACGTCTGGGTTTTTGTTTTGTTTTTTTTTTTTCTTGTGAAGTTGGAGGTCGGGTGTCAGGTGTTTGATCTGGACATTTGATCCGGGGAATAATGAAGCTACCATTCAGCTAGAAGTCATCAATATTTAACAGCTGTTATGAAATTCTTTATGGGTTAATGCGGCTCGTCGGTTTGCACGCAACACCTCGGCTGGCGGCCAGCAGCCTGTCAGGAAGGGGCGGGGGGGCAGATTGACAGACGGCTCGCTCGCGTGACAACCAAACCTTGATCGCCCTGCTCCTCTCTCTCTCTCTCTCTGTGTGTGTTGGTGTTGCTCTCTGCGCTGTGGATTTCCTGCCACACACACACACACACATTTCTGTTTAAGTGGTGAAATGAAGACCATGTAGATTAACCTGTGCAATGAGGCCACTTCTGCTGCACTGACTTTAAACTGTAGGTTATATGACTCAGCACTAACAAAGGGAACGATTCAGTGTATTCAGTGGATTCAGGATTAATTCACCTGGGGAACAGGGACCTCTTCAAGTGTATCATTCAGTATATTGTGCTATATTTTTTCCAAATACTTTGCTTAAATGTATATAGACATAACGTATGTAGCTGTTTTCTGATTTTTCCATCTTTCTAAGACCTGTCGGAAACCTTGAGAGAAGCCTGTAAATAACCCGTAGAGGCCATTACAATAAAATAGTGAGTCCTCACTTTGCAAAAATGTCCTCTCTTCAACCTTTGAAACTTTGAGTGATCCCCCACAACCATAGCAGACACACACAGACACACACACACAGAAGAAGAATGTAGAGGGAGGAGGCGGGGCTAAGCAAAGGAGGTGGCAGTAAGCCAGCCACACACACACACACACAGTTTCTCTACTCACGCGATCCTGACGGTGGTGGTGGTGGTGGTGTGGGGGGGGGGGGGTTCGGTGCAGCTCTTCAGGTCGCCAGCTCTTATTTTTCTTCCTTTTCTTCTTTTTCTTCTTTTTCTTTGTGTATGTAAGAACTCAGAGTTGTAAAACTGTTGGTGCAGAAAAAAACATTAAAAGATATATTAACCCTTTCATGTATAGTTTCCTCTGTGTGGATGCCTTTTTAAAGGCTGTTTTTCTTTTCTATGCCCCGCTGAGGATGGCATGTTTGCAAATTAACTACTTCATTGGACATCCATAAATCAATTAATACCCTGAAGGATATATAAATATATTATAATAACATAAAAATAAACTAAATATATTCATTTTAAAAATGATGGAAAATATGACTGTTCATGTCTATAGAACTAAAATATTGTATGTGGAAATAATGTGTCTGTTATATCAGAGGGAAAAAAATGATGGAAGAAATGTAATAAAAACAAAAAAAATAAAGATCAGGGATCAGCGTAAGGTAACATTAGAACCTGATCAGAACTGGATCAGGGAGTCCAAACCCATAGATGTCTGGTGTCTCTCAGAGGAAACTAAAATAAGCAGAAATAGGATTGTGGAAGTTCCGTTCCATCAGTCTGATCTGGATCAGAATCACTGTCAGTGTCAATGTCAATGTCAATGTCAAGTTTACTTCTATAGCGCATTTATACAAAGTGCTTTACACAAACCAATAAAGTATAAAAACACATAGGGACACCAACAACGGTAGAACTAGAGCTCCAACAGGGAGCCTGGACTCCGCCGAAGGCAAACAGCTGCGTCTTAAGCAAAGATTTAAAAGCTGACAGACTGTTTGCAGACTGCACAGTTAAAGCAAAGTGTTCCACAGAATGGGAGCTGCAACTGCAAAGGCTCGGTCTCCTCTAGTTTTTAAGCTAGATGGAGGAACCCCCAACACCGTCTGACTGCCTGAACGAAGCGATCTGGAGGTCCGATCCAGTGAGATCATAAAGGGATTCTTGGGTCCATTCAGTCACTTAAAAACAGGTAAAAGAACCCAGAATCAAACCTGTACCTGACTGGAAGCCAGTGGAGAGAAGAGAGAACCGGAGTTATGTGCTCACGTCTCTTTGTCCCAGTGAGGAGATGGGCGGCTGCATTTTAAACAAGCTGGAGGCGATGAAGCGCCGACTGTTTAATTCCCACACACAAGGAGTTACAGTAGTCTAAGTGAGAGGAAATAAAAGCATGGATGACTTTTTCAATGTCTCTTTTGCTTAGATATGACTAGATTTTGGTAATAAGTCTTAGTTGAAAGAAGCTAGATATCATTACCGAGCTGACCTGTTGATCCAGCTTAAAAGCACCATCCATAATCACACCAAGATTCCTAATATGGGATCCGCTGTGAGGTGCTAGTGGCCAAAGAGAATTAGCAAGGACCTGAACCAGCTCATGGTCACCAAAGAAGGCAACTTCCATTTTGTTCTCATTTCATTTTAAGAAATTTAATTCCATCAATGTTTTAATGCCCGTCCTGCAATTTAGCACAGCCTGAAGGGAATCTTTGGAAGGACCCTTCAGTGGCTGATACACCTGCTTGTCATCAGCAAAGCAATGGAAGGCAATACCATGCTTCCGTAATATCAACCCCAGGGGTAGCATATAAAGAGAAAACAAAAGCGGACCCTAAACCATGCCTTGGGGCACCCCGCAGATCAGACAAGCCACTGAGGAAGTGCTCCATTTGAACAGAGAAGGATCTGTTTTTTAGGTGGGATTCAAACCACTTTAAGGTGCCGTTTCAGCCAACACAGTGCTCTTGGCATCATAAAAGAATTGAATGGTCGACGATATCAAACACTGCTGTCAAGTACAAAGAATTAAAATAGAAAAATGACCAGAATACAGGTTCAGTAAAAGATTAATAAAAACTTTATAAGAGCAGTTTCAGTGATATGGAAAAGCCTAAAACCAGACTGAAACTGTTTAGATATTAGCTGTTTTTAGAAATTGAAGTGAAGTGAAAGTGAAAACAACTCTCTCTAAAGCCTTGGAGATAAAAGGGAGTTTGGAAATTGACCTAAAATGAGCTAAAAGCAATGGATTCCATTTTTTTTCCTTTAAAAGAGGCTGTACCGTAGCATGCTTGAAGGGCAGTGGGACACATCCAGAGCTAAGACAGGTTTATAAACTTCAAAATAAAAAACTCAGCTGAACAGAAGACCTCTTTAAACAAACGGGAAGGGACACTGTCAGCTGGGCAGTTAGCAGGGCGTGGATCTTTTATTATTTCAGTGAGTTGGGAGAGAAACAGGCTCAACGTGTTCAAGAACAGCTGAGCTCGCTAAACGAGTTGAGGGGTCCTGGGTAGACTGGGAATATGGGGATCTAAGGGAATAACTGACCAGCTGAGTTACCGTGGTAACTAGTGATGGTTGTTTCTGGTTGTTCCTGGTTTTAACTTGGTTTCTGTAATGGTGGACCTAAGAGAAAAGTCGGTCCAGCTCCAGCTCTTGGCGCCCTTTACATCCCTATGCTTGTCACTTTTTACTCAACACCCGTCCTCATATGAATGCCTCCTCCATTTCCTTTCTGGACGACAGACGGGAAAAAGAGGCAAAGAAAAGCAAATGTGGAGAAGTGAGTGGCTGTGGATAAAGGCTGTATTGTTGGCAGAGGAAGTGGTGATGCAATAATTAATAGTATGTTTGTCTTTCCTGACGTGGTTTGGAGTTATCCTCTCCAAAACCTGCCCTAAGAGAGAAAACAAAAACATGCGAAGCATTGGAGGAAAATAAAGTCGGTTATTAGATTAATTTTTTTTCAGCAGATGTTGGACGATGATGATGATTGGACAGAATCGTTGTGTGTTCGGAGGTGATGACAAAGACTAGAATTTTATACATGGGGGTTATCGGGGGGTCAGGTAGGAAGAAAGGAAATAAGAAAAAAAAACCTTTATTAGTCCCTTAGTGGGGAAACTGCTTCGTTGCAACAGCAGAGGTGCAGTAAGTAGAAGCACACAGATGATATTAAATAGAACAGACACACACACACACAAAAAAAGTAATAATATGTCCAGTATCTGGTCTGAGGGTGAGTATGTATAGGATATAAATATGTATATAAACATTTAGGTAAACTTGGGGAAGGGTGAGGGAAACCTGGATCCATTATTTTTATTCATCATAGGGGTCTGTTGAGCAGTTATGACCAGTTATCAGCAGTTATCAAGATTATTAGCAGTGTTTGGAGGGGAGGGTTAAAAATGTGTTGGAGAGCAGAGATGAGTCAGAAACTCATTGATCATTTTGTTTTCTCTCAACAGCGAGTCAAGAGAAAACTTCCAGGAAGCACATCATCAGTACATCCTCTAACACTGAACCCCAGAAAGACAGCCTTCTGCTGGGCACAGCCGTCAATGAAAGCAGCCTCCTTCTGGAGGTAAGAAGCTCTGTCACTGAGCACTAAACTTCCTCACAATTAGTTAAAACTTAAATCTGGTCTCTACATCATCAATGGAAACATCTGAGTGAGCAAACTGTTTGTATGTACACCAAAAATCTGAATTCTGTAGTTACCAGATTATTCAAATGATCATGTTGACAGTATAATCAGATAATGACATTTATAATAATTTTACTTTATTAGTCCTGTCGGGTTATTTAGGCCCTGTATTTCTTACCCATCTCTAGTAGAGAGAGCAGAGGGCTGCCATATGTTAGCACCCAGGGAGCAGTGGGGGGTAAGGGCTTTGCTCAAGGACCCACAGTAATTCAACTATATTGCCACACTTGAGACTTGAACCAGATCTTCCAGACCGGAGCCTACCCCTGTGATCTTAATATGACAAATCAGATGTTGAGCCTGTTTAAATGACCATCAAGATTAGCTAACTGGGAGTAATCAGATCACTGTAATAATCAGACCTGACGTGTCTACACCCACTCGGTCTGGTCTATAAATTCCAGTTCATTACTGGATTTCTTTCCGCTGAATTTCATGTTAATTTTTAAAACCGTGGGACTTCTAAATCGTACCAAGGAAGCGATATCTGGTCTGGTCTTGGACTTCACGTTTCTGGGCCTGCACCTGGAGGATGACCTGGCCTGGAAAACCATCACCACAGCCCTGATAAAGAAGGTGTAGCAGTGAAACAACACCCTAAAGCTGAATTAATAGTCATGCACTGTTTGCGTAAAGTCATTTTCGATGTCACCACTGTAGGCTCCGCGTGGGTCCGTGCTCACCCCTGCTTGCAGTGCGGTTACACAGAAGAACTCCATTTTTATTGATACGTTTGTGATTTCATGTTCCAGATTTCTGGAACTTATTGCTGAATTTGTGCGTTAATCACAGAAGAGATACTGCAAGATAACGCCGTAACTCAAAGAGAGCTGGTAAAAAAAGAGCCTCTTGCTGGAATCTGGTCAAATTACAGGATTGACTATAGAGTTTCTCTGTTGGTTTTTTCGTCTTTTTTTTTTTTAGTCAAGTTGAAATGGTCAGCTGCGTCTCTCCATGTGCAGCACGCTGTGCCATGGTCGGTTGGTGTGTAATTCTCTTCCTTACGCACACCACCTTCACTGAACACTCTCCAGATCGCGTCTGTAGGAAGATTGGTGTGAGTTAGTCGCCCTCTGACATGACCTCCCCAGTGGAGCTTTGCGTTGCATGATAAGATGGAGGTGGTGGGAACTCTCGCATGCCGGTGGCGGCTCATTCAGGCGGTGGAGATCATGTGTGTCTGAAAGCATGAGGTCATGTGTGAAAGTGAGAATACCGAGGCTGTCTGGACCAATCACACAGCTGATTCACTGACCTCTGGCCTTTAATGAGATTTCATGTTTCATCACATTTATGATCATCATCTAGTCCCCTGTGTGCAAATTCAAGGTGTGCATGTCCACTGATGCTTGTGTTAAATGTGTCAGCGGGAACAAAAGGTTAGATTGAGCGCGATGAAGTGCTGCTTCCCGTTGCGTGACTCAGCTGACACTGAACTCTGGACCGGCTGTTATGGGACGACATCCCAAAAGAAAGAAAGAGCAGTTGTTTGTGTGCTTGCATGTTTTATGGGATTGTGCACGCCTCCATTTGATTGAGTTGTGGTGCTGAGGTTGACCTGGTGGCAGGAGCGTCTGAATACTTTTACATATTTCTATCCTCCATCTTAATGTCTGCTTTTGGCTAAAATATCACATTAATTAATCTGTTAATGAACAAAATCAAAGTGCTGGATGGACTGATGTCTGTTTGGGGACAATTTGACTGAATCCTTGGTCGCGGTGGTGGGTGTATAAATGGTGTTTGTTTGCTGTGTCTTCCTGTTGGTCATGACCTCATTCATCATCATCCCCACCGACAGGCTCAGCAGGATCAGTGAAGAAATGCTGCTGAAAGAGAGACAAGGTTAAACCCCTGCTTCCACATCCAATCAACATATATTTTATTTTCAGCTCTGCGTGCGAAGCCCCTCTAAAGATTTGTAAGTCAGAGCTTTTATTCTCCCACGGGCGGTTATAAGAGCCGAGGGCGTCATAGCTGCAGATCTTTGGTGCCGTGGGCCAGAAGCAGGTGTTTCCCTTACCTAAAACCTTCAGTATGAAAAGAACAACTGCTCTGGATTTATTCTTCTTCTGTAGTTTGAAACATATGTTTTTAGGGTGTAATAATTATAGTAATAATTATAATAATGACTTAATTTATATTTCACATTTCTAAACAGTTAACAGCAAAAACATAGAGACAACATGAAGCAAAAGTCACTTAAAAAAATCTGAAAGTTAAAAAGGCTGACAACAAAATCAGGGTACTCTGTTTAATAATTAGTATTGATGTTCAGTATTTTTTCCGTCTATTTTATGTAAAAATAAATTGTAAATGCGCTGCACTGTAAATGATGGGTGTTCAACTTTGATACACCAGTCATCTCATGTTTACAGAGTCAGATTCATAGCACTACACCAACTTTATTATAAAACAACTGAAACAAATTGCTGCACAGAATTCTACTAAAACATACAAGAAACTATAATTAACATAAACCAGATAAAAGCGTCATATAGGTGAAAAACTTAAAGAAATAACCAAAATCCAACAAAACATGGCCAATTAAACAAATTGGATCAATTAAAGAAACCAAGTCTCTCTGAGGTTGAAAGCCAAAGTATAAAAATGGATTTAAGGCTGATTTTTAAAAGTGGACAGTGAAGGGGTCTCTGATCTGTAAGGACAGGTTATTCTACGGGCCGATTATTCCATGGTCCAGTTATTCCACAGTCCAATTATTCCATGGTCTGGTTTTTCCACATTTTGGTTATTCCATGGTCAGTTTATTTCACGTTTCAGTTATTCCACACTTTGGTTATTACACGGTGCTATTAGTTCATGTTTCAGTAATCCCATGGTCCAGTTGTTAGACATTTCAGCTATTACACGGTCCAGTTATTACATTGTCCGGTTATTCCATGTTTTGATTGTTCCGTGTTTCAGTTATGCCATGGTCCAGTTCTTCCATTGTCTGGTTATTCCACAGTGTGGTTACTACATGGTCTGGTTATTCCACGTTATTCCATGGTTCGGTTATTCCATGGTTTGGTTATTACATGATATGGTTATTCCATGTTTTGGTGATTCCATAGTCCAGTTATTTCACGTTTTGGTTATTCCATGGTCCAGTTTTTCCACGGTTTGGTTATTCCATGATCCGGTCATTCGACAATTTGGATATTCTATGTTTCAGTTATTTCAAGTTTTGTTTATTCCATGGTTTGATTATTCCATGTCTTTGGTTATTTCATCATACGGTTGTTCCATGTTTTGGGTATTTCATGTTTAGATTATTCCATGTTTTGGTTATTCCTTGGTCTGATTATTCCGTGATTCCGTGATTCAGTTATTCCATGATCTGGTTATTCCACAGTTCAGATATTCCATGTTTCAGTTATTTCATGTTTTGGTTATTCCATGTTTTGATTATTTCATATATTTGGTTATTCCCTGTTTCACTTATTCTATGATCCAGTTATTTCACGTTTCGGTTATTCCACGTTTTGGTTATTTCACGGTTCGGTAGCAGTAGTAGAGAAGATCATGTCCCCTCTGAGCATCTTCCTGGATCATCTGCAGTCCACAGCTGGTCAGTCGACCTGAGTGTTTGAGAAGGTGAGTAGGGATGAAGGAGCTCAGATAGGTGTAGTCCAGTTATAATCCAATTATGGCCCTTTCTTACTAAAACCCCTTTACCCCAGCACCACCTCTCCTGATTTGTAGGGGTTCCCATCAGGATTTTTCCAGGGAGAGTAGATGCATATTTAGCACCAATTGAACTTTCTAAAGACTTTCTAAAGCCAGGCCGAAAATCATGTTAAGATAGCAGGCCGCTATTGGTAAGAATTTGAAGTCAAGGGATAAGTCATTAGAGTGACTCAACATCGTCATCTTTATAACCTGAAACCATGACTGGATATCAACACTGGCATTAAAGTCTAACTTTTGTCCAATTAAATCAAATCTATTATAGGATTCAAATTACCCCAGTTTTTTAATAACTGTTCATATAAACCATAAAAATAACGACTTAGCTAAAGAAACCAATGAATTGGACTAGAACCATGGAAGAAAACCTCCATTAAAACCAGAAACATGAAAGTAAACCTCCAGCAGAACCAGAACCAGGAAGGTAAACCTCCATCAGAACCAGAACCAGGAAAAATGGCCAGCTTTCTGGACCAGTTGGGGATGGAGAGGACAGTAAATAGGGGTCAACCAGCAGTAGAACTCTAATCCAAGGATTCCTGCTGAGAAAGAAGGCATGGCTCAGCAAGGTAGAGTGGTCGTCTTGTAACCTGAGGGTTGCCGGTTCGATCCTCTGCCAAGTCGAGTTCATGTCGAGGTGTCCTTGGGCAAGACGCCGAACCCCAAATAGCTCCTGATGGGTCGTGGTTAGCGCCTTGCATGGCAGCTTCCGCCATCAGTGTGTGAATGTGTGTGTGATTGGGTGAATGTGATGTATCATGTAAAGTGCTTTGGGTATCCCAGGTACAGAAAAGCGCTATATAAATACAGACCATTTACCATTTACCAGAAACACATGAATGACAATGTCAGGTATTTCTACATGGAGAGTAAAGACAGCAGAGAGGAGCCCAGTGTATCATGGGATGTCCCCCAACTGGGTGAAAGCTTTGGTCTAAAACAGAGCTCACTAACCAGACTGCGCTCTGGATTAGGACCCAGAACCTGTCCCATATGGACCCGGAGTTAAAATATAAAATTTGACGGAGTGCTTTTACTTTAACTGGCACAACATTTGCAGACTTTGCAGTAGCGGTCAGCAAACACGTGGACCAATTGCACGTGAGATAAGCCATCCCACATGATGCACTCAGCCAATCAGTGTGTGAGGCTCCCGGTGCGGCAATAAACTGCCAGCTAGATCAAGCAAAGCTGGGATAAAGACAACTACACTGGAGAAAGGCAGCAGAGTTGCTAAATCTGCCCGCTGTCACCAACTTTGGGCTGGCTTTGACTTGGTTTGGTTCTGTTAAGTCTCTTGCAAATATCATCAGCTGCAGGTTTTTGGGCTTGTTTTTTTCTGAGTGTAGTTGCTTATTTGGGCTTGTCCTGCTCCTGTTATGAAGACCCTCTGATTCTCTAACAGCTGTCCACAATTTTGGATATTACGTTATAAGAGTCCAGACTATAGAAGAGGGGATCAAGGTCACAATTTCTAAAAGCCATCAGAATGTGTACTTGCATTATAATGAACTCAGTCTTAAATACAAGTTTTCAAGACTTCACTCGTCTTCTAAGACATAGATGCGGAGAAATGTATTTCGGAGGGTTAGGAGTAAAGAGTAGAAAAGAGCATGAAGCTCATCATGCAGCCCTTCAAAAAACCTTCCTATCTGTGAGGCACAAATCAGTTTCACTGTCATAACAACAGTGTTATGACAGTGTTATATATACTATGTTTATATATATATATATATATATATATATAAGTTTTAGTTGAATACCCTTGATCTAAAACATTTTCTGATGTTCATCACAGGCTGATTTAATTAAAGAGATCAATAAATAATAAAATTCTCTGCCATTACAGGCCCAAACTCCTCTCTCTAAATGTGTTGGTTGTGGAATAATTACTGCTGATCCCATTCATGCTTGCTGGAGTGTGCTGGGAGGGTCAGTGGGGGGACATACGCTAGTTGAATCTGTCAAACATGATCTGCATCAACACCACAGAGAAACTGACCCATTTTCCCCACTTTGTTTTCCCTTCTGGTCATGTCAGAGTGGATATTTATAGTTTCCTCTCTGTACAGTAGGAGGATTATCACAGTTTACTGGCTCCGATGCGCCATCGTCTCATCACCCAGATGTTGGAGGAGAAACTAAAATAATCAGAGGAGGGAAGACCTGGTGGTAGAATGAAGCAGGACTATTACAGCGCCACACATTCTTTCCTCCATCTGTCCATCTCATTCAACTGCGTGGTTATCTGACATTTTCATCTTTAACATCCGGTTTTACAGGTGTAGCGTCAGGTCTGTAAATGTAACTATAAACTTGTGGTATCCACAGAAACTCGAGAATCTCAGCTAACAGCTCAGTAAAATTATTTCTATGATCACCAAACACAGTTAAGACAACAAACGATTAAAGGACCTGGTACACAAAATTTGAAAACATATTTAAACACAAATGATGTCAGCCCATGTCCGTTCGACGGCATGAACATAGACAAGCAACTCCTCTACTAAATGCTCATATCGCACAGAATCAAAGCTTATATCCACCAGGATAAAACTGCATTTAGTAAAAAGGAAAACCATGTATTGTGCTTTGGAAGCAGTTTCCTGTCCAAAATAACATTTTCCTGCCCAGCTGCATGGGTTTGATTGGACAAAAAAGGTAAATGTTTTTTCTTCTTTTTAAGGTCCAGACAGAAAACCTGTCTTCATTAAATCCACTCTCTCCTGTTGGTTTACATTAGCTGCAGCAGGACCAGACATGGAGGCCTTGGAAAGCCATCTCTGGGTCCAATAGTATGTGTCTGCAGACACAGACACCTGCAGATTCAGACCTGTAATTCTGAACCCACACTTCCAGGCCTCTAATGTTTTTGGGACAGTGCCACTTACTGGATGACTGTGAAACTGTAACTGCCTTTCTGGACCAGCAGGTCTGCTAGTACCAAGGTCCAGTACCAGACCCCAGAATAACTTTCCAGATGAAATTGCAACCACTTTTTTTCTTTTTTTCAAAAGTTACTTTTTGCACCTGAATAGAAATACTAATATTTAATCATTGATGAAGCTTCAAACTAAAGAATTTTCCTTTGGAGATCAATACATATTTTTGTGAACAAGCTCAAAATCTATTCTTACAACAGCTTTGAAGGTTTAATACAGAATAAATTCTAATAGTTTGAAGGTTTAGTTTACCCAGTACCAAACAGTTTGGCTTATTACACCAAACTACTAAACGCAGGTTAAAAGGTTTGTTTAATTTACCTTAAACTTTATTACTCAGAAATATGTGTAATTTTATATATTTATATACAGCTTTCATACATGTGCTTCAAACAAGCTCAAACATGGGCAAGAAATATCCGGTTTTTGGTGTCTTTGGATTTATAAAACAAAGACTGAAACGCTGAAATAGTTTGAAATGGCTTATCTGGTCACAAATCAGGAAATTCTTTAGAGAAAAGAAAGAAATCAAACACATATCAAACACAACACTTTTCCTCAAAATGTAAATATTGGAATCACAGTCAGAAATGATGGAATCTATCTCTGCAGCAGGTCCTACATCTGTCCAGGTTCATCCTCGCTTCATCTGTCCATGTTAAACAGGTTCAACCTTGCAGCATCTGTCCAGGCTGGATAAGTTCATCTTTGCAAAAAATTACACACGATACATGAAACATGCAAGTCACAAAATGACACGTGAGTCACTGAACAACACACGAGTCATGACATGCAAGTCACAACACATGAGTCAAGAAATGACAGACGACATGTGAGTCATGACACACAAATCACAAAATGGCATTTGAGTCACAACACGATCCGTAAATCACGAACTGGCACAAGTCACGACATGCGAGTCACAAAATGCAAGTCACAAAATGACACCTGACACGAGTAACGACAAGCAAATGGCACATGACATGCAAGTCACATGCAAATCACTACACGAGTCACAAAACACCACACAACTCATGAAATGGCACGCAAGTAACGACATGCGAGTCATGAAATGGTCCACAAGTTGTGAAACAACATGCGAGTCATGAACAACACACATGTTGTGAAACAAGACTTGAGCCAAGAAATGATATGCGAGTCACGACATGTGAGTCACAAAATGACACAACACATAAAACGACACATAAGTCACGTAACGACAGACGACATGTGACTCATGACACATAAATCCCGAAACAGCACGTGAGTCACAAAACAACCCGCAAGTCACAAAATCACATATGAGTCCTGACATGCAAGTCACGAAATGACACACAAGTCGTGAAACAACATGCGAGTTGTAAAACGACACAAAAGTCGCAACGCGACATGCAAGTTGTTAAACGTTGTTAACGTTCATGAAACTTTATATGAGCCACAAAACGACTCGCAAGTTATGAAACAACACAAATCACAACACAACAGTTAGAAAAAAACAACACCTACATAGAGTAACAAGACACAAGTCATTAAACAACTGAGTTTGGACAGGTTTGTCCTTGCGTAAAACAACACACCACTCATGAAACATCATGGGAGTCACAAAAGGACATGTGAGTCACAAAATGACAAACGAGTCACGAAATGACCCGTGAGTCACAAAAGTACACGCGAGTCAGGAAAGCACACACAAGTCGCGAATCCGCCTTCAAGTCCCAAAACGATCCAATGGTCATGAATGACACACAAGTCATGACACACCAGTCATGAAATTGTGACTTAACAAAAAACACGTAATGACACGTAAGGCACGAAACAACACACAAGTCATAACGCACAAATTATGACATACTGTACAAGTCACAGAACAAAATGCATCTCACGAAATGACATGCGAGAAACAACATGTGAGTTACGAAACAACACGGGAGTTCTTAAATAACACGCGAGTCATGAAACATGTGAATCATGAAAGCCATGAGAGTTGTGAAACAACATGCAAGTCACAACACACAAATTACGAAACAACATGTGCATTGCAATATGAAATGTGAGCTATGAAAACAAACACGAGTCATGAAATAACATGCAAATGGCGAAGGACACATAAAACATCACACAAATAATAAAATGACGTGAGTCACGACAAGCAAATCATGAAATGACACGTGAGTCACGAAAGACACATAAAACATCACACAAATCACAAAATGACGTGTCACAACAAGCAAATCATGAAACATGCTAGTCACGAAAGACACACAAAACATCACACACATCACAAAATGGTGTGAGTCACGACACACAAGTCACAAAACGACACACAACATGCAATAACGACATGTGAGTCACAAAACGGCATGCGATTCATGAAACATGAGTCACATAACGGCACAAATAACAAAACAAAATGCGCTTCACAAGATGACACACGACGTGAGTCATGAAATGACATGCGAGTCACGAAACGACATGCGAGTCACAAAACTATGCGTCACAAAACGAGACAAGTCACAAAATGACATGCAATTCATGAAACAACGTATGAGTCACAAAACAACATGAATCACAAAATGACATGTGAGTCACGAAACCACACGAGAGTTATCAAATGAAGCAAGTCACCAAACGACACGTGAGCATTTATCCGAACCTTTTGTTGCTCATGCTTCTATATGTATTTCAATTCCACATTGTTTTCTAACAGCGACTGTTTAACTGAGGGGTGCACTGAGCCTGGAGTCCTGTGGAATAACCTGGAATCCCCTGTAATAACATGGAATAACCTGGAAAAGCCTGGATTAACATGTAACTGCCTGAAGTCCCCTGGAATAACCTGAAGTCCACTTGAATAACCTGGAATAGCCTGGAATAACCTGGTATTAGAGCCTCTGTGACCGTTTCTGAATGTCTCAATGAGAGGAGACACCATCGTCATAGCAACATTAACAACCAGGCCCAGGAGATGACATTGTCATAGCAAAGTTATTGGTGAGCTGTGAAACAGCAACAACATACCTGTGATGAAATGACCCCGATCTCTTTGTGTGGTTTCTGTTTTTATGCAACCGGGTTAAAATCCTGCTGAGATATGTATCTGTCTTCAAGGGCAACCTGGTGAAGAGGTCAGCAGAAAGGGCTTTAAAATACAGATTCAAAATATAAAGAACATAAAGGAATAATCAATAATTAGTTCATTTATACAATTGACATAATTTAAAGTGCAACGAATGAAGTCAGCAAATTAAAATGAGGTCTGACTTGGTTAAAAACATGGACCATAATATTTTTGCTGACTGGGAAGTAAAAAGAAAGACAGGTATGAAATTAAATGAGTTCAGGCATTTAGCTGCAGGCTGGAAACACTGAAAACTTGATTCCCAAAGTCAGTTCTAATTTCAGAACTCCAGAAATGTTACGTTCATAGACGTTAATAAAGTTCTTCAAATAGTTTAACTGCTTTAAGAAAACAAGCATGAAGATAAATTTGACCAGCAAATAAAACCAACCCAGTGCAGAAGAAACTGGTTTAATTTGTACCAGTCTGAAAGCATCTGTTTTTGATTCATCCCGACTCACTCCAGCTTTACTCCTGTTTGCTGTTCTGAGAATTATGGAAAGAATTTCATAAATTTAACATGGAGCTATAAAAAGTCTGGCAAAGTTCTGGCTGCATGTCTAGCTTTAAGGATAATAGAATAAAATCTGTAAACAGGTTAAAGTCTACAGAGACAGAAGAGATGAAAAAGTCAGCCATGTTTGCTTCCTGAGCATCTCTGATTATGTCTCTGTTTCCTGTCTGCAGTCTCTGACCGGATTCGCCTTGGTGGTCAGCAGTGATGGGATGGTTTTCTATGCTTCCTCAACCATTGTGGACTACCTGGGATTTCACCAGGTAAGTTAAATATCTCTGAATGTTAAATATTCTACTTTTGATAATTACAATTACAAACTCACTTCCTGTAACAGAACTTTGTTCCTGTAGTACAAAATTCTTTGTTTGTTGTGGAAGTCACAACTACTCCAACAGAATCTATAAACATAGATCAGGTGTGAAGCATAATAATTATAAACAGAAAAAAACAGAAAGGAAATAAGATTATTTTCCAGAAAGTTTTACTCCAGTATCCTTCTGTCCTCATCCTGTGGTGATTCAGCCTGAATGGACGCTGTCTCTTTGGGCTGGTCTCCCCGCTGTCCAATCATAATTTCAGCCAGAGGAAGCCCATGGAAGCCCAGCTTAAAACCTCAGTTTTAACCTTAGCTGTAGTGGATGTCTGCTTGCTTGTGTGAAAGAATCCGTCGCTATTGGTTCAACAATCTTCTCTCTGCAGGTTAAAACTCATCTTTAATTATAAATAACATCAACATCAGCTCTCCTGTTACTAGACCACAAATAAAGTGCTTTTCAATGTTAAAACCCTCCACTGTAGGTACATGCACACATAGCCCAGTGGAAAGTCAGGCTTGGTTTACGAGGGCAGGAACTCAGTGGTAAAGGACTGACAGAGGCCTGAAACTGTGTGTGATGACAGTTCAATCAACAGGCTTTCATTTGAGATTTTTTAGAGTGATTTATGTTTTGTAAACAATCATGGAAAAAAAGTATTGACATAATGAAAAATCATCTGGTCTTGGCCTGGTCAGACCCTTTCAATGCCTGATTCAAAATATAATGGACAGAAAAATCTAATCTTTTCAATTTGAAGTCAAAATGTGAAAAAAAAAGGAAAAAAAAAATCAAATGAATGTATGTACAGTTTATTACCATGGTAATGGTAAATGGACTTGTACTCTATACATCATTTTTCCAGTTACTACCTGTCACATTTACTCAAGCTTCGGCATGTAGTCAGGGAAGCCTGGAATCGATCCACCGACGACTGCTCTTTCTTCTGAGCTACAACCGCCCACCAGGGGGCCAAAGACAAGTATCACATTGGATGAAATGGGGTTTGGAGCAATGTTTTTATCAAAAAGTGATGCAACAGGTCTTAGAAACATCACCTATGACATTTGACACATGGTGGTACAGGGTTAAAATTGGTAAAGATAAAACAGTATATTTAAAATAACAAAACAAAACAACAATAAAAAAAGAAGCCTAAAATCAGAACCAAATAAATCTGCTTCCTCTCCATGATTATCAGCTATAGAAGCTCCTCCGGCAGCAGGAAGGTGCAGTGATGGTTTCCTGGATGATGTCATCAGTCTAGATGATGTCATCAGTCACTCATGTTTGTGGAGGAATTCTGCTCCACTCTTCTTTCCAGTGTTGCTTCAGATCATTGATGTTTGCAGCATCTAAAGGGCCCAACACAGCATCTCGGCCAGGATGAGGTCTCCACTCTGACTGAACCACAATGAGATCTCCTCCCCCTCCAGCCTGTCTGGTTCCTGCAGCCAGGATGAGGTCTGGACTCTGACTGGACCAGGTCAACACCTGGTTCTGGTGTAGATTTGCTGCTGTGTTTAGGATCATTGTCTTGCTCCATGAGGCAGTTCCCGACCAGCTTTAGCTATCAGACAGATGGACTCACATCTGACTGTAGAGGAGTTCATGGTCCACTCACCGACTTCAAGATGTCCAGATCATCATCCCTCGACCACCATGCTGCCCTGTTCTTTTTTTGTCCTGCAACCCTTTCCAACAAACTGTACTGGTTTAGTCTTTTTCTAACTGGACTTTAACATTTAACCTTCTAACTGAGGGTCTAAAGGTCCATTTCTGCTCCCTTAGGTACATCTGTTTCAAACGTCATATGTTGCCATATACGCCACCTGATGGGAAAAGGTTAAGGGTAAAAATATCCCAGAATGCACAGCCTGGTCACAGACCTTCATTATTATATTTAAGTGATCACAACACTTGCTGAGTTTTCTCCATGTCGGTACTTGCAAATCAGCTGATTGTTTAATTTTAGGTCCCATTTCAGTGAAAACTGTCACATCATTGTAAGTTTGTCCTCAAAATCCTGCAGGGAGAAAAGAAAGGATTTAACTGAAAAAGCCCTGGAGACAAACAAAAAGCCTCTACTGGTCTTTGATCCAATTTGTCTCTTGGGTAGTTAGTCTTTGAAGGTCAGCTAAAATATCACTTATTCCCAATTTTCCTCTGGTTTTTCTCCTTTTTATTTTACAAGGAACATAAACAATAGTCAGTGGATGGGTATGTCTGCCTGAATGCTGGTAGGGAAGCAAACCACAGGACGAAAAGCTTACGGAGACGGTGGGAACAGATTGTTTTTAGAGGCAGGCCATCAAAAAGCCTCGCGTGCCACCAGTATGGAAATTATGGAGAGAGGGAAGAGGAGGAGGTTTCAGTGAGGAATCTGTCAGGGAATGACGGAAAGCAAAGCGGGAAGAGAGAGGGATGATGGGAGGGGGCTGGAAGCAGACTCGTGTGTGGATGGGGATGGTGGGCTGAGCTGGACTGCTGTTCAGGAGCTGGTGTCACGCAATGTTTGACAAACACGGCTGTCTTTAAACTCTTACTGTACTCGGTAAATCTATCTCCTGACGGCTTCCAAATGTACAGACATTGACATGACCAACCTTAACTCCTGAAATGCTGGGACTGTGTAAAATGTAAATAAAAACAGAATCTCATCATATTTTATTCCTAGCAGAAGATAAACAACAGATCAGATGATGAAACTGAGACATTTTACCAGGTGATGGAAAAAAGGAGCCTCCTATACATCTTCTTTATTTTTTATAACTTTTCAGTAATAATGAGGTTTGCTAGTGACGCAGCTGTAATCTGCTAGTCATCAGACACCCATGCACACATCTATAGACCAGGTTCACATCTAGTGAGAGCAAAACAGAAAAAAAAGCATGGAGATGTCATCTCTAAATCATTGGTGCTGTGCAGATGTTGGACAAACAGGTATGATTATTATTGGCCATGAATGTGGAGAGAGAAGTTAGAAACAGGTTCTGAGATACAAATCAGAGCAGGACCTTCTCTAATAAAGTAGCTGACAGGTGGTAGAAAGGATTTATTTTTAGGGATGTGACTCAATTAAAAAAATCTAATTAATTACAGGCTTTGTAATTAATTAATCTTAATTAATCACATTTTAATTGCATAACAGTATTTGCCCCAAAAAGCAACCTTTTTATTTTTAATTTAAATAGATTTTAGTGGCCTACTGAATCAAATAACAAACACAGACATTAATATTGTAAACTCCAGCTCTAGTAATGTCTGGAAAAAATGCATTTAATTGCATTTCAATTCAAAACAGTACAAAAAGAAATAGAAACTATCCCTGGCCCAAAACCAACAGAGTAAAAGAGTAGTTAAAGAGTCATTTTAAGTCCTTTAACTAGCATTGCCAGCTGTTCTCTGATTAAGTGTCTACAACATGTTAGAGAACTTTAATGTGTCCATCCACACTCCTCATTAATAGGCATTAATATGATTGCAAGCCTATACAACTACATGGCAACAACCCGGAGAGTCCTTAAAACCCCATATTCCTGCTGCATAAATTTGAACTGAACCAACCATGGAATTAAAAAGCACAGAGAATGATAAAAAGCCAAGCTCAGGACACCTTTTGATGTCCTGACCGTAAAGGCCTTCCTGCTGACTGCCCCAGAGTTTTTCTTCCATCATAGAAGCTCATATTTTCAGTGAAATGGAAACCAAGATACTTATAAGAAGAGGTACACATCAATCCAAACAAAAATGTATGTTAGCTTTGCTGAACAAGGTTATTTCTAAAATGCATCATTTGTCTTTTTTCACTATATATATATATATATATAGTGTTTTCCCTATGTCCTTTTGGTTCTTTAGCTTTGTTGACGGCCGGTTCACATGTCTGCTATCTAGTGGTGGATTGTGGTAATTGGTTTAAGCTCTCTTTTTGGAGACATGGCCTGATGCTTGTGGCAATATTGCAACTTTGGCAAGACAAGTTTGTTTGTATATCACAATTCAGCAACAGGGTGAGTCAAAGTGCTTTGAACAGGTTTTGTGCAATAGGAATATGTTACTGTCTTGCATGGTAAAGCTTTCAGAAAGTAACATGACAAACCTGAGCCCACATTTTCATTAAAAAAAAAGTTGTCTTCAGCTAATTAAAATGTCCTCTCCACAGACTGACGTGATGCACCAAAACGTGTTTGACTACATCCACATAGACGATCGTCAGGAGTTCAGACGCCAGCTCCACTGGGCCATGTGTCCTCCGCAGCACCAGAGTGCAACAGCACAGCAGGATAACCAGATAGCTTCAGGAACCGGTGCGTAGGGACACCTTCAAAAATCCTGTAATTGATGTAAAAATTCAGTGAAATGCATCAGATTACTGTTTGTTTCAGTTTTTAGATTGTAGCTCTGCCAAAAACTCAGAGTTCTGTCATTACTATTCCCTCCATCTTTATCGTTGCAGGTGACGAGTTTGTAGTGACCAGCTTATTTAATTCTCCAGAGGCTGGAGAAATTCCTCCTGAGCTCTCTGGATTTCTCAACAGATGTTTCATAGCCAGAGTTAGATGTCTCTTGGATAGCACTTCTGGATTCTTGGTGAGTCTGAACTGGCTGGATTAAAGGTGACACAACCTGAAACCATCTTCTCATATCTCAATGAGATGTCAAAAGCCATGCTTTGTTCAAGTCAGCCCTTACTTTGAGTCCAGTAGCTTCTCTTAAACAGGTCTCCAGAGTAGACAACTGGGGGTCCCAAGATCATTTCAAGGGGTTGCCAGATGATTGTAATTTCCACATTTCTTAACGTATAAATGCAGAGACGATTATGTGGAATTAACATGTTAATTTTATAATGATGAACAACAAAGTTATTACTCATACCACATGAAATGGTGGCGCTAATAGTAATGCTAATGGCGGTGCTAACAGTGGTGCTAACAATAATGCTAATCGTGGTGCTAACAGTGGTGCTAACAGTAATGCTAATGGTGGTGCTAACAGTGGTGCTAACAGTAATGCTAATGGCGGTGCTAACAGTGGTGCTAACAAGAATGCTAATGGTGGTGCTAACAGTGGTGCTAACAGTAGTGCTAATGGTGGTGCTATCAGTGGTGCTAACAGTAATGCTAATGGCGGTGCTAACAGTGGTGCTAACAAGAATGCTAATGGTGGTGCTAACAATGGTGCTAACAATAATGCTAATGGTGATGCTAACAGTGGTGCTAACAGTAATGCTAATGGCGGTGCTAACAGTTGTGCTAACAAGAATGCTAATGGTGCTAACAGTGGTGCTAACAGTAATGCTAATGGCGGTGCTAACAGAACCATGTCTAAGGATCGAGACAAGTCTGTAAGCGACCACATCATTTTCACAGCGAGGTTGCTCTGTATCGTACGAGCTGGATTGGACTACACTTTCTTTGACAACTGGACCACTTTATTATTTTCTTGGAAAAGAAAAGTCAAGCCTCACAGCAAGTTGCCAGCTGAGTTACAGAAGATAAAACAAACCAGTCCTTCTGTCAGGGTTGCTAGTTGGTAAACTAGTAAATGAAAAAGGAAAGTGATTAATATGTTAATGTGCTGATCAGGGCCTGATCCAATAAATACTAATTTTATCATCACACTCAAAAGCCAAATGATAGCAGAGGTTTCAGACCTTTCAACCAATGGTAGATGGGCTTAAACAGAAATGTATGCAGTTTGGTTAACATATGGACATATGTATGTTTTCAGGGAAAAAAGTATTCCAGTATATTGTTTGTCTCTTTCATTCCAGACAATGCAGTTCCAGGGCCGCTTAAAGTTCCTCCATGGGCAAAAAAAGAAGTCCCCCTCTGGTGCACTGATGCCCCCCCACCTGGCTCTGTTCTGCATAGCTGTACCTCTCTTACTGCCCTCCATCATGGAGATGAAAGTGAAGAACATTTTAATAAGAGGAAAAAACAAAGGAGGAGGAATTACCTCTGCAATGGATAATGGGTAAGAGGGTAATGTTTAAATGGAGAGCTATAAAATAATCAAAGGTCATGTTTCACCAGCTGCTCTGATTTGTCTAAAGGTGGTGGTGGTGGTGGGGGTAAAGGTTTACAACTGATGATATGTAAGCGAGGACATGTTGATAACCCTAACCTGTTCAGTTTGCAGGACTCCTTACCCGTGGACAGGTAAAAAGTCATAGAGGTCTTAGATTAGCAAAGACTGTCTGCGTTTCATGCATCATAAACAGAGAATACCACCTCGGATGTTCAGGAACCCTATCCCTTTGATGTAGGACGCCTCCTAAATAACTGAAGAACTTTAATCACCCTTATGTTGTTTTAATGCAACACTGAATGCTCTCTGCTGTCTGTATGTGTTGTCTGTCTGTATTTTAACTGATTTATTAAGCTATTGTTGGAGCTTTCAAAATAGGCTCTTTGTGACAAAGAAAGTGATTTGAATTGAATTAAGTCTGGATTAGAAAACCTTTTTTTGGATTCAGGCATAGCATTATAAGAAGGGCAGGAATCTTCAAGCACCTCACGATTTGCAATGATTCAGATGGCTGCGATGCGATTATAAAATCATTTTTTGATGCATCTTGATTCCATGTGTATCTACTGCTGCTTTCCTAGTGGAAATGGGATGTATGGTTTCTCATATTTGTCAAGACAACCAACAAAGAAAATAGGTCCATCTATTGGTCAATACAGGACATGTGTTTCCATCAGAGTAAAACATCCTAGTGGTCTGGGGTTGATCAGATTTCTATCAGAACTTTTACCGACTTCTTTCATGTCTGACCAAGAAACATTTCAATTGACCAATATGCATGTATGTTTTGGTTGTGTTTACCCACACTGTCCTGTGTTGTAGTCCGTTTCCCTGTATTTGGCCCACTTGAATCAAACTGATAGGTATGATTGTGGATGGACCAGAGTTCACATTTTTTATCCATATCACAGTTCAGTTGAGCATTCAAAACTCCCTAAAAAGCCAAACTACTTCCTCATGCTAATTTTTTTTTAACCTAGTCCTGTACAGTATGGTGGTGGCAGAATGATGGTCTGGCTGCTGTGTTATGCAGAACAAATTTGCTTTGGCAAGAGGAGCTTTATAGGTATATGGCTCCTCTTGATAATCAATTTTTTCTATTTCTTTGTTTAAATGTATAGTTTTATCTTATTTATTTGGTACTATGGAATTTGTGTAATCTTGCTGGACCTGACAGGAGTGGACAGAAGAAAATAAAAAGGCAGTAATCGAGAGAAATAAGAAGGAAAGCTGAAAAAAAGGAAGTAAAGACAAAAATCCTATAGATAAAAGCAACGATCTTCAATCCAACCTAAAACCAGACAACCAACTGCTACACCTGTACAGAAACACTACAGAGTACTTCCTTCAGCTTTTACAGGTAAACTAATCTGAGGCTAGAGGCAGACTAGGGTGGCTCAGAGATCTGGGCCATCAGCAGCAATCCTGGAGCACGAATCCAAGCCACTCCACCACTAAGACTACCCCGGAACCACACCAAGGGCAGTAGAGGAAGGCCCCAGCCAGGGCTCCCTGTGGTCACAGGGCACAAGAAATGGTGGGCCAAGATCAGCAGCAATCCAGGGCGGCTAGAACGAATGGCCCAGGGCCCCAAGAGCCCAGAGCTCCCAAGATCCCCTCAACTCAGCTGCACCTAGAAATTCTGTTCATAAAAGTTATGAACAGAATTGGAGACAACGGGCTTGATGGTGCTCAACCCTCACTGGAAACAAATCTAATTTACTGCCGGCAATGCGGACCAAGCTCTGGCACCGGTTGTACAGGGACCGGACAGCTCATACAAGGAGTCCCGGCACTGCATACTCCCAGAGCACCTCCCTTGGGAGTCCCCAGAAGACATAGACAAATGCCTTCTTCCGGTCCGACGGACCCTCCTCTCCAGGACCCCTGAATAGCCCTTACCAGGGAGGCTGAGGATTGTTATCCCCCTGTAATTGGAGCACATCCTCTGGTCCCCCTTTTTCAAGAGGGGGACCACCGCTCCAGTATGCCAGTCCAGGGGAGCTGTCCCTGATGTCCATGTGAGGCCTGTCAATCAAGACAGACCTACAACATCCAGGGCCTTAAGGAACTCTGGGCAGATCTCATCCACCCCCAGGGCCCTGCCATGAGGAGCTTTTAACCACCTCAGCGATAGTGTTAATTTTATCAGCCATTTTTAACTTTAGTCTCAGTTTTAGTTCAGTTTCAATCATGCTTATTAGTTTTTATAGCATTTAGCCAACCTCATCCCGTTTTTATTTAGTCAAGATTTAGGGTGAATCCCATTTCACCCCTTGGCCCTACCCCTTAGCCCTTCCCCTACGTTTTGCGCGTTCACGTGTAGGGGTAGGGGTGTCCCAATTCCTTTTAGGACAGAGGGGTAGGGGTAAGGGGTAGGG
>JBAFTA010000020.1:23476009-23500091 GCA_036919975.1 Melanotaenia parkinsoni
TGAAATTAAAGTGGCTAAGTTTTAAGTGTCAACTTTCCAAGAAAATTTGCGCCCCCCTAAAAAAAATTGTCACCAGCAGCCACTGACCCCAACCCTTACCCATTCATCCCCCGCCCCCCCGCCAAGAGCCCAACGCATCAGTGCCCCGGATGCCCACCCACCCCCTGCAGCCCACGCCACCACACCAGGGGACCAGAGAGCCCCAGGTTGCACACACGAATCCTGGTCGGGTCCAAGGCACAGCGCCTCCATCCACCCCAAAGGAGCCCCCGGCGGGAGGGGAGAGAGCAAGAAGGAGAGCAGACTCCACCCCCATGAGCCCTAATCCTCCCCACTGCCCACCAGGACCCCCGCCACCCTCCTTCCCCCTACCCCTCCCTTAGACCCAACGGACACATTGTAATTCCAAGGGTACCTGCCCGGCATCGGATCAGCCCGACCCCAATGGCATGCCCAGGGTGACCAAGCCCCCCCCGAGGCCCAGGAAGGGCCCACCGAGCTGGAGGGAGGCAGCCCCCAGACCCCGGGACTGACATCATTCATGAGATAGCAACCTTTATTCAGAGAAACTGGCAAAAAGTACCATTCCTTTCCTTCTGATGGGATGACAAAGAAAAAGAAGCTGGGAAAGAGAGAGGGAATCAGACTGCACCTGATGAAGCAGCAGACCCCTCTGCACTCGGTGAAAACAGGACTCTTGATTTATGCAACGGGTCAATTAAAGATGTGTATAAATAACTTCCTCTGCCACCTTCTGCCACAATTGTGTACATCTTATCCCTACTTACAAACTTACAAAGTGTTTACAGTAAAACGGGGAAATGGTCCAAACCATGGACGTTAAGATTTGTTCCGATCATGCTGTCCATGCAAGTATGCTTTGACTGTTCAGTCTGGGGAATGTTTGAGCAGTCATGTAGGAGTTTGGATGAATTGACGGATGCCGTTTGTTCATATGCTATCTTGTGCAGAGGCATGGGGTTATGTTTTTAAGAGCAGGCAAATGAAGACAGACCCTAAAATTTAAAAGGAGTGGTTGACTGGCCTAGACCAACCTCAGTGAAACAACTGCAGTGTTGGGATTTGTCCATTTCTGCAGGGTTAGGGTTATAAGGAAGTTTAGTGGAGTCATAGCTCCTCCAACTCGTCTCACTTTCTCCAAAAATCTGGGTGGTCAGAAGAGCTTTTCAGCTTGGTGGGAAGGAGGATGAGGAGAGGGAGCAGGAAATCCTTTTCATCAACATCAATAATGTCAAGCTGCCAAACCCTCCACCCCTATGATCCCATCACTACCAGGACCCTTATAGTTGGAAAGGTAGAGATGTTGTTTATTTAGTTTATTGGTTAACTCTAGTTAAACCGTGTCAGTGGCAGAAGGAGTCAGCTCCTCTGTTACGGTGTTTAACCAGGAAACTGCTTCAGGCATTTAACCAAGAAACTCTGCGTCAGGTGAGCTTTCAGTGAGACAGGTACTGCTTTAGTAAAACATCTGTTTTATACGACAGGTGAGTAGTTCATTTCTGAACTATCAACAGGATGAGACGTCTCCATGTAGCGCTGGAACTAGTTTAGCTTCATGCTTCAGAAGCTGATTTTCTGAGACAGACAACACTGTGGTCTCTTTTCATTACCCACCATCAATTACCTGGTCCAGCCCAGGGAAAGATACGTGTCATCATATTTCATTGTTTTTTATTTGGTAGCTGAAATCTCAGTTCTTGATTCATCTTCATTTGCTCATTGGTACTTTTACAAATTTCTCCATGTTTTGTTAGTAGTGCAAAACTATGGGTGTGTCTCAATCCACGCGCTTCTGTATAAGCATAATGCACTGACTCTGAAATTTCAGGAAAAACTGTGAAACTGAAAGTACCCGGATGCTGCCCTAAACTCGGCCAAAAATCTAGGGTGAAACAATGAACACTACACACACTAAACAGACACCATCTTGCTGACGTAGCGGAAGGGGAGGGACTTTTGACCAGCTTTCCAGAGCTGAATAATGGTGGCCAACTACTCAGTGGTACTGATGCAGGCAGAGCTTATTTTGTACAGATATAAGTATGAAGTTATTCAATTATAATTATAATGTAAATGGCTGCATGCTACCTATCTGTCCTACCCCCTTTTAGCCATTTTCAAGGACATAGATATGCTGTAAGTGTTAGAAATTATGAATGTTATAGATTCTGAATGTTTATCGTTGTTGAACCTCCAGATTAAGCATTGCGGTGTTAATGGCATAAACAAAATGGTCCTTACTCTGAAAACTGATTCAGAAACAATGGCAGTTAGAGAACCGGCCCGTTTCAGTGGACCACTGAGTAAGCTGTAGCTGATTGTACATCACTTTAGGTAAGAGTTTGTAAAGTATCCATAAAGTATATAAACATAAATAATGTTTGCTTTCATATAAACTGCCAATGTGTGTTCACTATAGGTCGCTGTGGCCATCAAACTAAAGTCAGCAGTGGCATGAGGCATTTATGTGGCTGTACCGTCTAGGTCCAGGATGCTGTTGTGGAGAAGAGGAGGAGGCAAGAGAGAAATATTTCAATAAAATGTTTCAATAAAAAAGTTTTCTGCATCCTTGTGTTTTAGCCTCCTTACTTCATTTCATATTTTAAACCATGATTTGTAAGTATAATCGGTTTCCTGTTGCCAGACATAAACTGTTTCAACGCCAGTGAGAACAGATATATATGAGGTAAAGTACTTTAGTGTAGTGATGTCTACAAATTTAAAAGCTGTTTTACTAGTGTTTTAAATTGCACTTTATACTAATAGGTGTGTGGGAGAGATGCAGAGACACATTTTGTGCTGATGGTGCTTTCTATACTTGTCAACTGAGGTAGACTACACAGTGTAGGCCGCTGTACTTTGTTACACAAACAAGGTCTTTTAAAGGCATTTAATAGCATAAAATATGATGTCATGCAAACACATATGTGAACGTTATTTTAGATTTGGAAGAATTTATTTGGACGAACTGTCCCTGAAAAGGTATTAACGGAGCAGCGCTGCCATTAGGCAGCATGTAGGAGGGACATATACCTTAAAATAAATAAGATGAGTTCTAACTGATGTTCAGCCCATCGATGGAGGATCCTGCATTGGCATTGGATGTGCCGTAGTTCACAGGTAGGGTTAAGTAAGGAGTAAACAAAAAGAAGTAAAAATCAAGAGCTGGAAATTCATTCTGTAAATTAAAGCGGGCAGAAGAATTGCCGTCAAATGCTGGAACATCACTACCGGTAAATACAAAATGTCAGTGTTCCATTTTGGTCAGAGCTTACGCAAAATAGTGCGTACTACAGAAAGTAGTGCTTAGTGAACACTACGCACTGCAGTGCAGTGCACTCATGTAAGTGTGCTGATTGAGACACACTCCATATGTTTTATTTATAAACTTGCGGGGCCCCTTTGTCATAACTCTGGGCCCCTCCTGGGGAGCCCACCCCCTAGTTTGGGAAACACTGCTGTATGGACAAATAAAACAGGTTGAACTGGTTCTGACCAGAACAACTTGATTTTCAAGTTTTTATTTATTTATTTATTTGTTTGTTTGTTCATTTGTTTTATTTAATTTTATTATTACTTTATTTATTTTCTTATTACAGAAAAGTTTTTAAAGTCATGAATAAAAAAGCACAGATAAAAACTGAACAACCGCTGATCCTGACAGGAAGAAGTCTGTGATTACGGCTTCATTCTCTTCACTCCTTCCTTAATCCTTCCCAGAAGTCTCTGTTTGTTTCTCTGCTCTTAGCATATAGCTTACAGGGAATTACAGGCTATGCAAGGATCACTTAGTGCAAGGATTTTACTAATTAGGATGATTGTGAGTGTTTATATACATTTGGACACGTGCTGTAAATCAAGTAAACAGCAGAGAGATCTGTAAAGATCAGTACACACACATATATATATATATAGTGATAAAGCCATATATAAGTGTTTCCCCTAGAGCAGGGCTACTCAATTCGGTCCTACGAGGGCTGCAATCCAGCAGGTTTCCCTGCACCAACACACCTGAGTCAAATTAGGTGGCTCAGCCAATCAGGTTCTGCACAATAACTCATTAATTTGACTCAGGTGTGTTGGTACAGGAATACATGGAAAACCTGCTGGATTTCTTGCCTTGCAGGACCAAATTGAGTAGCCCTGCCCTAGGTGCTTTTGGCTTTTGGTTGGTGCGGCCACAGGCATCATTGACAGCTGATTCATGTCTGCCATCTAGTGGTGAATAATGGTAACAGGTTTTAAAATTGCATTGTTCCCTTACTGGAGAAATGGGCTGGTATTTGTTGCAGTTTGGGAATTTTGGCACTTAGAGGGTTAAATCCATGGTACATGTTTTTTGTTGGGTCGTTTTTGCATTGCATCGTGTACCACATATCGGGCTCCTTCTTATATGGAGAACTTTTTCTACACTTAAAGACGGAGCTATAATTCTGTCTCCATAATGCTGCAGTATGATCTGCCATCAGCAGTGGAAAAAAGAAAACACAATCTAGGCCCTCACCTATTCCCAAAAATCTCTGATATTATTACACATCAGTGTTTTCATTGTTTCTTAGTATTTATGCGTTTTAGGATGCGTCCATGTGTTGTATTTTTAAGGCTTGTGTTTCGTATGTTTTGTCTGTTTAAATGTTTACAGTGCACTTTGAGCTCTTTGCAACTGTTTTACAGTGTTTTTTTTGTTTTTTTTACTGCAAATGGCAAATAAATTGAACTGAACTGAACTTGTTCCAAGGCCCAGAGTTTAAATATGATACAGAGCTACACTCCAACCTCATCCTGCTCCCTTTAAACATAAGGAAACTTTATTGTCATGGCAGTTACCACAACAAAATAATTTCTGGCTTCATCACAAGAAGCAGCATGCAGCATAAACTGAAATTCAAACAGTTAAAACCAATAAAAACCCTGAAATCACAAGTTATTAAACCTTATAAGACAAGCTCTGGCAGAATTTGCTCAGCTTGGCCTGAAGGCCAGTGATGGATATTCTGATCAGACTTCAGCATATTCAGACTGAGCTGTTTTAATGCTCGGTGGAAGACTGAGTCCAGCAAAAACTCGGTCTAGTGTTCAGCCGCTGTCTCAGGACGTCTAACATCATCTGGTTTGCCAACCTTGTTGCCTTACTTGGGACATGAACAGACAGTTATGAGCTCATATTTGAACCAGCTGCAGGCGATGGATGACGGCCTGGCCCAGACTGTAGTTTAAAGAACTGCAGTAGTCCAAGGCCTCGACGCTCCAGATCAGCCAGCCAGGAAAAGCTTAACTTTACTGAGGCAGCGTAGCTAGTAAAAGCCCAGTTTGACCCCTGAGCTGATCAGCAGATCCAGCTTGAAGGAATCATCTATGAACACACCCAGATTTCTGGCTGCTTGCTGGTGGTGGTGACTCAACGGCTCTAGAACAGACAAATCTTTTCATGCCTCAGCATCAGTTTTCTGCCTTTCAAGCATTCTTTGCTTAGTCTGTTTTGGAGTTTTGCTTTTTTTTTAATAAATGAAAAGGTGTGTATATATATATATATATATATATGTATATATATATAAACATATCCCCAAAAACTGGATTAATTAAATTCTAGTTTAAAACAGCGATAATGATTATTATTATTTTATAAATATAAACACACGTGAAGCACTGAATTAATTATTCAGTGAGTTCTGCAGGTGAAACCTAGTTTTTGTTGAGGTTATCGTCTTACTGAGGCAGGTTTATGATGCTGAGTTAATGATTTAATGACGGACTTTACCATTAAATTGCTGCAGAAACTAGATCTCAGAAAACCTCCTGGACTCAGGTACATCTTCAGTCTACATCAGAGTTTATAACTGCATCATTTATATGGATCTTCAGACCCATCGTAATAACTCCAGGTTTCTGCCCTGTTCTGGGTCCACTGAACAACCTCTAACACATAAACCATAAAACAAAGAAATATGAGGTTACTTAATATGGACCGAAGGGGTTTTAGTTTATTTCTGATTGATGGATCTGCTGACCGGCGTTACAGGTGGAGCAGGTCCATCAGGTCCATCAGAACAGTGAGGCTCACCACTTCCTGTTCAATATTAATGAACCTTCTTCTGCATCATATTTCTGTACAGATAAAGAGATTTACTCCAAGGACTGAAACCAGAGAGGAAGATAAACATAGACGGTGAAATATGGAAAACTGGGCTGTTCAGATGCAGAGCTCCAGTGGTTCTCTTTAATTAACTGAACATCAACTATATGCATATTCCATCCTTTTGTCAGATCAACAACCTGCAGGGAGAAAACACAAAAACTGTTTATTTCTGAGTAGAAGAGAAACGCCAGCAAGTTTCTGAACAAACATGTTTTTTTCAGTTTGGGAACTCAGAAGAGACTCCAGAGTTAAGAGAAAAAACATTCAGTCAAATCAATTGAAACCAGATTTTTATTCTGGACTCTGCCATCCACCCACCCATCCACCCATCCACCCATCTATCCATCAATCCACCTGCCTTCTGACAAACCAACCTTCAGATGCTGGATTCTCTGTGTTCAGATTCAAACATTTCTTCTTCTTTGCAGCTTTTCATTCAGCTCTGAGTCATTATGAACAAACGTGGGAGCAGCTCTGCAACAAGGGTGTGTTCTTTGTGACACACATGACCAGCCCTTCAAGGTGTGGAAATTTCTGAGTCAGACGGTTTTCCACATCGTTGTTCTCTTTTTTTTTCAGAACTTCACATAAATTATGAAAAATCGTCCAAAAAGGATTTTTTAATTTACCCATTAAAACCTGCATCCGATTTAATCCAAAGATTTAACATTGACATGTTTTAGCTTTAGAAATAACTAATTTTAAATATAATTAAAAATCAATTAAGTGTTTAATCAATCTAATGTAATTTCTTTGTTTAGTTGTGTGAAACTATATTTCACAGTCTTCAGGCAGGAAGAGCCGTCGTCTACAGCCGTTTGGGAGGTTGTTGGTTCTACGCCCAGAGTGGCCAAAAACCGCTGGAAAATGCTGCAAATTAATGGTTTCCCTGACAGTTCAGTGTTCCTATATAATTTGAGATAACAAACAAAAAGAATGAGTATAACTAACTTATTGACAGACACGTGTGTAATTTGATCATAAACGGCTGCATTCAGGAACAGGACTGCTCACCTCACCGTAGTGGTTTGGCTTTTTTCACGTCCTCGGCTTCCGTAGAGACGTTTGAGAAGGAGGAAGTGTTTTCCTGCCTGCGGGTGTTTGGGGGCGTGTCGGTCTGTTGGAAATATAAAAAGTGGATCACAGCGTTGGAGAGCAAAGGAAGAATTTCCATCGGTGAGTAAAGGAAACTTTTTGCTCTTTTTGTTTTTCCTCTGAATAAAATCTGAACTTTGAAGCGTTTTTAGCCTAAGTTTGACGCGCGCGTGTGTGTGTGTGTGTGTGTGTGTGCGCGCGCGCGCGCGTGGGGTGTGGTGGTGGGGGGGTTAAAGGTGGGGTTACAGCTAAGACGCTTTTCCCTAAATATTTTAAGGGTTGCTAACTGACTCAGTAATTAAGTAACACAAATTTGATGTAAAAATATTCGCAGCTTCTCAGCAGATCTGTAATTTCTGCATCTTTTGTGTAATTTGTTCTCAACAAGGAAACACCCTGGATGAGTCTAAGAAGGTTTAAAAGAATGTTCGGTTCTGGTTCTAGTCCTTATCCTGGTTCTGATCCTGGAAGACTACCATCCTGCAGGTTTTAGATGTTTCATAACTCAGATTAAGGGTTCAAGCAGATGTGACAACAAACTGTTATGAGATCCTTTTCATTAGAAACTGTTCTGTTGGACCAGGATACATCTAAAACCTTCAGGACCAGGACCCGACATTCCTGCGTTCATGCAGTGATTAATGTTCTGCTCATTAACCTCTTGCAGGAACTATGGCATCATCTCCTCTGTCCAAAGCCAATACCAGCTTCTGTCTGGATCTCCTCAAAGTTCTGGGTGATGAAGACAAGACGAAGAACGTCTTCTTCTCTCCGCTCAGCATCTCTTCAGCCCTGGCGATGGTGATGTTGGGGGCCAGAGGAAATACAGCCAATCAGATGTCAGAGGTACAGGAACACCCGACTGTTCAGCTTCATCAGTTACAGCTTGAAAATGTTTTTATTTCTGGTTTGGTGTTTCTGAGACAACCACATTTACTCCCCCCAGTTTACTACTGTCCTACTCAGGCTTTCAGAGGTTTTATGTGGGTCAGCCCTCTGCTGTGTTACCATGGAAACAAGAGAAAAAACATGGAAGTGTAAGGACAATAAAGATGTGTTTACACTGGTTATCACTTTACATTTATGACGGCCTTTGTGAGGATTTCCACTAGATGGAGACAAACTGGATGAACTGGACGAATCTGGATGATCTAGTCCGGTCAGGATGAACTGGGCCGTTCTTGCATAGAACATCTGTAGAACCAGAACCTTACAGAAGCATTTGAAGAATGTTTCTGTAAGTTTGTCCCGGTGAGGCGAGGTGGTAAGAGCTCCAATGAAATGATTAACAAAGTCACACCCAGTTAAGTCAACTCAGAGGGTGTGGATAGAAAAAAAAGGCTCCTCCCATCATCTGATCTGGTTCTGTACTTAGAGGACTCGAGTCAGCAGTAATAATCAGTTAATGTTTTACAGCAGATATGATACCTTCATGTTACCAGCAGTAGCAGATTTCAGGGGGTCGAGGACTAAATATTGATCAGATCAATGAGCTGAACTGATCCTCTCGGTGGTGTTTATGAGGAGTTTCATTACAAGTGTTTGTTTAATTTGCAGAGCTTTAAGAGCTTTCCTCTGACCTCTCCTGGACTGTGAACACTTCACACCTGGTGAAGAAGCCCAACAACGGCTCTTCTTTCTCAGGAAGGTGAGGCGGACAGGACTCTCTTCTCAGCTGCTGGTGAAATTCTACAGAGCCTCCATGGAGAGCATCCTGTGTCTCAGTGTGACGGTGTGGTATGGCAGCTGCACAGCACAGGACAAGAAGAACTTAGTCCTGGTGGTGAGGACAGCTCAGGGGATTGTGGGCCACCATCTACTAGATCTGGACTCCATCTATACCGCCCTAGTCCAGAAGAGGGCCAGATGCATTGCAGCTGACCCCACCCACCCAGGCAATGCTCTGTTTGTACCGCATCCATCAGGACACTAAAACACTAAAACCACCACCAAGATTCAGAAACAGCTTCTTCCCCAGAGCTGTGAAAGCAGTAGCCCCTCTGTAGTTCAACACTTACAACCAGAGAAGGAGATGCTGGTTATGAATGGTAATTTGGTGCCGATCAGGATGGTTTCAGTTTTGGAGCTGTTGAGTTGGAGGAAATTGTGCTCCATACAAACCTTTATCTCCTCCAGACAGATGGTAAGCTGTGATGGGGATGACAATGATGATGATGAGGGTGGAGTTGCAGCTGTGGCATTGACAATAAGTGTGTCCCAATTCAGGGTCTATGAGGTATGAGTGGATCCAACTAAGAGCAGTGTTGGATGTCATGGTCAACCATGCCAGATGGCGCAGATAGGTCTAGGAGGATGAGGAGGGATGGAGAACCAGCATCGGATGACATCAATAGATTGTTTGTGACCCTTAAAAATGCTTTGTGTACTGTGGGCTGTGCAGAATCTGAACTGGAATTTTTCATAGAGGTTATTGAGTTTTAGGTGATTCTGAAGGTGGGTGGCAGCTGCTTTGGAAATAAAGATGAGATTGAAGATGGGCCTGTAATTCAAAGGACTTCTGGGACGAGGGTGTTCTTTTTGAGAAGTGGTCTAATAATGACGATAATAACATGGACTAAATGGTAACATGACCTGAAGGCTAACAGGAACCGAATGCTAACATGACTTGGATACTAGCATGACCTGAACACTAACAGGAGCTGAATGCTAATGGGAACTGACTGTTTTTGTGGACTGACCGCTAACGTGACCTAAATTCTAACATGACCTGAACACTAGCTTGACATGAATGCTAGCATGAGCTGATTGCTAACATGGGCTGACTGGTAACATGACCGGAACGCTAACAGAGAGAGGATTTAATGAAAAGATGTAGAGAACAGTGTCTTGTGATGAAAACCAAATAGACTGGACTCCTATCAAGAATCTATAGCCCCGTTTCCACAGAGCGGTCCGGTTTACGCATGTGCTGTCTGGTAGGCATTTTTGTGTTTCCATTATAAAAGGGGCAGATGGTTTCGGATCTCAGGAACTGGTTCAGAAGCCGGTCTGATGAAGCAGATGATTCCAGATATCAGGAACCGCTCCAGAAGCCGGTTTGAAGGAGTTCCAGATATCAGGAACCGATCTAGGTGCCAGATTGAAACAGCAGATAGTTCCAGATTCCCAGATAACAGGAACCGGTCCAGAAGCTGGCCTGAAGCTGTAGATGGTTCCAGATATCAGGAACCGTTCCAGAGGCCGTCTGACATGGCAGATTGTTCCAAAAATCAGACACCGGTCCAGAAGCAAATCTGATGTGCAGATGGTTTCGGATATCAGGAACTGGTCCAGAAGCGGCTCTGAAGCAGCTTATGGTTCCAGATACCAGGAACTGGTCCAAAGATGAGATCTCTCTTGGATAACGTCGTAGAAGGATGTGACGTCAGATCGTTTTAAGGAATCTGGAGTTGGACCTGGATCTAAACATTGGAAACAGTCAGACGTGGTCTCACATCATCTTGAACATCATCATTTGTTCTTGTTTGGTGACCTCTGCTTCCTTCAGCCGGTCATTTTGGGTTAAAGGTGTTAAAATATTCTTCAAATGTTCCTATTTTCCCATGTTTTTTTTTTTTTTTTTTTTAGATGGAACTCTTTTTACATTTTTTACAAATGAGTCCTTGTGATATTAGATATTTTGTCAATTTTCCTATGAATTAATGAGGAAAAAAATGAAACATAACTGGTAATCGATTTATTTCCTCTTTAGATCTTTCTTGATAATCCATAAACATACTATATTGTTCTATATGTCCATTTCTTTGGTGTCTCTTGGTTCCAAGACTAATTAGTTAAAACAACCGTAATTTTTTGTGAACATGTTTTAAATGAATGTGCTCTAATGATGGCTACTATCACTTCATAGGTAAACTGACCACCAAACCAGTCTGTCTGCCCCCTGCTGGATCCTCCATGTGATGCTTCTTTACTTTGTCCACAGTGCCTGAAAACAAAGGTTTGTCAGGATGGGGTCCATGCCAGCTTCTCCCAGCTGCTGAGTGAGCTCAACAAGACTGATGCACCATATGCTTTGAGTGTCGCCAACCGGCTGTATGGAGAGCAGACCTACCAGTTTGTTGAGGTGTGTGCTCTGCTATTCAGCATGTTTATAAATTATCATCAATAGGTGTGGTTTTGTTGGTTACTGTTAGTCAGGACTGAATCAGACCAGCTGAGAGGACATAGCAGTCCAAGCAATCATAAAATAAAATTCTGTCTAAAGAGGTTTGGTTGGTTAGTAAATACAGTATATTGTTTGGTTCCAGGACTTCCTGGGTCATACAAGAAAATTCTACGATGCAGAGCTGGAGTCTGTGGACTTTGTGAAGAGCTATGAAGCAGCCAGGGTCACCATCAACAACTGGGTGGAGAAACAGACACAAGGTGGATTTCACAACCTGAAAGATCTTAATCAAGACTTGGACAGGGATCATCAGTTTCTCAGACAGCATGTTTTAAATCGATCAGGAATACAACACTGTGTAAATTTTCTTCTCCAGGTAAAATTAAGGATGTGCTGGCCCCTGATGTGGTGAACTCCTTAACCAGACTGGTTCTGGTCAATGCCATCTACTTTAAGGGCAACTGGAACAAGCAGTTTCAGGAGAACGCCACACGAGACACCCAATTTAGACTCAACAAGGTAAACCTGCTGAAAACTAACCCTGCATTAAACGAAGACCAGCTAACCCTGCCATAAACTAACCCTAACTAACCCTCCAGTAATCTGGCCAGTGTTGGTAAAGTTAAATTTTTACATGAATGAGTTCAAAGTTCAGTTCATTTTAAAATCACACTTTTTAAATTGAACTAGTTCAATTCATAGTCCATAATTCAAATTTGTTAACTAAGTTCACGGTTTTAAAAATGAACTAGTTCAGTTCTTTTTTCCCTAATATGTTGCTGTGAGATATTACCCTCAGAATACTGGCAGTTTTCTATTGTTACCACCCATTTGGTCCATGCTCATAGCCAGCTGCAGCTTTCACTCCTACCGTATAAAAACATGAGGAAAAGTTTGCTTGAATGGTCTTTTTTTTAATGAAGAATCATTAAACTAGCTGAGGTAGGAACTAGACTGAGGTAGGAAACAAAGGATGTACCTCAAAGTGCAAAACATTTCAAATCTTTTTATTAAGTCAGTTTTTTGTGAATGCATTTTTATGACTTGTTTGTCCAAAGAAAAGTTCTAGAACTTGGGTGATTAAAGTGCAGAATTCAGCCCAAATGAGGAAGTTATGAAAGCTGGAGTTTCCTCTTTCCTCAAAGGTTGCAGGTTTCTGACAATATACTGCAAAAGGTTTTATAGCTGCGGCTAGAGATGAAGACAACGGAACTGCTGCTGCTACTGTACGCCGTTATTTAGTTTTTGCTGGTGTTTTGTACTGGGGAGTGGTAGCCTACTGGTTACAGAGGTGGGCTTGTGTCTGTGGAACCTGGGTTCAATACTGGCTTTGAAGCAGCCCCTGAGCATGATATCTAACCCCCAACTGCTCACCGAGTCTTGGTAGCCCCCTTCTCCTAGTGTAACCAATGATGGGTTAAAAGCAGAGGACTCATTTCTATAATGTATAAAGATCTCTTCTTCTAATTGTCAGTAAATCTACACTGCTATACATGATGTCCAATGACTACTGTAAGATCATTCACATTTTATTTCCAGAGGAGACCCTGTAACTCCTGAGTGTCACTGTAAACAGGTGATATGTGAAAGATTTAACCTGGTGTAAAGTCTCTGTTTAATATTATCTGTTGTTTTGTAGAACGACACGAAGCCAGTGAAGATGATGCACCAGAAGTCCAAGTTTCCCCTGACCTACATCCCTGAAGCCAGCTGCCAGGTAATCTGCTTCACACATGACCAACCAACCTATTTCCATCACTAATTATTGCATTTAGTCGTTTTACACTTTTTAAAAAATACATTTCAGCCTGCACTGCCAAGGCCAAGTTTATTTATAACGCATATTTAAACAATGCAACGTACCCAAAGTGCTGCACAAATCTTCATTCTAATAGTATAAAATAAGATAAGAATAAATGTAATGGTTGCTGTGCTGAACAAATTTGCTTGGCCAAGAGGAGTTTTATGGGTATATGAAAACCCGTTCCTTTTATGTATGTAAGGAGAATAATGGAGAGAAGTTAAAAGGAAAGTAGAGAAAGGAAGAGGAGACAAGGATACAGTAGATAGGTTGGATTTAAGGTCGTTGCTTCAAACACCAGACAACCAACTGCTACACGGAAACGCAACAGAGAATTTTTCTACAGCTGTTACTGGTAAACTAAGCTGCCAATCATCAAGAGTTCCTAAAAAATAACCAAGACAGCAACACACAGGTTTAGAGTGTCTGGCAGTAAAAGGAGCGATTAAGTTCAGGATCTCAGTGCAAGTGGCCTTAAAAAAAACCCAGTCAGACCATCGACACCGAAGACAGGTTTGCTCTGAGTCTGACACAAAGATATAAAAGCAAAGGAAAACTATGAGGTCATCCCCGTGGTCCAAGGGGAGTTAAAAAAAAAAGGAACAGCCAGGAAGCAAAAGTTCAGAAAAAGGGACCAACTTACTGCTCCTCAGCTACGTCTCCATCAGGCTCATAAAATCCAGCTGTTTAGTTGTGAAAAAGTCATTCATGATGAAAGTCTTATTTGCCAGTGATCTCACGTTAATTAAAGCCAACAAGAGAGTAAAACTCAAGGTGGTAGATGGTTGGGAATAATCCATAGAGCGGAGGATACCACGCTGAATTGTGTGTCCCCGGGGCAAACTGGGAACGTATACCTCCACCAGTATTCCCTGATTCACCACCACAGGGAGTTCCTTAGCATGGACAGGTCAGATCCAATGAAGGACAGGCTCCACTAGCGACTGGGACAGCGGATTCACAGTCCCTTCACAAACAGACCCAAGTCAATTTCTACAAAAAACAGAGATGGGCTCTGGTTCTCACCAGGGCACCATCTCGTCTCCTGGCGCACATTCTTCGGTGAAGAGCGAAAGGTGTACAGTGCAGGAGCTCATGTATTCCCATCAGAAGCAGTGGAGGAAGGCTGGAGTACTGGCCATTTTTTAGTCATTCGAAAACCGTTTCATAAGATGTTCTTATATTTAACATCGACTGGCAATCATAGACGTGTTGTTGAGACATTTTCACAGAAAGGAGATGGTTAGAATAGGATGAGAAAGTGACCAATCAGAGGCGACAGATGAGACTCTGCTCACCACTGGCACCATCTCACCAAGCACTGACTCTTTTTAAGCTTTC
The DNA here is from genome assembly GCA_036919975.1 of Melanotaenia parkinsoni. NCBI lineage: Eukaryota > Metazoa > Chordata > Actinopteri > Atheriniformes > Melanotaeniidae > Melanotaenia > Melanotaenia parkinsoni. Next base: position 23,490,530 of record JBAFTA010000020.1, read on the forward strand.
CTACATGCAGAGTCTCAATCTGCATCAATCAGATCGTAGCCGTGCACGTGGGCATCATGTCTGGTTTTATCTGTGTTTTTTTTTCTTTTTTTTTTTGCCATTTTGGTTGCAGCTGCAGCCTTCACTATCCGTCTGGTTATACATTGATATTTAAGCCAAGCTTATTTAGTGTGCTATGATCTTTATGAAAAACGGATGTCTCCACAGCTGAAATTAGTTAGAGATGTTTATCTTGATCTGGTAGAAACAGGTCAAACTCTGCCTCCAGATTTTTCAAAGTTACTGATCAGCCTTTCAGCCTTGTGGCTCTTCTGTTAAACCAGCTGACCACACAGCTGATGGAGATTACATCATATATTAGAAAATTATAAATACACACATTACCCTGATTAATACCCTGATTAATATGAACCATAAACAAATGTAAATATTTTATCAGAAAGGTCACACTGCACGTCTGAACTTCAGATGAAACTTTTATCCAAATTATCTGAGAAATAATAATGATAATTGCATAAGATGGATCACCAATGTTTCCTCCTAGAATATAGAGGTCCAGATTACATCCTCCAGCAGGAAGTGATTTTATCCAATAGGAGTCATCTTGGAGGTCTCAGATGGTAGAAAATAATCTGCCATCCATGTTCAGTTCAGGGTTGTGGAGAAGCCGGAGTCTATCCCAGCAATTAGCGGGTGTGAGGCCAGGTACACCTGGACAGGTCACCCGTCCATCACAGGACACCTGGACAGGTCATCCAACCACTCCGTCCTTAGGAGAATTTATTGTGACCGGTTGAGACTGGGACATACTTGCTGTTATTGGTCTGTGACCGTGTCATGGCTGCCACGCATTCCTAGCTTTCGTTTGGCATGTAGGCTGCTCACGTTAATGATCTTTGGATGGCGAGAGGAAGCCAGAGTACCTGGAAAGAACCTGTGCATACATGGGAGAGAACACCAGTTCATGTTTTTTTCCTGAGGTTTTCGGTAACATGTGAAACTTTCTGTTTGACAGATCCTGGAGATGCCTTACAAAGGGAAGGAGCTGAGCATGCTCATATTTTTACCCAGTGAAACTGAGGACAGTATAACAGGTCTGGAGAAGGTACGATGTGTGCACGCTTGCACATGGACACACCTAACCAAACCTGAAAGACAAAGTAGTGATGAATTTTTTTGTTTGTCCATGCTCAGCTGGAGAAGGAGCTGACGTACGACAACTTTGTGGAGTGGACTCGTCCAGACATGATGGATGAAGTTGAGGTCCAGGTGGGCCTTCCTCGGTTTAAGGTGGAGCAGAAATATGAAATGAAGAGTGTCCTGTCTGGCATGGGTATGGTGGACGCCTTCGACATGGCAAAGAGTGACTTCTCTGGTAGGACGTATACCTGGATCATATCAGATGGACATGAAACATGAAATGGCAGCTGATGTCTTCATCAGTTCTTTCTTCACTGAATACTTATCAGATGCTTTGTAGTTTAAGACTATCTTCTGTGTGGCAGGTATGTCTCCCGCGAATGATCTGGTGCTGTCGGAAGTCATTCACAAGGCTTTCGTGGAAGTTAACGAGGAGGGAACAGAGGCTGCCGCCGCCACTGCTGCTGTCATGATGCTGCGCTGTGCTTTACGTCCAGCCATGTTCATCGCAGACCACCCATTCATCTTCTTTATTAGACATAACCCCTCTATGAGTGTTCTCTTTGCTGGCCGATACTGCTCGCCCGAGTGAGGATGCCTCCAGAGCTCCCACCTGAAAATCACGCCTCTGCTTGCTGTCCTTACCTTCCATCACCAAAATGATGGTTTATCTAACGTCTTGCTGAAGATCAGGTTTTGACACTGTTTGGCCTGATGCTGCACTACTTCATATAGTTCAGTTTATCTCTTCATGTTAAAAACTTTGCCTTAATATCAAGTCTCTATCATCTAGCTGCTCAAAGATCAACCTTTTGGTTGTTCTATTTGAATACAACACTTGATTTCAGTGTTTGAACTATTGCTGAACCAAATACAGGAATATTGAGATGGATGAAGATGCCTTTGGAAATTAATGAAAAGTACAGATTAAGTAGAAGGAACTAGTGTATACCTGAATGATTGCCTTTATGGATCCCTGTTTATTCACATGGAATAAAAGTTTGATTTAGAAATATTTTGCTTCTTGTTTGCTTTTATGTTTTCTAATGTGGTCAGAACAGCTGGCATTTACATTTAATGTTAAAACTATTGCCGATAATCATGACGTCACACTGTCTTAATCAGTTCTGTGTAACAGGAAGTGGTGGTCAGTCAGTTAACTGTACAACCAGACTGTGGAGGAGATTCCTCCTGGACCACAGGCTGCAGTTTAATCAGGAACCTCATTTCTTATTCATATGACTACAAATGGAACAGTGACAGTAATAAAGATGTCAAACTTTGTACTGTGAGAGTATGAAACCCCCATGATGTACTTTTACCAACCACATTTCCAAGGAGATTATTTTTGATGAGGCTTTGGCAAACAGTAGATGGCTCAACTGAAGGTCTCAGGTTCTTTTTCAGGTCTTTGGATTTGTTTCCATTTCTTTAATACATCACTTTCAGATTCTGTTCTGCTTGACATTTTTCAATAGAATAGAATAGAAAGGATATTTATTGTTCACAGAGATAGAAAATTGCCTTTGTATACCGACACAATAGACGCACAGCTCTAAAATACAGTGTTTTTTTTTTTTCCTTTTTACGAATCAAAATGTATGAAGATTAATTTTAAAAGTGGTTCTTTGTTATGTGTTGGGTTCGCTCCTCTGAATGGTCAGGTAAGTAAAATAGGGGATATTTAATAACATTTGGATCAGGAGACATCAGAACAATGAATTATAAACAATTCAGTATAATATTAATACATGTGTTGAAGTGTAGAAAGTAGCATGCGAGCTGGAGGATTAAACATGTTAGAGTAATATGGATCCCCTGGGTCTGAAATAAAGGATAAAACTAAGAACTCGATTCCGTTCAGAAAAAAGAAAACGTGTATGATGGAGCAGAGCTGATTGACAAAACGCCGCTTTACTAAGAAAAGTTTACCTACAGCCACAAGATGGCGGTAGTGCATTATTACTCAACGAAGAAGAAATTCACTTCCGGATTACTTCCGCGTTAACAATTTCGAAGTCTGGTGGATCATTAGCGGTTATTTCCGACACCGATTGCATGGTTTAAAATTATTTTACTACAAGGGGATAAATGAAACCGACCTGGTTGTCTCCTGAAGGACGATGATGGACAAAGTTGTGTCCAAACTGATCGAAAAACGCCTCGTTTTCGCGGCGTCCTTCGTTCTGCGGCTGCTTCTGGTGATTTATGGACAGCATCAGGATGCGACCATGGAGGTGAAATACACTGATATCGATTATCAGGTGTTTACAGATGCTGCAAGGTTCGTGACTGAGGTAAGAACAGCTGAAGATAAATTAAACCATTCAGACAGATCAATTTAACTTTGAGTTTAAATGGGTGAAAGTGACAAAAGCTGAATCAGACCATTTAGTACACAGATTTTCTCTCTCTCTCTCTCTCTCTCTCTCTCTCTCTCTCTCTCTCTCTCTCTCTCTCTCCCCCCCCTCTCTCTCTCTCTATATATATATATGTGTGTGTGTGTGTGTGTGTGTGTATGTATGTATGTATGTATGTATGTATGTATGTGTATATATACATATGTATATATACACATATGCGTGTATATACGTGTGTGTGTGTGTGTAAGTGTGTGTGTAATATATACTTGTAGAAACTTTAATTGCAGTTTAATTTTTTGCATTCTTTCTCTTGATGTAACAGGGTATTTTGGCTGTTGTTTTCCTGTAGAAAATGTTTTCAGTTGAAATTAGGTTAGGAAAAATACATACAGAGCCATAAGAAATAAATGCAACAGATTTTTAAATTAATTTATTTAATGATTAATGTTGTTTTATAGCCAAGAACTAATAGGCTCTGTTAGTTCCAGGTTGAATGTGTGCAATAAGGTCATTTTTAAAAGGTTTTCAATAAACATCGAACCAGTCCGGACCTCAACTTGTTCCAGTTTTTTCTTATTTGCCCGCTGTGTATTCGAGTTTGAGACCCCTGCTCTACCCGAAAGACCATTTAAATGTTTTTTTTGTTGTTGTTTTGTTAAAGGGGCAGTGCGAAAAATACATTTTGTGAAAAAAATCACGCCAGAGAATTGTGATCTCAATTCTAAGCAAAACAATCGTGAATAACATTTTTTTAAAAATTGATACCGTTTGTCCAAAGTAAGTCTTTGGTGAGAAAAAAAAAATTATGTTTGTTTACAACGTTTGTTATCTCTTTGTGTCTCTGGGAGCTGGTGGAGTCACGACTCAAAAATTGAACATTTTTCTATTTTCTTGTGTCACGTTGCAAGCCCCCGTTTGCACGTCTGCTTGGCTGGAGGAGGGCAGCGATTTTTCCACAGGAATTAATGGAGAAGGAGTGACATCGCCTCCTGTGTGTCCAGCCCATAACTTGAGAGGTGTTTGCAACTTGAATAAAACCAAACCGGTTGGGGCTGTGGGAGGAGTCTGCAGCAGAGTGCTGCAATACCAGTGGTGCTCAATTTGAAACTGAAAACAGCACAAGAGTAAACTGAGAAGGAGCAAAAAAACTGGATCATTTAATTTTTATGATTGTTATAAACCCAGATCGTAATTGAGATTCAAATTCGATTAATTGCCCAGCCCACCTTCAGGTCACCGGTTATCTGTGGCTTGATGATTGGAAAGCAGCGGACAGTCTGTGGTGGCCTGCAGATCTCCTCAGACTTTGATGTACTCTGTGAAGCATTCAGTTCTAGCACTGATGTCCTCCCTGTGTGGCTCACAGACCACACCCCAGTTGGTGGACTCAAAGCAAGCCCTTAATGCCTCGGTGGCCCTTAGAGTCCACCTCCTGACCGGCCTCCGTAGCGTCTGCTGACAGAGGAATGTGTACTCTGGGAGCAATGGTGGATGTAAACTAGGGCTGCACGATAAAGTCTTTAAAAATCGCGATCTCGATTCACACACACGTGATCTCATTTCAGCACACAGCGAGTCAAAAGCATTTTATATCACGAGCTGCATGACAAACAAATGCTACTAATTCCCTTCCAATTTTTTTCAAGCATCCCTAAATGCAGCACTGCCGTTGCCTCCTCACTCAGCCTATAACAAAGCGCTGTTAGAACACGTGATTCAGTGGAGGAAGCCCGCCTGCTGTCGAGTGTTTGGGAAGAAAAGTGAGCGAAAGTTAAAGCGGAGGAAAGTCTGCAGTAAGTAGGTATAAACACATAGCGACGAAGACCCAAGTGGTAGTGGCGAGTCACTCCCTCACCCGAACCAAACTCGTGGTGACAAACAGTGTAAGTTGCATAGTAAAGTGTGTTTTGCTCTGGTTACAGCACCGCATGGCAACACCACAAATCTCTACAGTCACATTAAATGTCGCCACAAAGTACGGCATGATGAAGCCGTACGAAGAAAGATGTCAATAACAGGACTGAACCTTGTACAATGCAGTTTTAATTTTTGCATTTTTTTTCTCTTGCTACTACAGGACATTTGATTTTTCAAATGGGGAAATTATATTTGGCTGTTTGCCTGTAGAAAATGTTTTCAGTTGAAATTTGTCTGGAAAAAAAGTGTATATAGAGCCATATGAAATAAATGCAACAGATCTGAACAGACATTTTTTAAAAAAAAAAAAAAATTCAGAATCGTGCTGCCCCAATGTAAACTCCCTCGATAGATGATTCGGTTGTAACCCAACCGCAAGTAGTTTGAAGTCTGGGAGCAGAGACGCTCCTTCACCGTAACATGTGCAGGGTTACACCATCTCTCACATGCACTGCAACTCGCCCTCCTTTCTTTGTTCCACAGCGTCTCTGTTGGCTCGTGAAGCCGGGCAGAGCCATGCTGTGGTCCGAGACATGCAACTGCAGCCATGTTTCAGTAAAACACATCAGAACTCACGGTATTCCGTCTGTGTCCTCACATGGTCCATCTCGTCTGGTGACCGTACATTTCCACTCTAATGACGGGAACTGGAGGCTTGTGCTTTCTGCATCCAGGTCGTCTCCTTCGTAACTCCTCTGGGATGTCAGGCCTGGATCTGGCAGCATTCCAGAGCTACACAGCTATCAGCTGGTTGTGTGGGTTATCAATGCGACTGCCCGGAGGGATGTAATACATAGTAATGGTGATGGAGCGATAACAGATAACGTTCTTTTAAGAACCTAAAAAATCAGCTGCTCACCAGGCTGGAAAGTTTGGTGGGAGCTGAGACAAGACGGGGGAAAAGTGACCAGAAAGATACAGTTAGTAAAAGTTAAGCAAACACATGAGAGCTGCTGTAACAGGCTGCTGTCTACGACCACATAATCTTAAAAAACTGGTTTCTTTAATCTGGTTTGACTTGAACTTCTTTAATGTTGGAAACTTGTGGACAGGGAGGCTCCCCATACAAGAGGTCCACCTACCGCTACACTCCTCTTCTAGCCTGGCTTCTTACCCCAAACATCTACCTGAACGTGGTGTTTGGGAAGATTCTCTTCATCGTATGTGATGTTGCGTCAGGGATGATCATCTACGCCATCCTCCGCCTCCGAGGTCTGAGCTGCCAGGTTTGTCCCACTCACTGTGATGGCTTTCAAACTCTGAGGCTTTGGGCTCAAACGTGTAAATTAAGTTGTTTTTGTTTGTGTTTATGATCAGACTGCACAGTGTGTTTGTTCTTTGTGGCTTCTCAACCCGCTGCCGATGGCCGTGTCGAGCCGAGGGAACGCAGAGTCCATCCTGTCAGCTTTGGCACTGGGAACGTTGCTGTGTTTGGAAGGTAAGGAGGAGGTGCAGCAACGTCGTCATCAACCTAGAAAGCACATGTTGATTTTCTGTTCTTCTTGCAGCCAGACATCTGATTTGGGCGGCTGTTCTCTACGGTCTGTCCGTCCATATGAAGATTTACCCCATCGCCTACGTGCTGCCCATCGCGCTGACCCTTCGCACGCCGCAGACCACAGATGAAGACGCGAAGATGACGACATGGAGGAAGTTTGTTGGTTTCATTGGAAGTTTGATCAACCGCGAGCTGATTGTCTTCGGAGGTGTTTCAGGAGGAGTGTTTTTGACCCTCACAGCACTCTTTTATTACATGTGAGAAACATTTTTACTTATCTGATGTTGCCGATTTTACTCTAAAGAAGAAGGATTATTTTCTTACTGACGAGTGAAATAGCATTTCTCCCGGTCTGAACCCTAACATGTAGTCTCCCTCTGCTGTGAATCCAGGTATGGTTGGCAGTTTCTTTATGAGACATACTTCTACCATCTGAGCAGAAGAGACATCAGACACAACTTCTCCCCATACTTCTATATGCTCTACCTGACTGCAGGTATTTTCTCCTCCAGCCTTTCATAATCTTTGTTAACTGGATCTCAGGGATGTTGTGTTGTTGCAGACAGCTGGTGGAGCTGGGGAATGGGCCTGGCAGCGTTCTTGCCTCAGATCATCCTGCTGCTGGTGGCGTCCTGGACTTTTCATCGTGATCTGACCTTCACGTGTTTCCTCAATACAGCCATCTTCGTGTCCTTCAACAAAGTCTGCACATCACAGGTCTGAGTCCCAGCAGGCGAGAGATTATTTATGATTTATTTCACATTTCCAACTGAGAGCCATCATGACGGGCGATGAGGGACGGGCCCATGTTTCCTGTCAGAGGAGCAATTTAGACAAAAAATGTGAGAGATGATTGCGTTTGAGATGGAAAATGATTTCACATGAGCAGAAAGAAGAAGTCAGGACTTAACAAGGTCCTTCTTGTGTTTTTGTAGTACTTCCTTTGGTATCTGTGCTTACTTCCTGTGGTCATCCCAAACCTGCGTCTGTCTGTCAGAAGGGGGCTGCTCCTGCTGCTCCTATGGTTTGTTGGACAGGTAAATTCATTGTTCCACTTCTAATCTAACTTTTAGTAATTCTGGCATTTTTGTTAACATGAATTTAGAAAGAAAATGAAAAATCTGTAAGTTTTATTTGAAAACTAAAACCTAATTTTATATAAAAAAAAGAGTAAATCTTTTCAGAGGAATTTTACTACTTTTTTTTAAAAAACATGTCTGTATCTGATCTGAACCAAACTGACCAAAACCCAGATGATGATGATGATGATGATAATGATGCTGGTGCACTGACTGGCCAAAACAAAAAGGTCACACTTAAGTAGGCTTGAACCTCCTTTATCTCCGATTCCAGCAGCTTCCCTGTGGCATTGTCGCTAGAAGCTTCTGCAATGTCACAAGATTTTTCTCCATCCAGTGTCGCATTAATTTTTCACCAAGATCTTGTATTGATGATGGAGAGTCCGACCACTGCACAAAGCCTTCTCCAGCACATCCCCAAGATTCTCCATGGGGTTCAGGTCTGGACTCTGTGGTGGCCAATCCATGTGTGAAAATGATGTCTCCTGTTCCGCGAACCACTCTTTCACAATCTGAGCCCCATGAATCCTGGAACTGTGCCATCTGGGAAGATGGAATAACCTGCTCATTCTGTATGTTCAGGTAGTCAGGTGACCTCATTATTCAAACACATCATGTTGCTGAATCTAGGCCTGACCGACTGCAGCAACTCCAGATCATAGACTGTCCCCACAGGCTTGTACAGTAGCACAAGGCATGATGGCTGCATCACTTCATCTGCCTCTCTTCTTACCCTGATGTTGCATCTCTCTGGAACAAGGTATGTCTGGACTCATCAGAGCAAATTACCTTCTTCCATTGCTCTAAAGTCCAGTCTTTATGCTCCTTAGCAACATGAATCCTTTAGCTCTGGTTAGCCTCACTGATTAGGGGTTTTCTTTTGGTTACACATCTGTTAAGTCCCAGTCCCTTGACTTTCTTCACATTGTTCATGTGGAAATGCTCTTAATTTCAAAATTAAACATAGTCCTGAGTTTTACTGCTGTTTTTCTTCCATCTGGTTCCACCAAACGTTTAAGTGATCACCGATCACCATCATTCAGGATATTTTTCTGACGACATTTCTCCCTGGAAGACGATGGTTCCCAACTATCCTTCCGTTTTTAACCATGTGTTGGACAGTTCTGAACCCAATTTTAGCAGTTTCTGCATCTCCTTAGGTGTTTTCTCTGCTTGATGCCAATGGTCTGACCCTTCTTAAACAGACTAAAATCTTTTCTATGACCACGGACGTGTCTTTCCACATGGTTGTTGCTCATTGCATCAGTTGGGGTTAAATAACTTGATGTAGCTGAAAGATGATCACCCATGCAGTAATTATCCAATAGGACAGTGGTTCCCAACATGGGGCCTGGGACCCTCGAATGGGTCCCCCAAAGAGCACAGGGGATCCCCGAGGCTTTGACCATTCAGAACCATTGTGATAAAAAATTAAGACCATGTACACACAGAGGAGTTGAAATGTATCCGGTCAAGTTGTTTTTAATCATCTGGGGTCTCATTTATAACCGTTGCGTACGCACAAAATGGGGCCTGAAACTGGCGTACGCCTCTTTTCACGCAAA
>JBAFTA010000020.1:23535496-23546004 GCA_036919975.1 Melanotaenia parkinsoni
CTCAATGTGTTTCTCCAGCTGGGAGTAGGCTAAAACTGCTTGGAGTGGAGGGTCCTTCATTATTGAGTGCTCTATTGAAAAACATTCCTTTTTTAACAAAGGTTTATTAGTCAAATTAAAAATGGCTGCTCACACTCATTTCTGTGTATATTTATGGACATGAAGCTCAAACCAGTTTAACCGCGTGACAGTAAATGTTAAACGAGAGGCAGAACGTCAGTTAGATGGAGAATCGCTTTTACTGCTGCGAGGAACAGAAACATCATCATTTCCCTGACATCAAGCATGGCAAAGTGTTTCATGGACTAAAGGAGAACAGACCGGAAGCACTGAAGCACATTTCCTGAACGTGCAGAGAATCTGAGCAGCTTTCATCTCAGCAGCCTCTAAGATACTTCCAGCTCATTTCAGCCTGTCTGGAACTTTCCTAAATACAAAAACAAAGACTTTTTTCTTTAAATAGTTAGATTATGTCTTGTAGACATTAGCCTCTCAAAGATAAGTCTACTGAAAAAAAGTGGAAGAACGCTAATGAAGAGAATACAAACCATATTAGAAGATGGTGGTTGAGCCTGCACACACAGTCCAGATCAAACATCAAGCTAAGATAAAAGACAGAATCAAAACACATGAAATGAACTGAGACACACTGGCTCTTCTGACAGCCGAGGATGTTAGAAGACCTGATTCAGTAGCAGTGAAGTCCTGCTGACAACACAGTAGTTACATTCAGGGATAATCGAATTCCTGTCCTGGTCCAGTATGATGCTCTCTGTAGGAACTGTGATGGATTAGATACTGCAGGCAGGTTTACTGTGAGAACATCTGGATAGCAGTGAGCTTTAACAGCAGCTGAAGGCTCATGCCTAAACCCCTACCTGTGGTCAGAGGTGAGATCTGTTTGTTTTTCTTTTATTCATTTGTCTTTCAGATTTAACTGACAGCAGCTTAAAGAGGAAAAGAGCTTTTAATTTTGTATTCTGTTAATAACCTCTTTTTGGGTTTCACAACAGTTTTGTGAGCCGATTTCCATCCCGTTGCTAAGCAACAGAGAATCAGTGGTATTAAATTAAATTTAAGGGACCAACACTTTTTTTAGCTTGACATGTTAATTTTAGCAAAGTTGGTTTTGGCCTAAAAACTCCATCAAACAGGCTCTGACTACAACAGATGTTACTTAGTAAGAAAATACTCATAGAGGCAGAACTGTCCTGTGAGTTCCTTGAAGATGCTGGATCCACGTCTGGATGTCTGAGGTCTGGTCCATTTCCTGTGCTTCCAGTTCTAAAACAACTCTGCATTTTAGACACACACACTTTACAAGCCGGTGTGTTATCGGGCATAAGACAGCGGCGAAGATCCTGCTGCTGGTGGTGGTGAGTGGACAATAACAAAATAACAGTTTCAAATTCAGTTTTCTAAGTGCCTTCCTCTGTCAGAGTGAGTTATATACGCTGGGAAGCTCCAGAAGACCTGATGGCCACGCTTTCTGCAGACAGCTTATTCATGTTACAACCGAGCAGCAGCTAAAAGGAGCAGGGCCATGGAGACTAAATGAAATATAGCCTGCAGTTGGAAGGATCAGGGGGTCAAGCCTTGATACGGTATGGAAAAATATGAAGGTAGAAACTTAAAAAAATGCACTTAAAACCAAACAGCTTAAATAACAGCATCTGATTACAATATATATTTATATAGTGAGAATCTTTGCTACTGTGACAACACTAATTGGTTCTCCCGTGTTCAGGGCTGGTGCTGCATGTGCTGGGTGGAGGTCAGTAGATGAACTCTCCGGGGACCTCCTGCAGGGCACTGAAGGGCTCCTCGAACTTGAAGCGTTTTGAGATGGCCTTCTGCTCAGCAGCCAGGACCTCCTTCTCAGAGGAGCCGCTGGAGGACTGGCGGCACTGACCCAGGGTGTAGGCTGCCATGACAATCAGCTCCTCTGTCACAGGGCCTTCCACCTCCTCCTCCTCAACTGTGCTTGTGCAGCTGGGAGGTTCAGGGCTGCAGGTGGAGCTACTGGCAGAGCTGGAAGCCTCTTGTTCATGTACTGGGAGGATCCTCTCTGCTGTCAGCGGCTCCTGGGGCTCTGAGGGCTGAAGCCAGCGGTGGTTGAGACACTGCTCTGCTGTGGCCCGGTCCCTGAAAACAAACACATGAAAACATTTTACATAAAGATGAGAGAGTCACTTTTATGGCCTGGTAAGGAAATTTGTGTAATTGTGAGGTGCACTTATTGAGGTCTTTTCAGCTGCGAATGTTCTCGAGCTATGAAATTTGGGAAGGAAGTATGTTTTTCAATTAATTTAGTCATTTCTTGAGTTTGAGTCATATCCATATATTTACTGTATTTTGACAGTGTGAGATGTTTTTGTAATGTTGGGATTATTAACTACAAGACTTGTATCATAAACCTCTAATAAAACCACATTTTTAGAGTGAAAAAGCCTGTAATTTCCCTTTCCCCCCTTTTTTTTAAAGGAAACTCATCAATGTTTCATAAAAATGAAGTTAGTACTGATATTATGGCTTTCTACTGGTTTAATAAAGATTTAAATGTCTGTGGTTAGATCAGACACAGAAACACTCCTAGAAAATATTTTTTCCTTCAACCATTCTGACAAAAAGAGGTCCTCAAAAACTACACGTCAAAACCATTTTAGCTGGAAAAAAGAAAAACAAATTACAATCGCTGCTAATCTAGTCTTTGGCACAAATCTGGTACTTAACAGTCCCAATGTTAACGTTTGTGTTCAATAGGACATGGTGGTTTGCTGGTGTGGTTTGCTGGTGTGGGTTGCTGGTGTGGTTTGCTGGTGTGGTTTGCTGGTGTGGTTTGCTGGTGTGTGTTGCTGGTGTGGACTGTTGGTGTGGTTTGCTGGTGTGGGTTGCTGGTGTAGTTTGCTGGTGTGGTTTGCTGGTGTGGGTTGCTGGTGTGTGTTGCTGGTGTGTGTTGCTGGTGTGTGTTGCTGGTGTGGTTTGCTGGTGTGGGTTGCTGGTGTGTGTTGCTGGTGTGTGTTGCTGGTGTGGTTTGCTGGTGTGGGTTGCTGGTGTGTGTTGCTGGTGTGGTTTGCTGGTGTGGGTTGCTGGTGTGGTTTGCTGGTGTGGACTGACTGTGGCTGTTTGCGGAGCAACATCTGGATAAAGGACAGCGCGTTCTGGTCCAGCTGCTGCAGCTCCTCCACGTTGTAGCTCACGTTGAGCTGGGAAATGTTGAGGAATGTCTCCTGTTTGTCATCACCCAGGAAGGGAGAGATGCCCGTCAGCATGACGTAGGCAAGAACACCAATACTCCTAAACACACAACATGCAGTTAAAACCTGATCCTCTCAACTTCATCTGTTAGTACAGATTCCTTTATGAACTGAACCCAGACAAGCAAAACAAACATGTGTACCACAGTTATTCTTCACTGATAAACTGATTATGAACTTACTTATTTATGATAAGTGAGTGGAAACATCATGAGAGCAGGAATCCCTTCTGCCTTGGATTGAATGGTTCAGGTTGCTGGTGGTGTATTAGTGTGGGGGATGTTTTCTTGGCCCACTTTGGGCCCCGTAGTACTAACATTGCATGATTTAACCACCACAGCCTACTTTCTAAAACTTCAAAAAAGTACAAATGCAATTTGAAGGTGTTTCCATTGAATGGTGTTTAGCGCATTAGAAGTTATTCTTGTAAAATCTCGTCCTACGATGCTCCACTTTGAGTAGGATGGAGATTTCTAATTTTTTGTAAAACTTTGCATTTTGCTGTTCTTTGTTATCAAGGATGATGGTTATATTTTTCTCTTTATTCATAAAAAGATTATGTCTCCTCCTCCATCCAGACATACTTTACCTAAAATGAACTGGTCACGTGACCCCCTACGTCACATCTGGTGATGTGTAAATGCGGAAAAATTGTTTCCATTACACTTATGCGAAATATCACCATATCGACATGTCTGAGAAACATTTGAGATTTTTTTCAAAATGCAGGTGTTTCCGTTACCATTTTATTTTTTAATTGCAATAGGTTTTGCACCATTCTAGGGGTAATGGAAACATAGCTTATGTCCATCCCTTTATGACCACAGTGGAGCATCTTCTGATGCTACTTTCAGCAGGATAATGCACCATGTCACAAAGCTCAGATCACCTCCACCTGCTTTTTAGAACATGACCATGAGTTCACTGGACTCCAATGGTCTCAACAGCCACCAGATCTCAGTCCAGTAGAGAAACTTTGGGATGTGGTAGAACGGGAGATTGTGTTTATATCCGCTAGCTAGCCCATGACGCATGGCATTAAGTTCAATTGAGCTGCAACATCACAAAAAAAAAAATTGTACACTGAAGTTTTTCATCTGGACACCACTAGGTAGTGTCGGCTCCAGAAATGCACATAACAGATGTCAATGTGCCATCAAACGAGTCCAGAACACAGTTTTAAGGTTGGAAAGTTATGTAGTACAGAGTTCCCCACACAGCCCCCTCCCCAACACAATTTTAAAATAAAAATATTAAGGATGTCAAAAATAATGCTGTAAGGGCACAAACTAATTCATGTAATTAACTGCATTAACATTCTCAAAACAATTAATTACATGACAAGCCCCAATACATCTGCTATTGCTTTGTATCTTTCTGTTGATATAATGCAGTAAAAATATATTTCATATTTCAGGCATAGTCACGAATCATGATTAATTTGTCATTAATATGGTTAAAAATCACTTGAAAGCCCTAAAAAAATGGTTCCCTTCATTCAAAGTGTTCTTTCTCCTCATCATTCTTCCACACACAGTGAGAGAAGGCAAAAGAAAAAGAGAACAGGTGAGTTTAGTTCTCTTAGTTCTCTCTTCTCTTAAAGAACTTATTGTAAAGAATTAAGATTGAGCTGAATCATTTCAAATGCTTCTCGTAGCGTTAAAATTGCATCAGCAGGTGACTGATAAGCAGACACTTCACATGCACCCCGGTGACCAACTCCACCGACCACCACAACCACTCCTTTCCTTCATCACCACCACAGATTGCTACCTGTTCTGTGGGAAACACTGTGGTGCATCTTTAAGGTGAGTAAATTAAGTAAGTAAAGTAAGTAAAGTGCACTGTCTAAATCAACAAACCGTTCCCAAGATTCACACCCACCGCGGTTGTATAGAGGTTCACTTTAAAACATCCATCATCACCTGACTTAAGAAATAATGGGCAGAAAATTTATGCGTTTTGAATCTTAAGTCTCTTTTGGCCCTTTAACAAAATGTAAAGAAAATCCTTACTGACCTTTATTACTGTGATATATCAGAGTTATTGTAATGCAAAAGTTGTCCATTGAGGAACAGAAGACAAGTATCAGTAGGCCTGTCACGATAAGCAATAAGTCAATTAATTGAACAGTAACAAAATATGTGTGTGATAAGTTTGCCGGCCGTGATAATTTTTATTAGTTTTATTATATATATTATTTTTTAATAGAATGATACTAACTGACAGTTTTACTGGTTTTCCCTGTCTGAGCCTTATGTTTAATATTTTTTTTAAATCTATTTTTTTAAAAGGCAATTTTATTTACAGAACAAACATTATTATCCACCATTGGTTGTGTTTGGTTTTCATTCATTGTTAATGAGACTGAGAGTCCATTCTATTTATGGTTTTTGTTTTGTTATTTAAAATTTCTTCCAGTTCTAGTGTAAAATGTTCTTTAGAAATTAAAGTTTATTGATCTTTGAAAAGGTGTACCTGCATTATTATGGCATTGTCATTATATCGTTGAAAATGGTGTCATAATGACAACATTATCGCTTTGCCCAATATTATTGTTTATCGCGATAATTTCTGAGAAAATTTATTGTACAGCTAAATTTGTTATTGTGACAGGCCTAAGTATCAGATTAAATACTACAGTGTTTTACCATAAAAATTTTACCATAAAGTGATGGAATCTAAGAAACTGTATGTATCAAATATTATCCATTAGGAAGGGTATTATTGTGGTATTATTAAGGCCTGTGAAAATTTTATCAAAATTATTCAATTTTGAGCCAACAGACTACATCATCTGTAAAATGGCTACACAGTAATCTGAGGGGGTGATGGTCTAAATCCAAATACAGGCTCTTTTTTGCATTATTCTGGAATGTTTCTGTCATCCCCCAACAGCTCATTCCCAAACTGGACAGGCTGGGGCTGAACACCTCGCTGTGCAACTGGGTGTTGGACTTCCTGACCGGGAGACAACAGGCAGTACGGGTTGGCGGCAACACATCCAGGACCATCACTCATGTTCTTTGATTTATCTAGTGCTTTTAATACAATACAACCACATATTTAGGCTAATAAGTTATTGATTAATTTGCATAATAAGACTGTTGCATGGGTTTTAGACTATCTTTTAAATCGTCCTCAGTTTGTAAGACTTGGTGACAAATGTTCCAAAAGGATTTTAACAAAAACTGGAGCTCCACAGGGCACGGTTTTATCTCCATTTTTATTCACTTTGTATACGGCCGATTATAGACAGTCATGCATCCTGTCAGATGCAGGAATTCTCTGATGATACTGCATTGTTAGGCCTGATTTCTCAGGATGATAATCTGGTCTACAGGGAAGAAATTGAGTCTTTTGTTGGTTGGTGTGAGGCCAATTTGTTACAGCTAAATGTTAACAAAACACAGGAGTTAATTATTGATTTTAGGAGAAAAAGGGGAACAGTCTCTCCAGTGGTCATCAAAGGCCAGGCTATTGAAATAGTTGAAAGTTATAAGTATCCTGGAGTTCATCTGGACCATAAATTGAACTGGAGGAAGAACAGTGAAGCTGTCTTCAAAAAGGCCCAATCCAGACTGTTCTTTCTGGAAAAGCTTCATTCTTTTAATGTGAGCAGGAGGCTCCTGTCTGTCTTTTATCAGGGGATCGTGGCCAGTGTCTTGTTTTATGCTGTACTTTGTTGGGGTGGGAGCATCACCTCGGAAGACAAAAATCGGATGAACAAACTGATTAAAAAGGCCAGCTCAGTGGTGGGGCTGAGATTGGACTCTGTGGACATTATTGTGGACAAGAGGAAGAGGTCCAAACTAAGAACTGTTCTGTCTTTCACAGACCATCCTCTCCACAGTGTTCTAAGTGAACTTAAGAGCTCTTTTAGTGGGCGATTGGTGATGCCACAGTGCTCAACTGAACGTTTAAGAAAGTCTTGTTCCTGCTGCTGTGCGCTTTTATAATGAGCACTTTTTATGATTTTCTTTTTATCTGTATGTTTTAATGGTTGTGTTCTGTGTTGCAATGATGTCGTAATGGTGTGTAGCAGAGTCTATTAATGTAGTGTTGATGTTGTATGTTTTTGTGTTATGCGTCCTTGGCAATGTAGTTTCTCCCCTCGGGATTAATAAAGTTATCTTATCTTATCTTATCTTATCTTATCTTATCTTATCTTATCTTATCTTATCTTATCTTATCTTATCTTATCTTAACGCCTCTACTTCCTCTGCAAGCTGAGAAGAGCTAGAGCCCTGGCCCCCATCATGTAGACTTTCTACAGAGGTACTGTGGAGAGCATCCTGTCCAGCTCCATCACAGTGTGGTACGGCTCCTGCACCGCGTCCTGCCGCAAGACCCTCCAGCGCATCGTGAGGACAGCCGAGAAAATCATCGGTGCCCCTCTCCCCTCGCTCTACGACATCTACTGCACCCGCCTCACCCGCAAAGCTCTCGGCATCGCTGATGACCCCACCCACCCGTCACACAGCCTCTTCAGTCTGCTGCCATCAGGGAGGAGAATGCGGAGTCTCAGCGCCAGGACCAGCAGACAGCTTCTTCCACCAGGCTGTCAGGATGCTAAACTCTCTCCCTGCCCTGCCCCCCTCCCCTCGCTGCCCCCTGCCCACAAAACCTCCAGACTCTGAACCCCCTCCCACCAACTCTGAACTGTTTATGGTCACTTAACTTACCAGTATATAAGCTAAACCTGCTACTTGTGCCTTTTTCATTGTTTATATTTCTTGTTTTTATTTTTTTATATAGCAGAGTATAGTCTTTTATATATAGTATAGCATAGCAGAGGCCTTTTTTTACTTAAAGATGTATGTTAAATGTTTATTGTCTGCACCTTGGGTCTGAGTGAAACACAATTTTGATCCTCTGTATGTCTTGTACATATTGCAGAATTGACAAATAATGTGACTTTGACTTTGACTGTGAACACAACAGAATAACTTCCACTAGTGAAATCAGCTCCAGTTAGTGCAGTACTGTTTGCTCTTGAAACTGTGTTTATAATTTGGGCTGGTTAAACTTCCAGTATTGAAACTGCATCATAACTCCACCCTTCACCTAAAAACTTACTCCTGCTCACATCTAATCCTACCGGGGTTTTCTGAGTCAGCCACTTTCATACAGTGCATCAACCCCTTCGATGACATTATCTGGTTATACATTTACTAAAACTGGACCAATTCCACATATTTCTCTTAAAATAACTCAGATTCTGACGTTTCAGAAAAGACACAAAATATACAGAAAATTCAGGAACTTTCCTTAACCTGAGATAAAATTCCTCTTTATCTGTACAAAAAGAAAAGCATCACCTGAAGCTGGCTGCTGAACGGTTTTCTTACCACATATCTGTTGCTGTGCTGATGGGCTCATAGTTGAGAATCTCAGGAGCTGAGAGAGCAGGAACATGGGAATCATTATTCATATCAAATTAGCTCCAATATTTCTTACACAGTGATTAAAAAATGACGCGAAGCAACGACTCACCAACGTACTCCGGGGTTCCCATAATCTCCCTGAGTTCATGGTGGCTGCTGACCTTCCTGGAAAGACCGAAGTCCACAATCTTAATGTCACCCAGAGGAGAGCTGCTGGTCAGCAGGATGTTCTGAGGCTGATGGGACAAGTTGATGTTAGACAAGAAACAACTACATCTGTCTGATCCCTTTCACACACAGCACTCACACTTTTCTCATTCATACTGATAAGCTGAGGACTAAAATTCAAGACAAGGTCACCTGAAATTACCCATTTAGACCAAACTGCATCAGAGGCTTTAACTGCCGTTACAAAAACCTCAGCTGTTGATCTCTACTGACCTTTAGGTCGAGGTGGACAACATTGCTCCGATGGAGGAAGGCCACTCCCTCCAGAATCTGTCTCATGAGCCTCTTCACATCCTCCTCGCTGAAGGCCTCATCCTCCCGGTCTGACACACACTGGTTGAAAATCTCTCCTCCAGCAGCGCTATGAGCAAACAGACATGACACATATTTTATTTTAGCTGTGAAACGCTGAGGGTGATGCACAAGGACACAAACAGATCCATCTGGCAAGTACCAGAGCAAACCCGAATTGCAGTCTGAGTTTCCTGTTTCTTCCACTTCACCATAATGAGCAGGATACTCGGCAGAAATAAAGCTTCTTCACCTCGCTGTGTGAATGCCTGTGTTCTGGTTTTCATGAGGTGGTGGCAGAAATAGCAAAGCACCTCCAAATATAGCAAACTAATTACGTGCTTCACTTGAATGAGGCCATTTGTACTGTTGACAGATCACTCAACAAAAACACACTGGTGAAAATAAAACATTCAGAGCCAATCAGAAATACCTAAACTGCTGCTTTCTGTCAACCCCCTTTCATTTCCTCTGACCTGTGATAAACTCTGAGGCACAAAGTGGTCAGTTAACAACTCTGAAAGGAGAAAGACGGCAGTCAGGAACAGACACGACGTCCCTCAGAGAGATTCTGAATGAGGCTTTATCTCAGTGGAAGGAGGAGGAGGAGGAGGAAGGACTGTATTTTTGGGTTTTCAAGGTGAGAAGAAAATTACTTTAAAATCACTAAAGTCAAAATCAAACAAACTATCTGACCTGTAACCTGTACGATAGTCACCACTCAGAGGACGAGTCAGAGTTTCCCCTCGGTGTGGTGGTACCAGCGGTCGAATCAAACAACCGGCACCATAAACAACAACAAACTTCTGATTGACCAACGTGTACATCTGTTAAGTTAAATGTGTCAGTTACATACTGGAATCCTACGCCACTCGTGTACCCTGCTCCTCCACTTGACTGTCCTGCTTCCTGATTATTCTGCACCTAACCCTTGGGCTACTCCAGCCTGTCAAACATTACCTTATCCAATATGTCACAAGCAAATTATTCCATTTTTCATCTGTTTAAGTCTGTGACTAGGTTATCAAAATTCTACTGTTAAATTGTTTGGCATCGTTCAGGAGTCCTCCATGAAACTTGATCCACTTGATGCTGTTATCTGACCAGAGCTCTCTTCCTCGGGTTTCTTTCATTTTTTGAAAAGTATTTTAATAGGCTCATCTGTAAGTGCAACCCTTGGTTAATACATTATGGTGTGTAGATGACAGCCTACATCCTGCCAGCCAAAGTAAAAACCAAATGGCAGGTGGTCAAACAGGAGCAGAAACTCCTACTAGGCCCAAAACACTTAAGAGACAGACTATCAGACCATATTGTCACTCTGGATGGCATTAGTGTTGCCTCT